>JAQQTO010000054.1:9970000-10400584 GCA_029884595.1 Ormosia semicastrata | reverse complement strand
TTTCCAAGGCTTTCGCTGTAGACGGCAACCTCCCCAACCCCATGCCCACGTCGTAAATCATGACCCCCACCCCAACTAGTTGGTAGCTGGTATTCTCACAACTAAAAGTGGTACTAGAAGAGAGGAATGAGGAATTATGTGGAAATGGAAGTACAGGCCAGAAACGTGACTGGCAACGGATGATAACGGCGTCAAAGGTTTAATAATTTTAAAATAATGATGTATATAATATTTTTCAAATGATAAAATTTAAGTGAGGTGATAAGTAAAGCCACATAATGGGGACAGACGATTTTCTACCGTTAGCAACCTTAGTTGTAGAAGTGGATAGAAACGTTCTTGTTATAGATGGTTATTTAAAAAAAAAAAGAGTAGCCTAGTGTTATAAAGTTCTAACTACGCCCAGGATTTAGGGGAAGATCAGATCTACCATGCTCTTATTATAGATGATTATTTAAAAATAAATAAATTGTTTGATTATGTTTTGTTTTTTAATTGTCATTGTTTATAGGTCTAGTTTGGCTTCTTGTTCTTTCGTCTCGTAGCTATTACACAAGTAACCAACACAATGAACAAGTTTTTGTTTTGTTTTTAATATGGATGTGTGTGTGTATAATAGTGTGCATAGCCATTACTTTTTAGTACAACGAAAATATAGATGTTTGAACTTGTATTTTATTATAATCTACCTAAACTCCTCTCGACTAATCCTTTTTTAGTGTATTGTGTATAGCCATTACTGCAATATCAACTTATAAGTTGTACCAAATATTCATCCCACTACAATCACCAAAATGTTTTTCTTTGATCCTAACTAAATTGAACTTATTGCAATAACTATGGTACTATGTGTCAACTGTCAAGCACCAAATTAACTCAAAAACATAATAAGTTGTTATGTAGAGGTAAAAATTATTATTATTATTTTAAACATGAAAAGTATATAGCTTGAACTCATAATACAAATAAAGAAAGAATGATCCTCTAAAATAAAAATCATTATAAAGTGAATAAATAAACTTATGTCAATTATTAATAACTAATATACACTTATCTATCAATAGTTATATAAATTTATTTATTTATTTTATAAAAATCATCACTTTAAAGCATCTTAATTCCAAATAAAGCAAAGTACAACTTATATATGATGAGTTGGTAGGACAATCCCTCTAAAACAAAGGGTTAGCAGATTAAAAGGTCATATCATTTAAAATTGAGCAAAAAGTTACAAAAAAAAAAGAAAGAAAGAAGGAAAAGTGTCACGACGGGCCAAATCGTCCCCCTTTATCTCAACCTGTGGATTAAAATAATTCACCTAAAAAACCGTGTTGCAAAATATAACTCAACTCATTTTTTTGAAGTTAATTGACTGGACCCGTCAAGTCCTATCTATTTTTTCATCTCTAACTTACGGTGGGATTACTCCCACTTATAATTACTTTTTTTTTATCTCTCCACTTACAATTACTTAATCACATATTCTCATACTTAACGAAAAACTTAAACTATCAAATAATAAATTTTATCACTAACGGTTTGAAATAATGGGTTATATAGGTAGGCAGTAAAAATATGAGCCCCATGAAAGAGAGCTGCATATCTTGTGCTCTTTTCTAATATGTCCATTCAACTATATAGTTTTAAAGGTGTCAAAATAAGTTGTTCTATGCAAGTCAAATCATTTTTTGGGCTGAGCTAGATATGGCCAAAGTTGTTGTAGATTAACATTTTACTAACTTAGTTTGATTCTATGTGAGTTACTGGTTGAGTAAATAATTTCTTCTCATATTTTTGACACTTACAAAATTTATTTTTATATTTTATCACTATTTTTTTGTGCATACTTTAAATATTAATAAATAATAAATAAAATTATTTTTTTGACATAAAATATTAATTTATATTAAAAAATTAAGATAAAATAATTTACATATCATAAAAATAATTAATTAAATAATTAAATATTAAGTCAGTTAATGGATGAGACCAAAATCAGGCTGACCCAACTAGACTAAAATGAATTTAGATTTTAATTTTTTTTAACTCACCTCTCACTTTATTCGGATTCCAATTTTGACACCCCTGGATACTTCCTCTCACATGATGGGAACCCACAAATCCAACCAAATTAAAGCCGAATAAATATTATCCACGGTTACCTTTAGGCTTTAGCCATGTACTCAATGAGATAGTCATATTACTCCAAATAAAGCACACACAAAAAGTGGAGCACAAGACAAGAAGCTGTCTGACTGATGACACCCAAACACTAAACCTCTCCTTAATTTGTTGAAGTAGCAAACATGAGACAATAAAACGCAGACACACAGAGGAATCGGCACCATACTAATTCGTGATTCGTGATTATTGATATAGCTCACGTTGCATGACAACAACAGGCAGATTCATTGTCGGTTAATTCTATTCCTTGATAACCATCCACGAACACTGTTTTGTCCCTCTTGATGAATCCCAAAAACTTTCAGCTTAACGCTCGTGGAATGTTAAGCCAATAATTGCTCACTCATAATGAAAATGTGAGGATTCGCAGGAGCATGATTGATGGACAATATCTATGATATTAAAAAATAAATTGATTTATAAATCCATTCCCGATTTTGTGACATTAGATTAGTATCAGCGTTTGATTTTTTAGGTCAACTTGATTGTCATCTGTATACGATCTTATAAAGAAATGCTTATTAATTAATAATTAATAATTATTGCAATTTCTAAATGAGAATTGTATTCATTTAAGTTACATTTGGTGTAAATAAATAATGTCATGGAATAAGAATATAAATAGAACTGAAAATTAATAAAATAGAATAAAAATCTTATTTTAAATTCATAGTTTAGTAGGATGCGATACAATATATAATGAAATTCAATTTCATAATTTAGTATATGAAACACAATATGAAATAGAATCAAAATTAATGAAAACGACATAATTATCCTTAATAAAAATAAAAAAGATGAATTTTTTCTTGCAAATATATAATGTGTACATATTTTTTGAAATAACTTTTAAGATTAATTTTTCTGTTGACAAAAATTTTGATAATATTTTTTCTTTTAATTATTTTTTATAATATTATTGTTCTCTCTTGAGCACGAGTAGAAAATATATTATCTCCTTTTAAATGCAGCAGCAAGAAGCTTGAAAGTTGGGTTGGGGTAATATGAAATTAGATAGATTAGAGTTAAGAAAATTATAGAAAGGTAAGCTTCATCATATTATAAATTGAATAAGAGTATATTAGGTTAAAATTGTATAATCCTATTCCACAAAAATATAGAATCACATTCCTCTATTTTTTTTGAAGGACTCAAATTTTACAAATTTGTGTAATATAAATCAAAATAGAAATGTTATTCCATATTTTCTTTTTACTAACAAACATGAGAATCCATTGATTCTAAGATTGAACTTGGAATGTTATTCTATTCCTTTGCATCAAACACAACAATTTTTTTCCATCAGCGTTTGATTTTTTTGGTAAATGTCATCTATGTATGATCTTATAAAGAAATGCTTATAAATTAATAATTAATAATTATGACAAATTCTAAATGAGAATTGTATTCAATTTTGTTACAAGGAAATTGGTTACACAGCTATATCAGAGGAAAAATATACGGTCAGTGGACATATAACTTTTTCTTTTTTTCAGCAAGGGATGTACTCCTGTCCTGAGAGCTTCCCTCGCCCCTTCAGATTGAGTTGCTCCATGCTTGACAGTGTAAGAGTATCTGAATGTTCAATGTTCCAATCTTTCCGGTTTGAATTGTCAAGTTGGACTATTGAAGTATATATATCATTGCAATTATATATAGTAATATAGAAAAAGGGAAAATCGTGAAATAGACTTATTCTTGGGTTCAGATTATTTTTTTTGGGGTACATTCTTGGGTTCATGTTTAATCAAGAATCTCAATGCAGTCTCATCATATTCATTTATGGCCACAATAAATAATAATAATTAAATTGCTTTACACTTTCTTGATGCTTGCTATTATTTGGTTTCCTCCTAATTTATAGAATAGACTAACTAAGATAACCTTCAATAATGGGGCTTTTCTTCTAGTTCTCAAAACCTCAATATTTTTCTTTCAATCCATTGTATGACTCTTGGCAGTTGATTACGGAGAACCATTTGTCAGAGTCAGAATTAAGCCGACTTTTTTTTAACATCAAGTATATAAATGCAACTACTCTGCTTGAACAATATAATATACTTGATGACAATTTTGGCTGGCTGATTGACTCAAACGTAGGTTATTTTAAAGGTATTTCCTTCAATGAATGTTTTGGGAAGTTAGGTAAAACGAACATAAATTATTTTTTTAGAGTGAATTTATTTTTAAAATGAGAAAGTAAAGATTTTAATTTATTTAATGAATTAAAATATTAATTTATTTTATTAAATTAAGAGTAGATATATTCATATTTACTTATTTTAATTATAGATAAACTCATTTTAGAATCTTCATTTTAAAATAAATTTTTCCCAACCTATATGTGGTACAAAGACCCGAGGCTTCTCAATTTTCTTTAGTAGTTAGTTTAGCCGAAGATATACAAATTTTAATAGTTTGTTTAGAATCGATTTTTTTTTCTTTGAGTATACAAGTATATAACACGTGTTAGCAATTTTTATATGCTAAAATCACTAGTGGAGCTAAGCTTAAAGAAAAAGAATAATTAAATGTTTATTTAAGTCTGTTTCCAAGGGTAGGTAAATATATCTGAATCTTGATGCCGAGGTAATGAGTTTTACCATACATATATAGTAGTAGTATCTAGAGATAAAGAACCTTATTTGGCATTTACCGAAGAAGAAAAAGAACTTTATCTTGTTAACAAATTGAATATGGGTAAATTCAGCGGGCAAAGAAGCCCCGTCCTCCAAGATTTCAAGCCGGGGTCAAAAAAGGGCTAACCCGGCCTTTAAAACAAGAAACAACGAACCGAACCTCCACCATCGGCCGAAAACATTCTCACCGGCCGGATCTACAAGCCATAATCGAGAACAAAAACAACATTCCTGGCCTCGAAGAATGTGGTGGAATCAAAACAGTCGAGAAGAAAAATAGAGCACCATAGATCCGCGGAGAGGACGAGAGCCATAGATCACATAGATCGACAAATCAAACAAATCGAAAACACAAATCAAACACAAATCAAAGCAAACCCAAATCGGAACGTGATGAGGACCTGGAAACCCTAGATCTGCAGCTATCCCGTTTAAACGGAGAAGAAGATTCAACGAGGAAAGATTGAAGAATAAAGAAAGGGCCGTGTAAAAGATAAAATAATAAAAAAAAAAGAAGAAAATGAGTTCAAGGCGGATCAAAAGACTTATACCATGTTGAATTTCATGGTTTTAAAAAAGAAAAAAAAATGAAGAAAACTTATATAAAAATGAAGAAGCTCAATAAATATTATAAAAAATCCAAATAAACTAATAAATAATAATGGTAAAAAATTACAATTCTAACTATTTTAACAAAGTATCTAAAATATAAGTTTTTTTTTAAAATAGTCTTTTAATTAAATATTCAAACATAAATTATATAACATCAAAGAGATTTTCATATTTACATTTATTATAGATACTTTTTATCATTTAAAAAAATTTTTCCCAATATATGTGGTACAAAGACCCGAGGCTTCTCAATTTTCTTTAGTAGTTAGTTTAGCCGAAGACATACAAATTTTAATAGTTTGTTTAGAATCGATTTTTTTTGTTTTGAGTATACAAGTATGTAACACGTGTTAGCAATTTTTATATGCTAAAATCACTAGTGGAGCTAAGCTTAAAGAAAAAGAATAATTAAATGTTTATTTAAGTCTGTTTCCAAGGGTAGGTAAATATATCTGAATCTTGATGCCGAGGTAATGAGTTTTACCATACATATATAGTAGTAGTATCTAGAGATAAAGAACCTTATTTGGCATTTACCGAAGAAGAAAAAGAACTTTATCTTGTTAACAAATTGAATATAGGAAGAAGAATGAGGGTTTCATTAATAGAGTACAAAGCTGAAGATATAAAATTTAGGATTTGAAACTAAACATTATAAGGTTATATATAGCAAAACAAAGCAAGTAATAAAAGACTATTCTACTCTTAAAGAATAAACATAATATTTCTTAACATCTCCCCTCAAACTCATGATGCTGTTGCAACAAGCATTGAGAGTTTGCCAATGAAAAAGCGAAAACGAGAAATAGAATGCGACTTAGTAAAGAAATCTACAATCTGTAAAGTAGAAGGAACAAATGGCAATGTAATGGTGCCGTGCTTGAGGTGATGACGAGTAAGATGACAATCAATCTCAATGTGCTTCGTTCGTTCATGAAACACGCTTCGGTTTTCATTTGGGATAAAGAAACTCCCATAGCTCAACGAAACAAACAATCTCTTTGGTAGTTAGCACGATACTGCCTCGTGGAAGATTGAGAAACAACAGATTGTTTCTTCTTTGTTCCAATAAATGAGAAATCTACAAAACCAAGGTTGATCGGTGAGGTCACTAACATGATCAGCATCAGAGTAGGCATGCAACTCCAAAGAGAGGTAGGATAAAAGATTCTCAAGACTGAATAACCTCAGAAACTAGTTGTCCAATGATCGTATTGGGAGAGGCAACAAACCAATATGAACATCATATGCAATATCGGGATGAGTGATATTGAGATAAACCAAGCCAATAATAGTGCAATACAAGGTTTGGTTAGGAGTACTTTGTATTAAGTTCAATTGGAGTATTAACTCATGATGCTGTTGCAACAAGCATTGAGAGTTTGCCAATGAAAAAGCGAAAACGAGAAATAGAATGCGAAGATTGAGAAACAAATGGCAATGTATGGTGTTTCTTACTCTTCCAATAAATAGAGAATCACCCAAAATATAGATATAAAAAAACTTAGTAATAGACTTACGATCTCTTTGGTGAGGTCATACTACCATGATCGAGAAACAACAGATCGAGTAGAGAATCACCCAAAAAGATACCCAAGGACTTAGGTGGATGAAAATAAAATGACGCATCGAGTAGGCATGCAACTCCAAAGATGAGGTAGACGAAAATAAAAGATTCTGAAAGACTGTGCCTCGAATATACCTCAAGATACGAAGGATAGTTGTCCAATGAACTGTATTGGGAGAGGCAACAAACTGGATAACAATATGAACATCATATGCAATATCTGGATGAGTGATATTGAGATAAACCAAGCTGCCAATAATAGTGCAATACAAGGTAGGATCGGATAAAGGGATACCATTAGAAGAAGAGTACTTTGTATTAAGTTCAATTGGAGTATCAACAGTCTTATTATCAGTAAGTCTTGCTCGCTCAAGAATATCTTCTACATATTTTGACTGAGAGAGAAGATAACCTCTAGGTGAGTGAGCCACCTCAATACCCAAGAAATAATGTAAGGAACCAAAGTTCTTTATTTCAAACTGTCTGGCTAATTCTGTTTTCAAAGCGGTAATGCCATCAATATCATCATCAGTAATAATCATATCATCAACATATAAAAAAAGAATGATACTACCTGCAGCAGTACACTTAACAAAGAGAGCAGAATCATGACTATTAGAGGCAAATCCAAGGGAACAAATTATATCAGAAAACTTCTCAAACCAAGCACGAGGTGCTTGTTTGAGACCATATAAGGCTTTCTTGAGCTTGCAAACATACCCAGAACCATGAGAAACACCAGGAGGAGGTTTCATATAAACCTCTTCTTAAAGGTCCCCGTTCAAGAAGACATTTTTAACATCTAATTAAGATGTATGCCACTGACGAACTGAAGCTACTGCAATAAGGGTACGAATAATAGTCATTTTTGTTACAGGAGCAAAAGTCTCCTCATAATCTATATCATATTGTTGAGAAAAGCCTTGTGCAACCAACCTAGCTTTGTATCTTTCAACAGACCCATCAGACTTTGTTTTGATTTTATACACCTAGTGACAACCAATCACACTCTTACCAGGAGGTCGAGGAACCAAATCCCAAGTACCTGTCTTATGCAAAGTAGAAAGTTCCTCATCCATAGCTTGCTGCCAAAGGGGGTTAAGAATTGCCTCGTGATATGAAGAGGGCTCAGAGAGACAATGAATAAAAGCTAAAAAGGATGTAAAAGATTGAGAATAGCAAGACTAAACAAAATCTGGTAACTTTGTGGACTTATGTGTGCGAAAGGATTAACGAGGAGGAGGATCCAGAATCTCAGAGGGTGCTTGGGAAACCACAGGAGGAGAAGGAGCTTCATGTGTGCGAGAGAGCAAAGTATCAGTAGCTGCAGAATTATCAGTGCAAAATGTCGAGTATCATGAAATGACAAATTATCAGAGTCTTCACAGAAAGGATCCACACGAATAAGATCAGTTTTAGTGAGGGCATGGGTAGTGGAGGGAATAGAAAAGAAAGGTATATGCTCAAGAAACACAGCATGGCAAGACACATAAAGTTTTTGTGTAACAGGATCAAAACAACGATACCCTTTCTTACCTTCCCCATAACCAAGAAAAACACACATAGCAAAATGAGAGAATAACTTGTTACATTCTACATGAGGATGAAGAACAAAATAAGTACAACCAAAGACTCAAAAGAAAGAATAATCAGGAGCAAAACCATATAACTTTTCAAAAGGTGACAAACCTGAGATATGAGAAGAAGGAATAGTATTTATCAAACTCACAACAGTGAGAACAACTTCACCCTAGAACTCACTAGGAACTGTACCAGACAACAGGAGAGAACAAGCAGTTTCAACAATATGTATATATTTCTCTCTGCAACACCATTTTGCTCAGGAGTGTCAGTACAAGAAGCCTGATGAACAGTTCGATCTGAGGCAAGCAACTCATAAAATCTATGAGAAATATATTCCCCACCCAAATCACACCTAAAGCACTTAATAACAACAGCATGTTGAGTTTTAACAAGTGCTCGAAAGGCCTTATAAATCTCAAAGAATTCAGAATGATGTTTCATTAAGTAAACCCAGCAATAACGAGTATAATCATCTACAAAAGAAACATAATATCGGGACCCTCTTTTTGTAACAACAGGGGAAGGTCCCCATACATCAGAATGAATCAAATCAAAAAAAGAATAAGAAACAGAATTACTTCGATTAAAGGGTAAAGCAGAAAATTTTGTCAGTTTACATCCACTACAATAAGAAATATCATGAGTTTGAAAATTTCCCAAAGCCCCTGTGGAAGCCAAAAACCTCAAACGAGAGGCTGACACATGTCCCAAACGAGAATGCCATAAATAAAAACTAGAAGAAGATGGACTCAAACGAAAAGAAGACAAATCAACACTGGTAATTGCAGCAACTGGCACTTTTAACTCATCTAAAATATATAATCCTCCCTTTCTATGACCTGCCCCAATCAGCTTCTGAGATTGTAGATCCTGTACATAACGAAAAGAAGAGGAAAAAGTGACTAAGTTACCAGAATCACATAACTGACTAACAAAAGCAAGATTTAAGGTAAGTTTCGGAATATGATAAACATTAGATAAAGGCAAATTAGGTGTTACAATAGAACCAACACCTGCTAGAGGCATAGGAGTGCCATCAGTAGTCAAGACAGAAACAGAAGACGAAGGACATACGGAAGCAAACGATGAAGAATTTGGAGACATATGATGTGAAGCTCCAGAATCTAAAACCCAAACAAAATGTGACATACCTAACGAATTATGAGACAACTGACCTACAGAAGAGGAGGCAGACATAGCTTGCGGTTGTAAAAAGAGAAACTTTTGGAATTGCTCAGTCAGAGTACTTGGATCAGCAAAAGGACCCGAGGAAGTGACAACTGCAGTGTTAGACTGTGGTGGTCTGAATCCGTGTGGTAGTCTGGAACCCTATGGTGGTCTTTGAGCATTAGATTGCGGTTAGTTGCCATTTTTCTGTCTCAACTAAGGACACTGAACCTTCCAATGACCTTTCTGCTTGCAGAAACTACACTCGTCGAAACCAACCCTTGTGAGGGGCTTATTCTGATTATCAAAGTAAGGCTTAGAATGTGTTGGTAAAACAGACGAAGTGAGACCAACAATTCCCTTCTCAGAGTAAGACTTAAGACATATCTCTTCAACCAAGAGCTCACTGACAACAGAGTCAATAGATGGAAGTGGAGAACAATGCAAAAATAGAACCTCTGAGTCCTTCAAAGTCACTATGAAGTGCGTTTAAGAACTGTACTAATCGCTGCTGTTCTCTACGAGCGATATACGGAGCAAAGGCCTTTAAATCTGCTGATTCTGTAAGAGCCAACTGATCCCAAATATCTGACATGGTAGAATAAAATGCTTGAACACTCATATCTCCCTGTTGGAGAGCTCGTATATCATTCTCCAACTGAAACTGTTTGGCAAAATTTGACTGTGTGAAGAGCCTCTGCAAATGATCCCAAACCTCTTTTGCTGTTTCATATTTTGCCAATTGTGTACCTATGGAATGCTTAACAGAATTGTTAACCCATGTGATAATCTTTGCATTATTTGCTTCCCAAACATCCAATAAATTTTGATAATCCTGAGCTGTTTGCACAGGTTTCACAGAAGTACCACTAACATATCTCCACATCTTTTTACCTTTAAGAAAATTTTGCATTACATAACTCCAATATAAGTAATTTTTTCCATCCAATCTCACACTCGCAGATTGAAGTGAATCGTCACCAGCCATGATTAAACAATAGAGGAAGAATAATAGAAAAGAAACAGCAAAATACCAGATACACAAGCAGTGAAAAGCCAACAGAAGACCAACCAAAATGCCAACAAAATGCCCAATTAACGTGTAATGAAAAATCAGATTACGAAGAGAATGCAATAGAAAATTAGCAGAAAACCATTCATACAGTCACCCAAAACAGAGAAATACCAATGTGCAGCAGAAAAAAAACATAGGAAGTGCAGTGGAAACAGAGGAATACCAACCACGAATGATGATTTGCTAGATGAAATGCGAACGACAGCGAAGAGACAATCGAAGAATGACAGCGAAGAGACAATCTACGAAAGCTGTAGTTAGGATTAAATTCTCTCTATTGCAAACTTGCTCTAATATCATATTAATAAATTGAATATGAGAAGAAGAAGAAGGGTTTCATTGATAGAACACATAGCTGAAGATACAAAACTTAGGGTTTGAAACTAAACATAACAAGACTATATATAGCCAAATAAAGTAAGTAATAAAAGGTTATTCTACCCTTAAAGAATAAACATAATATTTCTTAACATGTCTATCTTATTTACCATAATTGATTTATTTATGTGATTGGGTTTTATAAGTGACTATTATATCGTCTGACTTATCGATCATAATAATGGAGCTTATTTGACAACATAACAAAGAATAAGAAGTGTCAAGGCATCATGAATTCATGAGTCATATTTTCCATGTAAATTGACTTTTTAAATCATGTTTGGTATATAGAAATAATTTTTATGTGGACAATGAACGAGAATAAAATGAATTAGAATAATAACTCTTCTTATTTTATTTTATTTTAAGTAAACGGTTCAAAGCCCAACAACCACACTAAGAACGCAAACGAGGCATACTCACACTAGCAACATCTTGGCAGAGCATATAATTCTTTTTATTTTAATGTTTTTTTATATAATAGTATCAATAAAATTTGAACTTAAAAAATTACAAGCAAAAAGGGAAAAAGTAGCTCACTCATACATATAACCAATTCGAAGATTTTTACGAAATTGGTTTCGTGATAACAAATATTTTCTTAATGAAAATTATCTAAGTTTCTCATCATTATTCATTCTTAATGATGGCCTTTCTTATTTTTAAGTTTATTAGACAAAATCATCATAAAATGAAATTAAAAACATAGCAAAATGTAAATATATTTAATAAAAAGATGCACAAATTATGTGATAATTTCTGCCAAAAAGTCTAGACTGTTTTAATAGAATAAATTATATAATGTGATTATTATTCAAAATGAAATAATTAACATGTATTAAAAAATTATTTTAATTTTCATTTAAATTAGACTAAGAAAATAAAACTACTTTTAAAATATGTACATATATTTATTGAATGAAAATTTAATGAACCATTAAATTTAAAGTTTTTGCGTCAAGTTAATAAAAGTTTTAAAATTAATTAGTAGTTTTCATTTCATTTCAAGTGTGGCTTGACTTGTCGTGGGCCGTAGCCAATAACAAGAAGCTGAGAGGAGAAAAATGGGGCTTAAATAAAGCATATAGGAAATAATGGGATATTATTATATTATTACATTTACACAAGATTTGTTGGACTAAAATCCCTGTAATAATTGCACCCAAAAAAAACAAAAAATCCCTGTAATAATACCATTACCAATTCAATTCAGAGATATTATTAGGTGAGTATAAATGTAATACATCACATTTAAATATATTTACAAAAAATTAAAAAGAGATAATGATTTGATGCCCAAAAAAACTCATCAAAAAATCATCCTGTCAATCATCTCTACTTTTTGTGAGTGTACCTAAATATGATGTGTTACATTTGTGCTCACCCAAGAATATCTCTTCAATTCAATTCAAATCAAGTCAAGCACTCGGACCGCTTTATCCTACGCACTCCTCTCTGCTTATCCTGCGCATATTTCGCGGTTTCTGAGCCGAGATCTTCACTTCAACTACGTACTCGCACGCTTGCTTCCCAGCCTTCTCACTTCTCAACTGCAAAATATTTCTATTGGATTTCAAGTACTCCAGTACTCCTCGATCTATTCTACACTCTTCAAGGTCACTTTTTCTTCTTTTTCTTTTTCCTTTTTTAATTTCTCTCTCTCTCTCTCTCTTTTTTCTATGAATGAGCATTTTCTTATAAAACTTGATTTCGACCTTTAATAATTTGTTTTTGTTTTACATTGATCTGCAATTGTTGGCTTGGATTTTCGTAGCAGTTTGCTCTGATTGACGGAAACTCATTCGTTCCGATTGATTTTTAACCGAAACTTTTTTTTTTTTTTTGTGGTGGAAACACTGATATTGTGCTGTAAAATTTTCATGCATCACTTGCCATCGTTTGTTATTCAAGGATCACGAGATGCGAATAATTTTACTTCAATATCTTTTCAATTTTATGTTCGATAGCATTATGCCTGCTTAAGTTATCATATCATATGAATGAAATGGAGGTTTCATTAATGGTTCAAAATCAAGCTATGGTGAATTAATAATATTACTCAATGTAATTGTACAGAAAACACTCACAATTACACTATTTCCTTCATTCTTTATTTCTTTTGACCTGTTGAAAGTTGCAATTGTTGCCATGATCTATCTTCCTTTTAGCAATGAACGTCTACATGGAAGTAGTAATGCTTTTTATTTTTTATTTTTATTTAGACTTTATATTCAAGCTTAAAAGTGAACTATTTACTAGTATGAACTGATGAGCTTATGAATTATTATCAGTGGAAAGAATCATGAGTTGTTTCAGCTGTTGTGAAGAGGATGACTTGCACAAGACTGCTGAAAGTGGAGGACCATATGTGGTAAAAAACTCAGCAGGTAATTTGGTTCATATTAGCTAGCTAGAGGAGTGCACCTGCAATGATATATAGTAATCACAACTCACAACACAACTCTAAAGCAATCATGCATCTTTAACTGACATTTCCATCTCAATTGGATTGAATCAGTAGTATGGGATTTAATCATTTAGATGCTGTATTATGATACTTCATTGTGTTAATTTGTTTGATGTCATATTACCTGAAACTGGATTTGATGCAATTAATGTGATAAATTGTATTGTGCAGGAAATGATGGAAATTTTCATGCTTCCGAAACTGCAAAGCAGGGTGCTCAAACTGTTAAAATTCAGCCCATTGAAGTTCCTGCTATACCGGTGGATGAACTAAAAGAAATTACAGATAGCTTTGGGGAAAGTTCTCTGATTGGAGAGGGATCCTATGGAAGAGTATATTATGGCGTTCTTAAAAGTGGGCAAGCTGCAGCAATCAAGAAGTTAGATGCCAGTAAACAACCTGATGAGGAATTTTTAGCCCAGGTATGTAAGACGACCTTGGCTTACTGTTAGTTCATTGAAGTTTGTTCAAATTCCATAAATCACTTGGTTTTTGAACTTTCAGGTTTCAATGGTTTCACGGCTGAAGCACAACAATTTTGTTCAATTGCTTGGTTATTGTGTTGATGGAAACTCCCGTGTTCTTGCTTATGAGTTTGCATCTAATGGGTCTCTTCATGATATTTTACATGGTATATGATTTTGCTTTTCAATTGGTTGAATCAGAAAACTTTTGACATCTATGAACATTTGTCAAATTCTTTTTCTATATTAGAGGAAGATTATGGATTTTAGCATTAGTTTTTTTGGATGCCATGACAGGAAACTGTACTACTTGAGAGATGTATTAGTATTACTCTGTATTTTTATTAGAGTAATGATATTTGCACATCATTTTATTTACATCTTTTTTACATCACTTCCTTTTTAGGTAATAAAACAAGAAAAACACACATCCCAACATCTTCTCTCTCTACTTTTTATTTCCCAAACAAGCAAAGTTGTAAACATGATGTAGAAAAAATGATGTGCAAATATCATTTCTCTTTTTATTATATATTTTTATGTTCTTATCATTTTCATTTACATGCAGGCCGAAAAGGTGTTAAAGGAGCACAGCCTGGTCCTGTTCTGACATGGGCACAGAGAGTTAAAATTGCTGTAGGGGCTGCAAAAGGGCTTGAATACTTGCATGAGAGGGCTGATCCCCACATTATCCACCGGGACATCAAGTCAAGTAATGTACTAATCTTTGATGATGATGTTGCTAAAATTGCAGATTTTGATTTGTCAAATCAAGCTCCTGACATGGCGGCACGTCTTCATTCCACCCGTGTCCTTGGAACCTTTGGTTATCATGCACCAGAGTAAGATATGCTTGTCAAGTTTTCATGATACATATTGCATCACATGCTTTAATTTAGCCCTGTTGGTTATCATGAACCTCTTGATTTTGAGCATGATTGCTGAAGAATTATTGGAAAAGCAATAGAAAACTCCTTCTGCTATAATTGACTAGAAATGCATTATCAATTCCCATTACTTTTTTGTGTGTTTCTTTATCAAGTTTTACGAAGAATCAATTTGGAGAAATAAAACTATTCTTTTATATATAGTGTATATATAGTGTCCTGGAAAGTGTTTACCTTGCTATACAATGATCTGTAATCTTGTGGATGTAGATATGCAATGACTGGGCAATTGAATGCTAAGAGCGATGTATACAGCTTTGGTGTTGTCCTTCTGGAACTTTTGACTGGAAGGAAGCCTGTTGATCATACACTACCACGCGGGCAGCAGAGCCTGGTTACTTGGGTAAATCCAAACCTCATTATTGTGGTGTAATGTCCTCTTGTAAGAAAATTTAGAATGTAGGCCAGCTAGCTGATCACGGTAACTGATGTATTTCAGGCTACACCAAAACTCAGTGAGGATAAAGTCAGGCAGTGTGTAGATGCAAGACTATTGGGAGAGTACCCACCCAAAGCTGTTGCTAAGGTGTTCACTGTGTTTTAGTATATTTTTCTTTTTCTTTTTTTATTATTATGCCATTTTTCTTGCTGAGGTGTTGTGGACTGTTCATGGAAGTGTGTTATTGCAGGATATGAACTTGTAGTTATTTGAAATATATGCCTATGATTTAGAAAACTAATCAAAAGTAGCTTACAAGAGATACCTGCAGAACTCTTATATCTGTAGTTAGTAAGTGTTATGCATGAGACCAAAATTGATTCTAAAACTTTGTTGTTTCATTTCCTTAGGGTGGAAATTTGTTGAATAAATTAATTAGTTGAACAATTGGAATGCAATGGCTTTCTCTCTGTAGTTTTGTTCTCAGTTTTAGAAGTCAAGAACCTTTAACAGGTGTCATTGCATGAGAGGAAAAAAATACTTAACTGTAGAAATAATGTACACTTTTTGTGGGAACTTTTTTAAGAACCACAGGCACGAGGACAACTGCCCTTAGAGATCGGCTACTTAAACATAATTATAACCAATATTAATGTATAATAGCGTGATGCTTGGTTGATTACAGATGGCCGCTGTTGCTGCTCTGTGCGTGCAATATGAAGCTGATTTCAGACCAAACATGAGCATTGTAGTCAAAGCTCTTCAACCTTTGTTGAATGCAAGACCTGGACCTGCTGGTGAAACACCAAACTAATCTGTCTATATCTCTTTCTATCTGTATCTGTGAGTATGTGCATAAGTGTGCATGCAAAATATAAGAAAGAGACTGCTTCAGAAGCTGATGGTAAATTGCTCGAGTATGGTTATATATCCCATTGTTTGCACTGCATTCATTTTGTTCATAATCCATGAGGTTCTTTGAGGTTCACTTGCTTCTTCTATTATCTTTATTGTTGTTTGCTCTGTTTTCCTTCTTTCTGTGTCCCTTTCTGCTGGGATTATTACCATCTTAATTGAAATTGTTGGGAAACATCTCTTCTCTTTGGTTGAGTGCGATTTTTCGAGTGTTGTAGAGTTTGCTCTTACTGGATGTGGTGCCAGTCACCCATGTAGCCATATTGAAAAGCTTATTTCTGGTTTCCTTTAGAAGAATTGGAGGGTTCGAATTACCCATGTTCTTCGAGAAGGTAATCGAGTTGCCAACTGGTTAGCCACTGTAATCCCAAAAAAACCAAAAATAAAAATAAAAGTTAACTCTTTGAGATAATTAAATACAACTCTTTAGATAATTCAACGAAAGAATTTAAAGGCCCAACACTATAATCGACGTGTCTTCTTTCGATGACAAAAAAAAAATGTTTATTGACATGCACGTCAATATGATTATTTGATAACAATATATCAATAAAAAAAAAGTAAATGATAATTTTTCTTGATGTTACATAAAAATTATTTTTGATATTTATAAATTAACAAAAAAATTATAAAACATGTTTTGAATGTTACATAAAAGTGATCATTTATAATTTATAAAATATTTTTTTGAGAATTTATAAAAGTTTATAAATAATCAAAATTAGTATGCATAAAAGATTTTTACTTCCTTTTTTTAGTGAAAGTTTTTTGCAGTTGAATAAGTGTATATACTAGGTTTTTTTTATCAAACTGTCATTGATGTCAAAATTATTTACGAAAATATTATTCTTTTGAAATTATATATCAAAATATCACCTTTTTATTCAGGCTAACATTTTTAATTTTTTGTTTGTCTACATAGATGACATTATCTACGTAGAAGGGCCAATGTAAATGACATTTTAATGTTAATAATATCATAGAGTTTGTTGTTTTCTTTGTAGTAGCGCCATTACGCTTGGCCTTTTTTGTTTTATTTGATTTAACCAAATAAATTACATGTAATGAAAATTTGTGTTCATTTGGGTTGTGTGGTTGCCCATTAATAAAATTAATTTTTTTTTAGAATATTTCGTGGTTGGTCATTTTCATTTTTAATGTTGCCTTTAAACTGTTTATTAATATTTGAATGCACTTTTCATTTTTTGTGCCAAGCAATTTTGAATATTTGAATTTATTTTGTTGAACTTATCTAAATAACCTGTGTGGTTGTCTCGTTAATTTAGTTGAATTAAGTAAAATAGAAAACGTCAAACATAATGACGCTATTATACAGAAAACACCAAACTCTGACGTTATTACCAGAAAAAAGAATTTAATTTAATTAATTAATTTCTTATTATCTCATTCCAATGCATTCTTTAAATATTATACTATTGAATATTTGAATGCATTTATCTAAGTAACCATGGAAATGAAAAATGTAAATGTTTTGTTTCTTTTGGTAATAATAAAACTAAATTAAATTATTATTTTTAGAATGTTTTCTAGGTTAGCGATTTCGTTTGCAAAGTTAATTAATATTTACATTTTTTTTGGTAAATTAAATTAATTTTTTTAATATTTGGTAGTTGGCGTTTTCGTTTCCAAAGTTGCTTTGAAACCGTTTATTAATATTTGAATGCACTCTTCATTTTTCGTGTCAAGCAACCTTGAATATTTGAATTTATTTGGTTGAACTTATCTAAGCAACTTGTGTGGTTGTCTCGTTAATTTACCAAAAAAAATGAATTTAACTTAACTTTATTAAGGGGGCAACACACAATCCAAAAATTTGGCACAATTTTTCATTACATGTAATTAATAAATTATCAAGAACAAAAAATATTGGCACAAATTTTCATTACATGTAATTTATTTGGTTGAATTAAGTAAAATAGAAAACGTCAAGCGTAATGATGCTATTACACAAAAAACACCAAACTCTGACGTTATTAACATTAAAACGCCATCTACATTGGCGCATCTATGTAGATAATATCATCTATGTTGGAGCTTCTACATGAATAACGTCAAACGCTTCAATGTTATCTACGTAGAAGCGTCAACGTAGATGACATTATCTATGTGAATAAAAAAAATAAAAAATATAACACTTGTTAAAATGTGATATTTTGATATATAATTTCAAAATAATGATATTTTAATAAATAGTTTTATCATCAATAACAATTTAATAAAAAGGCCCAATATACTATACTCAAGTGCAAAAACTAGCTTCATCCCATATACGTTGGTTCATAATAATCTTATCTTTCCTTCCCCATTAAAGTAAAAGAACTTACATGGATATATAAATAATTGAATTTATACAAGTAAAATTAAATTCATTATCTATATTATATGTATTATTATATAAAGAAAATTTATATTTTAATATTTAACTTTTACTTTTCTCTAAATATTATTATTATACATTTACACATAAATATAAAAAAAATTATAAATAGTCTTTTATGTTGGGTTTGACCCAAATCTTGTTTCCATAATTATTGATAATTTCCTATTTTATTATTATATTTATATTTTGATTTGCAATTAATAGTATGATATGTGAAAGATATGTGAGTGATATGGTATTTGTTTTTAATAAGAAACTAGAATAATTATAAGGAGTGAGGGATTGGTCGCTTATCAAGTAAATTATTATGAGTTATAAATACTTGTAATGAAAATTATAATGATTATGAGAATGAGAATTAGAACTTCAGAGAAATTATCTTGTAATTTTATTTTCATAATAGATATGTTATACCAAACCATGTTAAATTATGCGTATGTGTGTGTCATTTTCTCTAATTATAATTATTTATGTAAGCATGTGAAATTGGAATGATATTCCCTAATAAGTAGAAGGGGATGTAGTATTCCCTTACTACACTTTATATGTCTTTCAAGTTAGTTATATGGATTGGCTCGGCCCGATTGATCAACCCAAAAAACTCACAACCTGGTTTCCATGTTGGTCCGATCAACCTGTTGAATTGGATTCCTCAACAACCTGGTCAAACTCAAATTGACTTGGTGACCCATCCGGTCGAGTTAACCTGAGTTGGTCAGATTTTTTTTTATTAAAATATAACAAAAATTAAATTTTTAGAATTTGAACACTATACTTGAAGGTCTTTGTTATAAAGTGTATTTTACTATTAGATCATATTCTTCCATTGAATATTATTATCAATTTCTTAATTTATTACGTAACCAATATGTTATTATTACTGCTTATTTGAAAATAGTTTGTTTTCATTTAGTACTTTTTTGTTTAATATTTTTTAATATCATATATTTTTATATCAGGTAATTCTTCATATGCAAATTTTTTAAAAATATCTTCTTTTTATCCAAGTTTTTTAGTTTGACTATTTAACCTCCAATCGAATCGATAATCCGATGACTGACTTTCTAAAAAGATCGACCTCGAGTTCAAATTATACAACGATACTTCAAATATTTATTAACTTTCAATTATATAATTTTGATTAAAAATGATTTTTTTATTATTAAAATTAAATATAAATAACGAGTAATTAGGCAATTTAGTTTATGAAACTATCTATCATTTGTAATTTAGTCATTAAATTTATTTATCTATGTAAGTTACTTTTTAAATTTATAAAATTCTTATAAAAATTTTTATTCTTGAAATCTAAATCTAAAGTGAGATACAACAAACTTCATGTTTGAAAAAAAAAAACGTGAGATACAAAATGTTTAGCATGATAAAATTTTATAAATTTATGTTCTAATTCGTACACATAACTAAATTCGATAACTACTTTAACTAGGGAATAATTCTAGAGACTACTTAGTCCACGTACTCATTTTTATTTTTTTTAAATCTTAATAAAAAATAGAAATAATGGATACATATCCCTCAATACGATATATGTTATATTATTCTTGATTTAGAAACAAAATTTAATTTTAAGATTTTAATCAAAATTTATCTTTCCCTTTTAAAGTAAAGGACAAAATCTCGGATTTCTCGTCTCCACCTCCCGGTCTTGCAAATTTGTACGCGTACTCTGATTCTGAACCCATATTTAGTGTTCCAATCTCTGGATTCGATTCGCCATTTTATTTTTCAGATCAGTTTAGCCGGTAACAGTCTCTCTTATTGTTCTTCTTTTTATTAATGTTTCATTATATGATTTTCGTTCGATTTCTTCTCGTTAATGCCCACAGTGAATCTCAGTGAATTTTGTTTCTCACAGTAATTATCATTTTTTTTTAAATAATGATTGTGTTTGTGTCATGTGAATTCAGCATTATATCATTGAATCAAAACTGCTTGTCTGGAGATTCTTAACTTTCTAAACAAATAACGAATCAAACAGTATCCTCATTCTAGTTATACGATGTATTGGTCCTACGAATGTTGGTTGGTACTGCACTAGGATGCTTTGTTCTGATACAAACATTAGTTCCAAATATTTTATATAAGAATCTATGTGGAGTGTGCTCTTCCTAATTTGAGTAAAGCACTTTAGTTCTTGCTTTACAATTTTATTTTTTATTTTTTAAATCAATATCATCTTATTGTCTATGCTTTTTAACCAAGTAATTCTGCTTATTGATATTGAGCTGCCAGTAAGTAATTCCCATTCTCATCTATTTCATATCTTATCTTTGCTAGAAGCCTAGAAAGGAGTTTGAAACGGAAAGCTCTAATTGAACTCTCTGTTAGTGTTACTTATTCTTGGAAATACTTGTTAATCAACTCAAATATAGATGGCAATGAGAGAAAAATATAATTTTTTTAAGCATTGTTGCTTTCTGATGTTTTATCCATTATTTTTATCTCATTCCCATATATACTACCCTGGGTCTTTGAAGAACAATGACTGTTTTAACGAAGTTAATTGCACCACAATGGTGATAAATAGAGATAACTGGCGTTCTTATGTCAGAAGATCTTTCATATGATGGATTGCATTGGGTTTTGCA
Source organism: Ormosia semicastrata (assembly GCA_029884595.1). Taxonomy (NCBI): domain Eukaryota; kingdom Viridiplantae; phylum Streptophyta; class Magnoliopsida; order Fabales; family Fabaceae; genus Ormosia; species Ormosia semicastrata. The sequence continues at coordinate 10,379,196 of JAQQTO010000054.1, read as the reverse complement.
GGGTAGATATGGCAGTAACTGTGACAATGATGACTAAGCAGCATGTGCTGACCTACATCTACCTTCTAGTTTACATTTCACTTTCATCAGGGGTTATTCTGTACAACAAGGCAAGGGATCACATATATGCCAACAAATTCTTTGTTTTATGTTTTGTGATTTATCTGTACTATAATTTATTTTGCTCAATCTCTTTCCTTTCATGGGCATTGGTTTATTGCAGTGGGTCCTCTCCACGTTGTACTTTAATTTTCCATTTCCAATAACACTCACGATGATCCATATGGCTTTTTCTGGTGCGGTGGCCTTTTTGCTTATCCGTGTTCTGAAGGTATGAGTCTGTTGGAGTTTGTAATGTCATCTGTTTTAGACTAGCTTTTTATTTACTCTTTCTTTGTACTCCTCTTCTCTATTATTCTGGTCAATCCTTACTGCTAATCCCTTAATATGTATTAGCTTTTTTTTTAGAATATTACTGGATTAACCAGTTGATATTTTTTCCCCCTTATTTCAATTGATGCAGGTTGTATCACCGATTAAAATGACATTTAATATGTAAGAATTCTACATAGACATCCTGTTTCACATTGCATTTAATATTTCTGGCTTCACACAAAATGTCTGATTTGCAGATATGCAACTTGTGTGGTCCCTATAAGCGCCTTCTTTGCAGCAAGTCTGTGGTAAGCAATTGATGTTATTGACCTGAAGTTGTAATTTTTTTTGGTACAATGGTGGAACTGACGTTTGAATCTATGGTCTCATGCAAACTGTCCAAACCCCTCACCACTAGCCCACTCCTAGTAGCTTACCTGTAGTTGTAATTTGAGCAAAGCCATTCATAAATTGTAATGTGTGTGTGCCTTAACAGTCCCCCATATTCAATTCTATGCTTGAAAATTTTAGCTGGTGTCAGTGGTAAATTTCCTTGGCATTTTAGCGAAGTTGATGCTCTACTATTTCTGTCTCTTTTTTTTTATTTATAAAAAACAAAAAATTAAAATAATGTTTGATCAGTGTTATGGTGATCAAATTTATTCTTCCTTACCCTTTTTATGATATCAGCTCATGTCTTTCATTTTCCTAACCTCCTTTTGGAGTCATCAAGGTCTTTTTGCGTGTGCTCGTGTGCGTGTGGGACCATGCAGAAATGTTGTGGCACAAAAATGATGATTACAAATTTTAATTTGTAGATATGAAAATATTTAACTAACATTTTATCAGAAGTGTATAATGTATTTGTTATTCATTCTGTTAATTACCTTTCAGCATTTAGTAGGAAATTTGCTGATAAAACAAATGTTTTCATTACAAACTTCTTGGATTAAGCAAAAATGGTCTGGCACAAATATGATGTACATCAATTTCTGTTTGCAGATATAAGATTTAACTATCATTTTATGGGACGTGTATAATGAATGTATTTGTTATTCATTATGTTGACAGCCATATGCATTTAGTAGGAAATTAGCTAATAAACTCATGATTTCATAACAAATTTTCTGAAGTTAACAAATTACTTTAAAATTACCAGTCTTGATTCATTTAGATTGAGCCTTCAATGAATTGGATTGCTATTATATTGGTATCATAGTTGATTTATCATAAAATCAAATAAAATTTGAGTTAAAGTTGTATTAATAGTGATCTGTGTCCACTGATTCTTTCATATGCTTGCTGTGATTTTGCAACCTCATCAATGCATAGGTGTATTGTATATACTGATTCAGTTACTTTATTATCTGTTTAGGTTTGGGAACACTGCTTATTTGTACATTTCTGTGGCCTTCATCCAAATGCTTAAAGCCCTAAGTAAGTTAATTTTTGTATATCATCTTTCCATCTGACACATTTTTTGGAAAATAACATTCCCTAATGGATGATCGTCCTTTTTCCTTTTTATTACAAATTTTTTAATTTACAGTGCCAGTGGCAACATTTCTCATGGCTGTTATCTGTGGAACTGAGAAATTAAGGTGTGACGTGTTCTGGAACATGGTGCTGGTCAGTGTTGGAGTTGTCATTTCCTCCTATGGGGAGATTCATTTTAATGTGCTCGGTACAGTTTATCAGGTCACAGGAATAATTGCTGAAGCATTGAGGCTGGTCTTAACTCAAATTCTTCTTCAAAAGAAGGGCTTGACGCTAAACCCTATTACTAGCTTGTATTACATAGCACCCTGCAGGTAGTTCTGCTCTTGTGTATTTGAAAGCCCATATATAGTTCAGCTTATACCTGTGGGAGGGAAAAAGGCTAATGAAACTTTTTTTTTCAGGGGGATGTGGATGTTGATTTTGACCTGAACTTATATAATGCCACTGAAAATTGTGGGATTTGCATTCCTCACTAGATGTGTTTGATTGTTTGTGCATGTTTCAATTAGCTTATTTTATGTTAATAAAAGCTTATAGTCAAAATGCTGCTAGAGATGTTATGTTGCTCTTATGATAATCTCATTCCTGCCTTTCTGAATGAAATTTATATGTCTGCCATTTTTTTTTGTGCTTCACGTGTAAATGATTGCTCTGCTCCTTCCAGCTTGGGTCCTGGATTTATGCTACTTTATACTGCACTCATTTTGACCCAAGAAGGGGCGTGGGTGTGGGGGAGACACATTTTTGGGATATCTCTGTGTTGAAAAAATCACAGTGGGTACATTGAAGTTAAATTTATATCCTTATTTTATCTGCCTGAATAATGATCACTTACTCTTTGTCATATGCAGCTTTGTATTTCTTTTTGTCCCATGGTATATCATTGAGAAGCCTGAGATGGAAGATCCACATATGCAATTTAACTTCTGGATATTTTTTTCAAACGCTCTTTGTGCTCTGGCGTTGAATCTTTCAACATTCTTAGTGATTGGTAGAACTGGGGCAGTAACTATTCGAGTGGCTGGAGTTTTGAAAGACTGGATACTTATCTCTCTTTCAACTGTCTTATTTCCTGAATCAAAGATTACCGGGCTTAATATTATTGGCTATGCTATAGGTATATGTTTCTTTTTTGAAAAGACATTATAGCAGTTTAAATTTCATGTCTTCCATGGATTTCTACTTAGTGTCTCTTTATATGAATTATTTTTGAATGGGCAGCTTTAAGTGGTGTTGTTTTTTACAACTACCTGAAGGTCAGGGATGTTCGCACGTCTCAACCTCCTATACAAAGTATCCAAGATGAATCAGCAAAGGTCAGCCTTTTCAGTAATTTTGTTTGTTTAGTAGTTTGATCAGTACTCATGCTCTATTTAAGTGTCTCTGGCTCTGTTCTCTTAGTTACTCCTTAACTTTAGGCATTTCACCATCTTCTGTGAATTTTGATGGAATGATAGAAACCTATGTAAGCAAGAAGTGTGGGTACTGTTTTTTTTTTATGCCTTGGCCACCTTATGAATGAAGAAATTGAGTGAAGTTCTATCTCATCATGCCTTAACACATCCAAAATCTTTTTTTTTTCTTTCAGTGAAAACACATATCCAAAATCTAATCATGGTGCTTTCTGTCTTCATAATTTCTTCCAAAGATAGCTTAGACTAATTACTAATCTGATCTCACCTTTCCCCCTCCTTTTTGTGGGGCATATTTAAGTTTTATTTACCAACTTAGCTCTTGATTCAAGTATCATTTCAGCTGAATTTCTTACAATTGCTGCAAGTGAATGTTCATTTTTAAGGAAACATATTTGTTGGTTCAACCTTTGTTCTTTGCCTTTTTCAATATATATAGGAGCTGCAGACCGAGAAAAAGGCAGATGATGATGTGAACGGTAATGAGGAGTGGAATGATTCTGTTTCTGATAGTCATTTAGATGAAGAAGCTCCTTTAATCTCTTCGTCACGGATATCTCATCTTGGAAGAAAGCCAGCTTAGCAGCAATCTAGCTTAGAGGCAAAGAACATCTCATCTTGGAAGAAAGCCAGCTTATCAGCAATCTAGCTTTTATAGGCAAAGAGTGCAAAGGAACCAAATCAAAGTATATGTCTTTACCTTTCTTCCCAAAAAGAACACACACGCCTCCTTCCAAAAGAAGAGGGAAAAAACAAAAGGAGAAAGAAAACAAAGCGGAGGAAACATATTCTTTTTGGCAGAGTTGATTTCTTTTATGTTCAAAGTATTCATTGGTAAATCGTTTCATTCTTGTATAGGCTTGTGTTAACTATGCAATGAAGGTTATATTTCTTCCGAATGGACCTCTTATGACCCTGATTGTTGATTTTTCTTGGGCTACCAGTGTAGCCAGTTTTCCTTTTTAACTATTTTCTCAGCTTACGCCGGCATGGAAACGCTGATTGAGTGATTGTCGGTTTAAAATTCGTTAAAATGAAAACAAGTATTCCATTTCATCCAATTTTAGAGAGAATGATCATTCTTCAATGTAACGATTCATTCCCTATTGCTGTTACAAAGTTCTTATGAGGGGGGAAAAAAAAGAAAGAACTTCTAACATACTCTCATTTTCACTGTTCCATACGAATGAATCAAATTGGCACTTACTTCTAGCTTCTGTCCTTCACTTGAATTGTTTGATATTGATCCCACATACCCATTGAATACTCAAGCTTTGAAAATGAAATTGATCAGTGCCATCGATTTACAATGACTCTTCTCAATCAAACCGCCCTAGAACATTGATAGAGTATTGAAAGGTCTGTAGTTAAAACCATATATGAGCTTTTCGTGGATGTATGAGAGGTTAGCTATCATCATCAATTAGGTTCTTCTTTCGGCAACTTTTTCAGCCTGCCCTTCCAGGCAATGCTTATTTCGCTACTCAGGCAATGTTGCTCTATTTAGTGTCTCATTTCACGCTTGGCATCCGATCGCAGCTAATCTTACCTGAATTAAAGTTAACTTAGGTTGATGTGGGATGATGTACACCAACAATGTATATACCAAGTATTATTTCACTTCTTAAAGTAAAATATGGCTTAAGACTTTTGACTTAGGGTCTGATTTTCATGTCGTATTAAATTTGATAGGATAAATTAATATAATATATTATAATTTTATCAATTATTTGATATAAATACTATATTTATAAATTTATCTATTAAATTTCTCTTATATATTAAAATGATGAATAACTTAGTCAAACTTTAGAGCTGAAATTAGGTCCGATTATATTTTGATGTATAAACTTTTATAAAAAATAATTCATTTGAACTCTAAACACCATGATATCTCTAACTCTTATGTATTAAGTTTTATACTATTAGGTATTATCTTATCATCCGTATCAAACACGCACTCAAATGACTTCAAATTTACCACCTCAAAACATCCAATCAAATACAAGTTGTGCAAGTTGTTACTCCCGTGTTATTTATTAGTTAATACTGATTTTGCATGAGAAATATTAATTTTTCTTACAATTTATATTAATAATTTTTAATTATTAGAAAAATAAAAATGTAATTTTAAAACTCTCAAAAGTATTAAATAAATGTATCTTTTATTTTTTATTTATTACTTAAGTGATTAGGAGGATAATTATGTTAATATTTTAAAAAGATTTAGCGTATATCATTTTGCATTTTATTAGAAAGAGAAATATTAAATTCTCTAAAAATATCAATCTACTAATTATCTTCTTAATTATTTAAAGAATAAAAAGACACTAAAAAAAAGTTTTGAAATTCAAAAATATTAATGCTTTTTTATGTCTTTTTTTAATTTTTTAGGTAATTAAAAGAATAATTAAGCTCATGTTTAAGGAAATTTGAGTAACTCTATTTTTATTGTTAAATTTTCATGAATAATCAGCCTACTAATCTTATTAATCATCTAAAAAATATTAAATATATTTTTTTAAAATAAATATTTTTTATTTAATATTTTTTTATTTCTGTAACTAGGAAAACTAAAAAATGTTTGGCTGAGAAGATTTAAGTTTTTCTCATATAATAAATGATATGCCAATTTTGATATAATACATATATTTATCCGAACTTATAATTAAGGAAACACGGATATAGATAAAAATACAAATATGTTAATACGATAAATTTTTTAAAAATAATTAAAAAATATTTCAAATATCACAAGATTCGATACAACATATTAAATATTGACTATTTTAAAGTATTTGTCGATCATAACTTATAACTTATGAAGCACAGACATAGATGTCGACACGAGACATGATAATCTTGACACAAACATAGAGATACATAAAATTTAAAAAATTGTAGGACCACGACACATATATATATATATATATCAAATTAAATTAAAAAATTTGATTTATGTGTATATATATATATATAATTACAAAATTTAAGAAAAAAATTCATAATTTATTAATATTATTTTTATAAACTTGAAGATTTATAATATCTTAATATATGTTATATGTGTTAATATTTATTACCAGTAAGTTTCTTCTAAAAAATATAAAACATAATTTCTATTGATATTTTTTAAAAAATCTTTTAAATTAACTTCTCTTAATAGAACTAATTATGTACAAGTACATGTGCATATAAACAAAATTAACTAGAGAGAATATATGTGTGAAGCAAGTTTCAGTAACGAAAAAGTGAACGGCATGGTACGAGTAAAAGTAAAAGAAACAGTAGATGAAAATAGTGGTATGTAAAAAATAAAATTTAAAAGGTGAATAATGACGTGTAAAAAGATAAAACTTAAAATATTAGTATGTGAAAATAGTGACTTGGGATGTCAGTCATGTGATTGAGTTTGAGTGAGTTACGGATTTACTAATTAGACGTTAGTAATGAAAATTAATTTTTTAAAATATATATATTAATGAGTTGTGTTTAATCTATGTTCTAGATGTATCTAAGTGTGTTCTAGCCATGTCTAAGATGTGTTTAAGTTTAAAAAATAAAATTTTTAGTTAAACACATTCAAATATACAAGACATGTATGTTATACTCATGTCTCCATGTATTTAATATAGATACATATATGATATATGATCACATCTCAAAAATGACACGATTCTATTTTTATAACTCGTTAATCCTTTAAAAATATATAAATTAAAAATATTTAAAAATATCAAAATATTCCATACGATATATCAAATATCGACGATTTTGAAGTATTTGTCGTTCATAACTTACAACTATTAACCCTTTAATTGTGAGGTGTTTTTTTTTTCCTATTTAAACACTGCTGCGAAAAATGATGACACAAACACTAACACTCAGACACGGTGTAGTTGTATAAGAAAGCGACACGATATGAATATGAATATAGATATTGGAATATATCAAAAATTATAGGACATGGAAATAATATATATATATATATATAATTATAAAATTTAAGAAAAATTTAAAAAAAAAGTTTATAATTTATTAATTTTTTTATAAATTTAAATATTTATAATATTTTAATATATATTATAAGTGTTAATATTTATGATTTAATAAATTTATTTTAAAAAATATAAAATATAATTTTTATTAATATTTTTTAAAAATAAATTAAATTCTCTTAATAAATTAATCATATACAAATATTATACATTCAACAAAACTAACTAGAGAAAATAATGATGTGAAGTAAGGTTCGATGATGATGAAGTGAGATAACTTGATACTGAATAAGGATAAAAGAAACAGATAAAAATAGTAGTGTATGAAAAGATAAAATTTAAAAACCAATAATAATATGTAAAAAATAAAATTTAAAATATTAATATAATAAAATAATGACTTGAGATATCAATCATGTAATTAATTTTGAATGATTACAAACTTATTAATTAAATATTAATGATGAATTTTTTTTTTTAAATTAATGAATCACATTTAAATTATGTGTTAGACGTTAGAAAAATATTTAAACGTATTTAAAATATATCTAAAATATATCTAAATAAAAATAATAATATTTTTAATCAAAACACATAAAATAGAAATATCAGACGCGCGTTCCCGTGTGTCTAACATGAACACTTATACGACAGTCCGACACGGACACGCCTAAAAAAGGAGAGTGAGCTGTGTGGGTTCTTCACACTTCATTCGTAGTTGATGGCATAGATGCTGAGCCCACCCACTGCCACTGCCAATGGCTGCTGATATCACCGCAACCAACTCCATTGGCACCGCCCCCGCGCCGGCGGAGGCGCAGTACTCGACGGCGAAGATTTCGGTGTGGTGGGACATACAGAACTGTCAGGTTCCCAAGGGTTGCGACGCACACTCCATCGCCCAGAACATAAGCTCCGCTCTCGTCAACTTGAAGTACTGTGGCCCCGTTTCCATCTCCGCCTACGGCGACACCAACCGCATCCCCTTCTCCATCCAGCACGCCCTCTCCAGCACCGGCATCTCCCTCAACCACGTCCCCGCCGGTACGCTACCCCATTTCCCCATCTTCCTCAGACCCTACGCTCCATTTCTGTTTCATTTCGTACATATCTGTCTTTTTTTTTTTGGATTAAGAAAATGGGCATGCTTATTTTAGGTGAAAGTTGTATGGTCATGATGATTTAACTACTTAAGCATGGATATAATAAATTACTTAAGTATGATTAAGGATGTGAAGTAGTTGGGTGTGATTTTGTGTTAAGTTGAGTGTGTGAAGTTGGTTGCAGGTGTGAAAGATGCAAGTGACAAGAAGATTTTAGTTGATATGTTGTTCTGGGCAGTAGACAACCCTGCTCCTGCAAATTATTTGCTGATTTCTGGAGATAGGGACTTTTCAAGTGCCTTGCATCAGCTGCGCTTGAGAAGATACAACATTCTTCTTGCACAGCCACTGCAAGCATCAGCACCCCTCATTGCTGCTGCAAAGAGTGTGTGGCTCTGGACTAGTCTCTCTGCTGGTGGGGCCCCGCTATCATCAAATGTAGCAGGTGTTAACCTTAGCTTTAATTCTGAAAGGGTTCAAAACCCTCTTTCTGAACCAATTCAATTGAAATACAAAGGGAAATACATTGGGCAAACCACAAGTCAGCCCAACATATCAGGAACCTCTAGCTTGCCAGTTAAAGTGCCTGAGAGTAACAACAATGATTGCCCTAATCTGAAAAAGCCACAGACAAAATTGTTTCGCAAAGCCCCACATGAATTCTTTTGTTGTAATGAGCCCACAATCCCAACTAGTAGATCTTCACCTAATCTTCCTAGCAACCAAGACTTATCAAAAAGCATTAGTTGTAACTTTAATGATGGAATTCTTCATGATTCATATCATAGTCTTTCAAGGCAAAACAACCTCCATGAGCAATCTATGTCTAGACCAGATACAGATAATATGCTTCCTGTTCCTCATACTCGTGGATTTCAGCCAATTTCTCCTGCTTGTGATGGACCTAATTTTTCTGCTGTCCGGAATTCAATCCCTGATATACATAAGCTAAATATCCATGAATATCCAAACAATGTTGATAGTACTCCAATTGTCCATCAGGAAACCAGAGAAGATTCTAAACCAAGCACTAGTCAGTATCCTAATGTAGTTAGCTTAACTGCATCACCAATAGGCCATAATGCACGTGGTGGCCAAGCATTTTGTTATGAGAATTTGAACCAGAGGCATTCCTGCGGTTCTGAACATTTGCTTTCTTCCTCCTCCACCTTCATTGTCAATACCAGTTCTAGTCATGTCTGGGGAGTTAAAAGTATGCCACCACCTTCTGAGCACTTGCAAGGCCTTATTGGTGCTATTCTACTAACCTTAAACACTCTGAAGGTTGAAAAGGTTTTGCCTACTGAAGGAAATATAACTGATTGCATTCGTTATGGAGATCCCAAATATCAGGCAACTAATGTCAGGAAGGCTTTAGATTGTGCAATAGAGCATCGTATAGTAGTAAAACAAATCTTAGGTGCATTACATTTGTATGTGGGTAGAAATGAGAAACTCTGGAAGTGTGTGAATCTTATAGGTGGTCATCCTAGTCATTTTCCAAAAGCAACATGGGATAGAATACAGCAATTCCTTACTTCATCATCAGGAAGATCATCAATATTGGCATCCCATTGCAGGTAGATCTTTGTAAATTGTATTGTTTCTTAAGCTTCTTGAAGCTTTATTACTGATCTATTCACCTTTTCGTTTTTGTTTTTTATCATTTTTTTATTCTTGATTAGATATGAAGCATCTTTAATTCTAAGGAGATCATGCCTTGAAGAGCTTGTGTTAGGTGATGTACTTCAGATTCTGGAAATGATCATCACAGTTAAGAAATGGATTATACATCATCATTCTGGATGGCAGCCGATTACTATTACACTTATGGAGACTAGAGATGATACAGATAGTATTTCTGGCGTTAAACTAGATCAAATCTGATCTAGACCAAAAGGTGACTTTATGACAGTCACAACACAACTTAAAAATATAGTAGTAACTGAAGGCGAAGATTGACATGGCTCGATTTCTCTAGTTAGGGGTATGTAGGAAATTATGGCAACTCTCTGAATCATGAATGGCATCAAATTGTATACTTCATGTACATTTCAATCTGCTTGCTGGAGAACATTTTGATGGCAGAAGATGGGCAACTTCTGCCTATATATGTTGCGGAATTATCTCTGCAATCTCTCTATTCTCCGCAGTTTAGCTGAGACTTACACCTGCTGTTATGCTTTTCATCTGTCTGATATTTGCTTAATGTGAATGCTTGCTTGCATTTAGTTAATGGTGGCCGGTGGGGAAGGTGGTAACCTGTCTTTTGGCATATAAGATCAAAATCAGGTGGCTTTGGGCAAAACCAAAGACGCGGAGAGGGCATATAGACTTTTACTGATTAAGTATGCCTTGTGTCGAATTATGCATTTTTGAGGTTTTGCATGGGTTCGTACTACAAGCTAGAAGTTGAACAAGGCTATGAAGATATTCCCTTCTAGCTTTATAAATTCTCGTATCGCTGTATTTTACTGTATGTAAGTGGGTAGACTCAAATGAGTAAAGAAAGAATTCAGCCTTTTTTGGATGATTATGCGTTTTGTTGAATCCTTTTCTTTTGGTATCCTAGTACTTTCTTTGATACTCATAGCAGTAATGCTTCGAAAGAAATTTGTTTTGATATTTTGAATTATAGGGTGTGTTACCTCCTTACCTGTATTTATTTATTTTTGAAAGAAAGATATAGAGTGGAGTGGAGGTTATTTATGAGTAGAGAATTTGAAATTGTTTCAGTTCTTGGTTCATTAGTTCATGCAAGTTTAAGATAAACTCTAATTTAAATCGATTAAAAATTGAATCGGTTTAAAATTGGAGCAGGTTTAATTCTTATAGTTTTCACCTATTTAAGTTTTGGTCTTTATTTTTTTTTTCTTTCGATAGTGGTCCCTATATTTTTATTGATTTATTTATATTTTTTACTCATTTAGATTATAGTCACTATAGTTTTTTGCTTATTAAAGTATTGATTCTTATTTTTTATGAAAGGTTGGCCTTTATAATTCTTACTTATTAAAGTATTAGTCTTTACTTTCGAGGAATTAAAACTTAAATGAGTGAAAATATAAGAATTGATGTAAAAAAATAAATTGTAAAGATCAAAATTCAAATGGTTGAATCTAATATAGCTACAGTTAGCTTAATTGATAAGATTGAATTACATCAATTCAAAGGTCTTGAATTCGATTTTTGTTAGTAGTTATTCATCAATGAATCATATATAAGTATTATTATAATATTTTATTGATAGATCTATCACTTACAAGTATCATTATAGAATCCGACTTCTCTCTATTAAGGAGCTGTCTAGCAGCTCTCTCCAGCAAGATTTGGATCTTTTATTTTCATCCAATGGTCAGTATTAATTTAACATTAAAAAATATTTTTAATATTAAAAAGTAAAAAAAAATATTAACCATTGGATGAAAATAAAGAGTTCAGATCTTACTGAAAGAAACTGCTAGATAGTTCTTTATTAGAGAGAAGCCAAATCTATCATTATAAGCTCAGTGTAAACCCTCGTGACTTTGTGACATGTCATGACATCATAATAAGTTCATGAGAACAAGGCAACTTGGCCATCCCCTAAACTTTCATATTCCAAAAAACAAGAAATGAATCAAATATTGAATGCAAAATCCTTGGTATAGAAGATTAAATTCGTTTAATTAGTTAATTGTATAAAACTATCCTTTCTGCCCAACGGTGAGAGGAAGAAGAAACAAACTTTATTAACACTAAGTCAAATATCATCCCTTCAAAGAATCAGTTTCGTCCTTGTTAAGAATCTCATATTATTATTTATATATTTATTATTTATTAGACTACTTTACTTAATATCAATTAATTTTAAGTTAAATCTCACATGATATCAAAGTTAAGATATCATCTTTATCACTTACTTCACTAAATTCATCTGTTCCATCCAAACATCTATGAAATGACGTGTTAAGAGTCTCACATTATCTGCCCCAATCTTTTAAATGTGATTTATATATTTATTAAGTCACTCCTCTTAATACCAATTAATTTTAAATTAGAATATCACATTATTGAATCGAGATGGATGGATTACAATTTAGAATCTATGATGATCACATAACTATTATTGATTCAATTTCACTTACTTTCAGAAGTAGCTTACGTTTAGATATATATGCTATAATATTCTCCACCAATTACAACAAAAATATTACTTTAAGGAACCAAATATCAAGTGACTGTTTTGATTCCAGCTCGAGAGGTGATCAAGGAAGAAATGGATTGTATGAAGGGTATTCCTCCTTTTGCTTTTTGTAAGCCCTGCAGGACAGTAGCAGAAAGGATATCATTGTGTCAATGAACAACTACATAGTTTATTTGTAAATACACGAAAAATGAAAAAGAATCAGCCACAAGATTGGTTGTTAATCACCTCGAAGCATTAAACCCTCCAAGTGCAACTGTTCCCAGAATAATTAAAATGAAAGGAACTTTAACCATAGCATGATGCTTTCTTCCTCCATGAGTCCTAGGAACTCCAGTTCTCACAACTCGTGAATATTCAACTGAACAACAATTATGCCACATTTGAATAAGGAAAAGAAAAACTGAAGGAAGAAAGTTTTTAATGACGGACCAAAAGGATTCAGAAGAGGAATTTACATGAACTTGATGCTTCTCTCCCACCTGTGTCAGGAATTTTATTCAGTACTTCCAAGAGGTGACAGGACAAATATAAATAAATGTAGTTCTTATTTTTTGTTAAACCCCTGTAAGCAGTAGGACAAGCTCAAGGTCCTTTCAAGGGAGGGAAATTAGCATTCCCATTGTTCCATCTGTTTTAAAAGATGATCGTGCCTTCTCTAAATCATTAAATTTCCCTATGAGTTCACAACCAGAAGATAAGCTTCTCTGGATGTGTAAATATGTGGGCCATTCTTGTTGCTCTAGGCAACTTATCACATTTTGTCACCACCATGGAAGATGGAACTCATAAGACAAAAGGAACAGAATGGCACAAATTTCAATTGCCAAAGAACTAGGACAACAACTGAAAGATTTCATTCAAATTAGTAGGACGAAGGCAAAATAATGAAATATATGGAAAAATATACATAATCATATTTGACTCTTGGTCAGCTACTGCATTTTAATGCACATTTATGGTAGAAATTCAAGCATGAAAATGCCTAGAAATGCTGATCGTTCCCAGAATGTCAAGGATACAAGCTAAAATAATAAAAGGGAGCTTTTTCAAAGTCCTTTCTCCCATAATCTAGCCAACTACTCAAACAATACACCCATTTTGACCATAAGCCGCCTCAGGATGCTATAAGTGTATAATTATAAATTTAACTAAAATCTAAAAAAGAGTTTTCATGTTTGGTAGGGTGAGGAGTTTAGACACTTTTTATCATTCAATTCTAAAATTGGAAAAATAACATTATAATGGTCTATAAAACCATATATCCACATTGAGTATCTTCAATAATTTTGATTGTCTGTTTAGGAGTTTGCGAACCATGAGTGACATTTTGGAATAATTATTCTACAAGTACAAGGTGTCCGGAGAATTACCAGGCAGCAGGCATGCATAAGCTTCTGAAATCTGCAGTAAAACATAACAGTTCAGTTACTCCTTTCCTTCCATTTAACAGCAGGGAATATGACCATGGCCAAAGAGAGTGCCATCCCCTCTTCAAGAAAACTAACTCTCAGTCTAATTTAGCACAACATAAAATCAAGGCCAGACATTGGCGTCCCTTGCCAATGCCAGAGAAAGAACCGGGTGGGGGAAATAGAGGGTAACCAGAGGAAAAATTCAATCTAAAAGAATTTGTTGCTTTGCTTAAGGGAAAAAAAATGTTGTCTGCATGTTTTATGAAAACTTCACCCCCCTCCCCAACTTAAAATCTTATAATATGGCATTTATTGCCTTGGCATAAATCTCTAAAACAGATACATGACCATCATCTTCATTCATGACACAGGTGGTCAGGTGGGGATGTTATCAGGAAATATTTCTCTACAAAATAGCAGACTCGTATATCAGTTTCTCTACAAAATAATTCTGGAATGTAACACACAAAAATAATAGGCTTATAAGTATAACAAATGTTTTAATGTCATAGTCCAGCTCCAAATCAAGTCCCCCACCCCACCCTCACAATTCATACCTGTAGTTATAAAAATGCACCCATCATCCGAATTCGTATGATGAGATAGGAAAGGGGAAGCTTGCATATATTTTAAGAAATTAACTGAACTGCTCACCCGTTTAAACTTGGACTCAGCAAGGGGTTTTTCATGAGATGGAAATAGGTCAGGATGAGATTCCCACACCTTCTTTTTGTAAGCTGATTTGACCTAAACAAAAAGGAACAGTCTGTAAACAGAAAGCGGCAAAGTATCTGTTCATGGTTCAAATTCAAGAATAACCACTGTAGGATAAAAAGTTGATTACTTTTCAATACTATTAAGTCATCAACTTAAACCAATTAACCAACCCACTGGGAATTATAGGGAATCGAAGCTCAGAGCTGATAATAAAAATTGGGTCAGGCTCAAAAACTGAAATTGAGTTGATGAAGGGAGTGAATTTTGATTTTGGAAATCGTGATTGAAAGAATGAAAAACCCTAAGCACTATGAATGAGAAAAAGAAAACACCTGGGAGGGAGTTGGACGTGAATTGGGTGCCAAACCCAGCAAGATTCTAGCCTCATCGCCGTCCATTTGTGAAGAGTTGTGAGTGATAGTGCTCCGACAGAGACAGAGACAGAGACACCATTTAGCATTTATAGCAAAACGTAGATTCACATAATGCCTCGCCTCAAGGTTTGGTTGCAGACTGCAAAGGCAAACAGGGTAATTTCAGTGGCATTCCATCATTAACCTTTTGCTCCCAGAGACGACAGACACTTTCCATTTACAATTTACAACTGCCTGTTTGTTGGTTTATTTTTTTTTTCTTCCACATAGCCAGGTTATCAATTGATCCAGGAAAAAGAAAAACGATTAGAAATATTTATTTTGGTTATTGATATTATATTAAGTCCAAATTATTTATTATTTGAGTCTTATTTACATGTCATGACACAAATTTTTTTGGTACAATATGGAAGGGAAAAGAAAAAAAACAAATCAAAGGAAAGCAGAAACCTACTAATGAGGAACATCGCCCCAATGGAGTCATAACACTAATTTGAATTGATTTAAGTGCAACAAATTTACCGAGTGTAATATTTATTTGCGTATTTTTGAATATTTTCTTATGAATTTATTAGTCTTTTGTGAATGGCTTACCATTGACTTACCTTTAACTCAACTTAGTTTAAATTTATGTAACACAAATACTTTAAAATAATTTGTTGTATCTATTTTGATATATATTATATCAGGATATTTTAATATTTTTAAATATTTTTTGTTTATATATATATTTTTAAATTTTTATCATATTATCATATCTATATTGTATCATATCTGTATCTTTTATTTATATCCTTCTTTCCTTGATCAAAACAAACACCACTTAATTACCAAAAAAAAAAAAAGTATGAGTGTAATATTATAAATCATGATAAATATTTTTCGTAAAAATATAACTATTTACATTTTAAAGTAAAATCATAATTTTAAATTTATTGACTTTATATATAGCTCAAGGTGTATTTTAAATTTTTAGTCAAAACACAAAGTATTATTAAGCTGTTTAATATATTCACAAGTAGCAACAATAAGTTTAAACTTAACGGATAAAGGACTTTTGTAATGTTAAAGATTTAAACCCGAAAAAAAAAGACATAAGTGCAAAGGAGAGGCAGTATCCAAACGAATTACTTTCTTATATCAATATATTATAGAATTGCTAAATTCGTTGAAGAGCTAATACGTTTTACGTCTCCCATCTATCCTTGACTCTTATAATTTTTATTTTACGTTATTTCTTTAAAAAAATATTTGCTTTAAAAAGCCTAATTTAACGTTTAGACGTGGCTTTCATAAAATTATTTAAATTAACTAAAAATTATTTGAATATAATTTAATGCACTTGATAATCAAGGACAATATGCTAAGCAAATTCAAATACAAACTAGAATAGAGGTCGTCTTAGTACCTCAAACAGAATTAATCTCACACCCGAGTAATGAAAAAATTAATACAAGCTATAGTCTCGCCATCTCATCTGTAATCCGATACCTCATGCCTCTCATAAGATTTTGAATAGTGAAACTGAAAAATATAACCACACTCAATATATGAACCGTAATTATAGCGCCAAAATGAAAAAATATAATGCATAATAAATTAAATGTTTCTCTGAGTGTTAAAGGACTTGTCATTAATAATGTAAAGATGAATGTTAGTAACATATTTTTTTAAACTCTCTTTTTAATACTTACTTTATTATTAATTTATCTCATACACTTAAAAGAATTATTAGAAGAAAAATGCTAACAACACTTATTTTTAAATTAATAATAAAAAAACCTGTTAAAATGAGTATTTAAAAGAATATATTGTTAGTATTTCTTATAATGTAAATATTGATTTTTTTTGTGCACATTAAATATTGCAAAAATTAGATCAATAGCCACATGCATGGTTGTTAAAATCGTGTTTCAAAATGTAAAATCTTACGATTTTATGATTTAAAAACTAAAAAACTTGTTAGATGTTACGTAAAAAAGAAATTTGATGAAATCTTTTCAAAACTCGTTTTAGAACTTAGAATCATTGAAAACCCGATTTTAGTTAAAGATGCTACACTTCTATATTTAAAGGGTAATTATGCTCTCTTTTTTTTGCGTATCTTATTTTATTGTTAATTCAATCTAATTTGACATTGGTTTGGGGTAAATCTAACATTTGTAATAATTCAAATATTCTCAATCACTCATCCGTTTTGTGAATTAACTTTGACATTAGCTATTTATGGTTAAGTTTCACAATGGTTTGAGGTTGTTGTTAGCATTTCTTATAATGTAATATTGAATTTTTTTGTGCACATTAAATATTGAAATTTTATTAATTAGATCAATAGCCACATGCATGGTTGTTAAAATCGTGTTTCAAAATGTAAAATCTTACGATTTTATGATTTAAAAACTAAAAAACTTGTTAGATGTTACGTAAAAAAGAAATTTGGTGAAATCTTTTCAAAACTCGTTTCAGAACTTAGAATCATTGAAAACCCGATTTTAGTTAAAGATGTTACACTTCTATGTTTAAAGGGTAATTATGCTCATTTTTTTGCGTTATGGATCTTAAACTGAATTTGGGTAAGATTCAATCTAATTTGGCATTTGTTTGGGGTAACATCTAACATTTGCAGTACAAATTCAAATATTCTCACAATCTCTCATCTGTACTATCTGGGAGTGCTATGACTTTGACATTAGCTCTTTATGGTTAAGTTTCACAATGGTTTGAGGTTGATGATTTTACATTGGTTTTGTGCTTATTGATCAGTCGTTAGTAGAGCTTAATGCCTTGATAAAAACACAATTTAAGTTTATTGACTTTGTAATAGTTAAAAAATTAAGGACTTGTTAGTTTTGCAATTCGTTCGTTCTTCAATCTTTATTCATTAGTTCTTATATGATTTAACCGATTAATCTATATGTTTGTATATGACTTAACTTAGTCTAAAGTTATGAATCTATGGAACATTTGTTAATTTAGTACTTAAATTTACATTAAAAATTTGCACATAAGTATTTATTTGTACATGTGTTATTTTTTAAATAATATTCCATATAGTATGTAACATATGCACTTTAACGTTTTGTTTTTACCTAACCCTTTAGCATTTTTTGGTGAAAACTCTTTTTTGACAACCTTGGCCACTTGTAACTTAAATGAACTTTTATAGCTGCTTGAATTCATTTTTCTTTTCCAAACTCATCTTGCAGTAATGCTAAACGTTCCAAAAATTATACTAAAAGTTACATCTCAACTGATATAGAGGGTACGTTTGGATTAGTTGTGAAAAAAATTATTTTAATAATCAATTATATGGATAATTAATTTTTTTATAATCAATGATAATAAAATCAATTTTATGTTTAGATATGTTAATAAAAAAAATTAAAGATAATTTATTTCATTTGAATTTTCTAAAAGTTTACTTTTATGTAGTAAAATAGGCAAAATGTGGTTACTTCACAATAATAAGATAACTTATAATCAATAATGCTGAAATTAGAGCTTATGAAAAAGTTTTTTACCATCCTAATTTTTATCACTTTAATCATATTTATCCAAACAATATCTTATTTTTATCTCAAAATAGCTTTTATCCAAAAAAAGGAACTATTTTAGAAATAATTAATCATTGCCAAACACACACCATGTGTTTGGTAAAGATTATTTTTTTGCTAAAAAACTTTTTCATGGGTTAAAAAGTTTTTTTATGGGTTAAAGTGATGTATGGGTAAAATTGATTAAAGTGTGATAAAAAACTTTTCCATGAGTTAAAAAGCTTTTCTTCATAATCTCCATTTTTTGAGCATTATTGACAAAAATATTTCTTTAAAAGTTGATTATGTTATATTTTTACCAAAGTAACTCTAAAAATAAAATATTATATAATACAAATAAATCATTTCATATCATTTTTAGTAATTTATTATAAAAAAGTAATTTTGTCATACAATTCAAACAAAATAAATTATCTTAAATTAATTATAACAATAATTAATTATACATATAGAGTGTGTTCATTTGTGTTTTTTTTTTTTGTAAGAAAAATACATTTTTAATAAAAAAGTACATTTCAAATACTTTTAACTATTTGAATAAGATTATCAAAATAAGCAGAATTTATAAATAATCAATTTTTTTAATTTTTTATGAGAAGTTAGAATGAGCTACTTATGAAAAAAAGTAGAAAAATATAAGAAAGAAAAAAAAGTACTTTTTAATTTTATTATCTTAAAATTACTTTTTTAAGTTTATCCAAATACACTCATAATCGATTATTGATATAATTTTTTGTTCACAGCTAATCAAAACACACTCAATCTGAGAAAGTAATCAATTAATCAAATCGAATTAAGAAATTATAAAAAAGAAAATAAATTATAGTTGAGATTGACATGAGTAATTGTGAAAGCAAAAAATTGTATCCAAGTTGGTTTTCTTGTTTGTCCCAAACGACTAAGATGGTTATGTTTTGTCCTGTAGGATATCATGGTATAACTGTACTTACTAAAAAATTAATTGAATTACAAGTGTAAATTAAACATGTATAATTAATCTCGCGAGTGATGGATAATGCGAAAAATTGTATCCAAGTAAAACGACAGACAGATAGCAAGAGCGACTATGATGCCAGTTATAACCAAAAAAATATGATGCCAGTTATCCACAATTAAATAGTATATTGCATAAATCATCGATCATCTGATCCACTAGTGGTCTGATATACCAAAAACAACCTAATGGTTTTCCTAGAATACAGCATGACCTGAAGTCGAAGAAATGGTCTCCATCAACTATTTTTGGACACCACAATGCAAGTCAACCTTGTCTAACTTACCCTGAAAATGCCAATTATTAACCTTATTATAGAAAGACTGTTTATAGGGGGAAAAAAACATCCCGTGCTCCTCCTAAAATCGGAAGCCATGGACAATTATGTGCCTGTCATTCATGATAAGACCTTGAAATTACCAAATATATCTTAATTTCTTTTTGGTTAAAATTTTTTGAAGCATGCGTCTATAAAAACCCAACTTCTGGCCATGACTCTCTACGGGATCTCCAGAAGCTTAAGCCCTCGATCCGGCCCCCACCCACAAACGCCGAAGGTGGGAGGAAACCTATCTTCTTTTCTGCCAATATTATTGAAGAAAAGAAGATCTAGGTTTAAAACAACAAGATGAAAGGAAAAATAATTGTATCTGCTGTTTCTCTCATCCTTGTGGTGGGTGTTGCCCTTGGCGTTGTTGTTGCTGTTCACAAGAAGAGTGATGACCCTGAGGTTCGAGCTCAACAGAAGTCCGTGATGATCATGTGCCAAAACACACAGGACCAAAAGCTGTGCCATGAAACTCTTAGCTCCGTGCGTGGCCCCGCTTCCGCAGACCCTAAGTCATACATCGCTGCCGCCGTGAAAGCAACCACCGACAGCGTCATCAAGGCCTTCAACATGAGTGACAGGCTCACAACTGAGTATGGCAACAAAGACAATGGCATCAAGATGGCCCTTGATGACTGCAAGGACTTGTTGCAATTCGCATTGGACAGCCTTCAACTCTCCACTAACCTGGTTCGTGATAACAACATCCAAGGCGTGCATAACCAATCCCCTGATGTCAGGAACTGGTTGAGTGCTGTTATCTCGTATCAGCAGACGTGCATGGAAGGCTTCGACAATGAGAAAGATGGTGAGAAGAAGATCAAGGAACAGTTGCACGAGCAGAGTTTGGACCATGTAGGGAAGATCACTGGCATTGCTCTTGACATTGTCTCTGATTTGTCCAAGATCCTTGAGCAGTTCAACTTGAAGTTGGATTTGAAACCTGCAGCTTCTCGTCGTCTTCTTGGGGTTGGGGTGGAGGTTGATAGCGAAGGGTTCCCCACTTGGTTGCCCGCTGCGGATCGCAAGCTCTTGGGTAAGGGAGGCTGGAGAACTCGAGTCATCAAGCCAAACGTGGTGGTTGCCAAGGATGGCACTGGTCAATTCAAAACCATTAAGGATGCTATTGCTTCCTACCCTAAGGGCTTCAGAGGTAGATACATTATCCATGTTAAGGCTGGGGTCTATGACGAGTACATCACCGTTCCCAAAGACGCAGTTAACATTCTTATGTATGGTGATGGCCCTACAAGGACCATTGTCACTGGTCGTAAGAACTTTGCTGAGGGTGTCAAGACAATGCAAACTGCCACCTTCGGTAATTTACTTTCCCTCATACGACTATTGCCACTTTTTTTATTAACTAAGATATTTTTCTTAAAGAATAACACTAAAACACACTTGTACACACATAACTTCATATTTTTCATCATATATGATTACGATTGGTTCCATTTTATATTTTGCACAACCATAATTTAATTCTAACAATTCACACATATATGAGGTGATCGATATAACTCTTTGTGATGTGTATAAAACATTATCCTTTCCTTAATTCATGGTAAAGAGTATACCTATATATGTATACATATATAACGTTAACGAGCACTAATTGATTCTGCATGGATGCATGCAGCCAATACTGCAAGTGGATTCATTGCCAGGTCAATGAGATTCGAGAACACAGCTGGTCCTAGTGGGCACCAAGCTGTTGCACTTAGAAACCAGGGAGATATGTCAGCTTTCGTAGGTTGCCATATAGTTGGTTACCAGGACACCTTGTACGCTCAAACCAATAGGCAATTCTACCGCAACTGTGAAATCTCTGGTACCATTGACTTCATCTTTGGCATGTCTACCACCTTGATCCAGAACAGCAAAATCATTGTGAGGAAGCCCAACTCAAAACAACTTAACACAGTGACCGCAGATGGCACAATGCAGAGGAACATGGCCACAGGGATTGTGATCCAGAATTGTGAGATCGTCCCAGAAGCAGCACTGTCCCCTCTAAGGTTCCAAATCAAATCGTACTTGGGCAGGCCATGGAAGGATTACTCAAAAACAGTGATTATGGAATCCATTTTGGGTGACTTTATTCACCCGGATGGGTGGTACCCTTGGGAAGGGACAAAGTACCTTGACACCTTGTACTATGCTGAGTACGGCAACACTGGACCTGGTGCCAATGTTCAAGGAAGGATCAAGTGGAAGGGTTACCACGGCATCATTAGCAAGGCTGAAGCTACCCAATTCACTGCTGGTGAATTCCTCAAAGCTGGACCCGACGCCGGAACTCGTTGGTTGAAGTCTCTTCATGTTCCTTTCTTTCTTGGCTTCGCAAGACCTTGAAAACACATGCCTTAGTGAGTGTGACGGTGGTGATAACACAGACAAATTATTATTCTTTAATTTGTAATTATACTTTCCCATCTTTGTGGAGGAGGGGCACCGGAATTGCTAATCAAAATTTGCAGAGATTAGTAAGCTTCAGTTTAATGAGATCACTTCACCCATTCTTTTTTGGAGACATTCTTTTCTTATATACATAGGCCTCAAAGTGGAGTAAGTCTGTGCCTTTGCATGAAATATTGTTCTTTTTTAGTTTCGCTGTTTAACTATAGACTTGGCACTATTGGTAATCTTAATTTGCTTATTTACACTAATTATTAATTTTATAAAATTACTCTCAATTAAATATAATTAGACAAATAAAAATGTAATTAATTAAAATTTCACTGTAATAAAAAATCATTTAATTGATGTTAATTAAAAATATGAAAATTGAAAGAAGTTAGTAGAGAGCATCAACGAAGAATTGAGAATAAGGATATAATGCGATCATCAAGTTAGAGGGGAGAAAGACAGGAAGAAAAGAATGGGCTAATTACGCTTACTTGTTTGGCGTTTAAGGGAAGCTACCGTGTAATTGAGTGAGTGTTCTTTACTTGTTTGA
Source organism: Ormosia semicastrata (assembly GCA_029884595.1). Taxonomy (NCBI): domain Eukaryota; kingdom Viridiplantae; phylum Streptophyta; class Magnoliopsida; order Fabales; family Fabaceae; genus Ormosia; species Ormosia semicastrata. The sequence goes on along the minus strand of JAQQTO010000054.1, from coordinate 10,356,281 downwards.
ATGTTAAAGTGAAGGAGAAATTTTTGTTTACATAATTGTAACATTTTTATTTTTGCACACACCCTTATAATTAGTATGTAAGAACAGATTTTAATGAGTATTTTATTTTTTATTTCGATGGATTGTGAATGAGTTTTATTTTTATGTGAGTGTGTGTAAAAATGAAGTGTTATAATATTGTGAGTGAATTCTATTTGTATGTGAATGTACATAAAAATGAAGTGTTACAATTATATGTAAACAAAAATTTCTCAAAGGAAAGAGGAAATATATGTGTTATTATTCTTATACCATTGGTCCATTCCTGACGTGAATTTTTTTTTTATTTTTTTAAAACTGCCTGACGAGAAATTAAGTTGCACTATTTAGAGTTTCTGCATAGAGAACTGTTGCTTGCACAAATTTTTTTTATACATAAACTACACAAACGTTTAGATAGACTGTTCATCCAACATTTCAGATGCAGCTAACAAAATTTTGGGTCACAGATTTTTATATTGTGAAGTTTTCGTACTTAAAATTTATATGCACTGGTCATTTTTCTTCTCCATATGTTTGGGGTTCAACTCATTTCTCTGGTTCAAGCTTACGTGTTTCTATATAATAAAAAAATTACACTAATAATTAAGTAATTTGTAATTGGTTTGAAACGTATAAATTTAAAGAATATAATATTAATATAATAATAATTATATAAATAATATGTCAAAATTCCTAAGGATTTGATAGAGGGGGGAATTGAATGATCAATAATCCCACAACATCAAGCACACTCTAATATACACTAGTTCTATAGAAGTTATCAACTTCATAAAAAGAAGTGAAATAGAATGTTATGATACAATTTTTTTTATATGACTAAATTTCATGCTCGTTAAAATATAATACTATATCCAATATCTAATATTCATTTATTAAAAATATAAAATAGTTAAAAAGGCTATGAAGCTTCAGTGTCGTATATTTAAAATCTTACTAATGTCGATACCAAAAAAATTTATAAAGATTTCAGTTGATACAACTAGGTAGGTTTGTGTAGTGGATATTGATTTACCAATTAACATAATGAGATTTGAATGTGAAACTTTTGGACCATAGTTCAAAATATGAGAGATATTTATTTTAATGAACTTATGGAGGAATCACATTTGTGGTTTGATACTATGTTTCAACTAAAAACTTTAAAGTATTAGGATCATTGATCCTTCCACTTTATATGGTCCCCAAATTGTTTATTTGTTCAATATGGGATTTTTTTTACTTACACCTACATTGTACTAATACTTAAATTCTCAATAATTTTTTCCTCAAATGTGAGTTTAACACCTCCTTTCGCGTGAAAGCCTTTCTCAAATATTCGATGGTCTTTCCCTTGAGCACCACCCACTTTTCCAACACAACCAAGTATATATCTACTAATGTGTTACTATTCTTTACTAGATCAAGTCACGTTTTGACCATGACATTGCCGCTCATCACTTGGACCAGGCCACCTACTAGGCCTACTTTTTTCAAGAGCAATGTTATATGTGTTAACGCGCGCTCTTTACTACTCACTAACCACGGCTTCACATGTGTTACTACTCGTCAATGAGAGACTTTGATACCACTTGTTGGGTCCATTAGAAGGAGTCCAAAATATCGTTGAGGAGATTTGTTCTAATGGACTTACCAAAAGAATTTCAATTTTTTTTCTTATTGGTTCAGAGAATGATTTTAACTTATTTTAATCTTAAACTACATGTAACTATTATTGTTTACAATTAGTGTAGTGTACATGCCCCCCAATTATCAAGTATAAGGGTTTAACGAGTCGATTTAGTTTGGTTTTAGGAGAGAGAAAAAATTTAAACTAATTAAAATCAATTGATTCGGTTTGGTTTGATTTTTACATTTTTTTTAGGGCCAAACTCAAATCAAGCCAAACTGAAACCCCAACGGGTTAGTTTGCTTAAGGTGGTCGGGTTGTATTTTTTTTTTTAAATGCCCTGTCCAAAATCAACCTTCCAAAGCCAAAAAAAAAATGCATAATTAACCTATAAATAAAAATAAAATAAATGCTATACTAGAAAAGGAATCAAACTCAATACAGTAGCTAAAGAAAACACAGTACAATTCCAATACTTAATCCTATTACAAGAAGTCAAATTATACCAATATATTGAGATTGGGAGAGCAAACAAAATTGAGTTTTCTAATAGAAAAATCCATGGAACCCACCATAAAACTCCAGAAGCATGGATATATGTTCAGAGACACAAGAAAAGAAAAAGCAAAAAAAAAGAAAGTTAAAAGAAAAATAGAAAAAAATGGCAGATCCAATTGATGTGATGTAAAATTACACACATTTTGGACTTTATTTGTTATGATTTTATTTGATTTGATTTGGTTTTTTTCATTTTGATTAGTTTTATTTAGATTTTAATATTTTTTATCTTCCTTTTTTATTTTATAGTTTTAATTGAATTTTTACGTATAATCTAAAATATTTTGAATTAAATTGGGAGATCTTGAAGATAAAGTTTTATAGGAATTTTATTCAAATCCTAAATCTTGTCAAAAGCTTAAATTGATGGTGGAAGACTCAAAACTAATTCTGATTGAATTTTTATCATTATCAAAAAATCAATGAATTGGAAACCTAATAAAATTAGGTGCAACGCAAGTCACTACTAAAAAATAAATAAATAGTGGCAAAGAAGCAAGAGCGAGGCAGAAAGGTAGCGAGAGTAACACAGGAGCACAATGCGGAGCAAGTTAGAGGAAAGGAAAGGAGAGAATGCATACCAATTGATTTTTTTATTCTATTTTCTTCTCCTATTTCCTGTAATGAGTATGATGAAATTTTCTATATTAGTAGTTAATTTTATCATGAACTATTTTTTTTTAGAGATTTTGATGTAACTTGAATTTATGAATTTTTACACTTGTTAAATTGATTTTCTTTTTCTATGCAAGATTTTATTATTATTTTTAATTTCTTTTTATCTGTATCTTGAAAACGCACCGAAATGAGATTTTCTTGATTTGACATAAGTAATAAACTTCATAAGTATATAATTGGAACGAAAGTAAAGATTTGCCTTGTGGAAGATTGTATTAGTTAATCATAGATTTTAATAAGTTTATTAATGCTTGTTATTGTTATTGGGAAATAGGTAATAAGAGTTTTTTTCAATATGTTTAGTTTGACTTGAGAGAGAATATTAAATAATTTAATATTACCACCCCTTACATGAGATGATTAAAATTGGATTATCAATCAATTAAGTTAAATATGATTAATTCAAGCGAAATTAAAATACGTTAGTTTTAATTGAAATTGCTTTGTCTCTTGTTAGTTCTTGTCTCGTTTGAATTTAGTTAATTAGTTTTAAATTTTCTTTAGTTTTAATTTAATTAATATCTCTTTTGATAGTTTAAATAATAGTAGAGTTAATAAAATTTTGATAGTTAATAAACACTCTATGTAGGAACAATATCTTTTTAACTACTTTATTATTTGTTTGATTTCATACACTTACGAATTTCTCTATCACCAATCACCAGTGGCATATCTTTCTATCCAAAAAAAAAAGATCCAAACATTAAAAAAAAAAAAAAGAAATGACAGATCCAATCATCAGTGAATCATTGACATGTCTTTCTATAAAAAAAAAAGATCCAAACATCAAAAATAGATCCAAAAATGTCAATGGAGTTCCAATGCCAAAGTGCCGAAGTGTGCAAGACTGGAATTGCAGTTGTAGATGCATTGTGCGTCACTGAACCTGAACCCATGAGGTGCTAGTCTTTGGATGCGCTGTGTTGCAACGTGAGGTAGAGGTCGAAGGAGCGGAGACTAGAGTTGTAGAGTGCGTCGTGGACGGGATGTGTGGTCTAGAGAGGAAAGGTAGAAACTTTGGTAAATTGGTAATGAAATGTGTGGTTTGTAGATAATTTTTTTAGTAAAGTAAACTTAAGTTAGGCTGTTGAAAGCTTTAAAAAAATATATATATATACAGTTTGATTCAGTTTGATTCGAGTCTTGAATTCCAAACATGGAACCCGTGAATGAAACCACTCATCTTTATATTTGATTGGATTTTACCCATGCCAAATCAATTAACTGATTGGTTCACTTCGATTTTTCAAGTTCATTGGGTTGAACCAAACTAATTTACAACCCTAATTAAGTGCTTAGATTAAAATTAAAAACATAAAAAAATTTAGAAACCTACTGTGAAAGATAAAAGATAATAATTTCATCATTATTATATATATTTTCTATAAAAACAAAAAGTTCAAGCTCCTGTCCCTCAAATTTTTTGATCAAGTTCTGCTACTAACACCCACAAATTCCCAACAAAAACCTGCCTCTGCCCCCACATTCTTATGGTGGATGTGTTTCCGCACTTGGTTGTCCTCTGCTGATCTTAATTAAGCTCTCGGGTAAACTCTCTATTTGCACCCAAAGTGTCCAAGGATGGCAGTGGCCCATATAAGACTGTTCTGGATGCTATTAACGCACACCCAATGAAGCACCGAGGCAGATACATATTAATTATCTACGTTAAGGCTGGTGTCAATGAAACATAACCTTTTGACGAGAACAAGAAGAATAATCTCATGTACGATGATGGCCAACAAAGACTACAATCACTGATAGTAAAAAACACGTAGGTGTGGTTGGACGACAATGAGATCTGCTACCTTCTGTAAGTTCTTCTCAAGGGAATCAATTGTCATAACCATTTTTATTATATATCCTTAATTAGTTTCAGAAAGAAATGGTAATTGAAGTATTCATGTGTATATAAAATCATACTAGTTTTTGACACGTAAATTGCACACGCATGTGTTTTAAAACATTTTAGTTTTATGACATTTTTCTTATAACTTGTAAATTACTTTTATATATATTCATTTTAATTGCAAGTGAGTGTTAACTAGTATGAATTTAAAATATAAGTTATCTAGATAATTTAAAACAATCTACTTTATAAAGTAAGCCCAAAATGCTAACGTGGCTAGCCTCGAAGCCATCCTAATAAAGCAAATTTCAATCGAAGTCAAATGCATCCACATTAACAATTTGTATAAGTTTGTGGACAAATATCATATAAGCAGCATTATTCTGCTCTATAGCTAATATTGGTTTCTGGCCCCAGCAAGGAAGGAAAGCTTTATTAAAAAGTTATTTTGTAATTTTTATATTTTTTATTTATTTTTACATTTTTTCTATGCCCATAATCAAGGATGAGGATCACTTGTCTCCATTCCCTATTCTCATCCCTTCCCTGTCTCTCTATTTAAATTCTGACAAATATTCTAAACTTAATTATATATCTCATTTTCACTTAATTCATTTTACACTTGTCAGAATTTAAATAGAGGGACAGGAAAGAGGACAAAAAATAGGGACAGGTGATCTCCATCCCATGATCAAACTTCCGGACACCTTAGAAAAGTTAATGACAACCATGAAGAACGTATGTAACCCATAATTTGTTGTCCATTACATTAGAGTAAAGCTCACAAAAACCACAAATCAATTTGTATTAGTTTGTGAACAAATATTATAGGAGCAGCATTATTCTATAGCAAATATTGGTTTCTGGCCCCGGCAACTGGCAAGGAAGGAAAGTTTTATAAAAGGATATTTAGTTATTTTATATCGTTTTTTAAATTTATTTGTACTTTTTTTCTCTCCTCTATTCCCGTGATCAAACTTCGGATCGAACACCTTAAAGAAAAGTGATTGACAACCACGTGGAACGTACATAACCGATCATTTGTTTTCTATTCTAGTAAGGCTCACAAAAACCAGAAATCAAGTCTGAGAGAAAAGGTCAATGGCTCAACTGCCCCCTTCATTTAGAAACTTGAATCGCCTATTAAAACCGAAACCCCCATGCATGGTTTTGCATTACCACACCCACAAACAATAAGGTAGGAAACTTATCCTCCATTTTGTCTCCGACTGGCTTGGTTGATATAGTCATCGGAGGACAAGATTGTAAAAGAATGAAGGGCAAAATACTAGGCTCCGCGGTTTCGCTCATTCTAGTGGTAGGTGTTGTCATCGGCGTTGTTGCCGTTGTCAACAAGAGCGACAACAACAATGGCGGTCATGAGTTGAGTTCCCACAATAAGGCTGTGAAGGCCGTATGCGATGGCGCAGACGACCAGAAGCTTTGCCACGATGTCCTCACCCCTGTCAACACCTCAAACCCAAAGGACTACATCGACGCCGTGGTGAAAACCACCATGGAAAGCGTCATCAAGGCCTTTAACATGAGTGACAGGCTAACCGTGGAGCATGGCGAGACCAACCCTGGCATCAAGATGGCCCTTGAGGACTGCAAGGACTTGTTGCAATCTGCCATCCACGAACTGGAGGCATCTGGCATTTTTGTTCGTGATGGTAACATTCAAGATGTCCTTGACCGTTCTGCAGAACTCAAGAATTGGTTGGGTGCCGTCATTGCCTACCAACAATCTTGCCTCGATGGCTTTGACACAGACGGTGAGAAGAAGATCCAGTCACAGTTGCAAACAGGTAGCTTGGACAACGTTGGGAAGCTCACTGGGTTGGCACTTGATGTTGTATCTGGGATCTCACGTGTGCTTTCTTCCTTTAACCTCAACTTGAATTTGAAACCTGCCTCTCGTCGCCTTCTTGAGGTGGATCATGAGGGGTACCCCACTTGGTTCTCCGCTGCTGATCGTAAGCTCTTGTCTAAGGTCAACGGAGGCCAAGGTGGACTTCCACCCAATGCAGTGGTCGCCAAGGATGGGAGTGGCCAATATAAGACTGTTCTGGATGCTATTAATTCATACCCCAAGAATCACCAAGGCAGATACGTTATCTACGTTAAGGAGGGTGTCTATGATGAGTACATTATCGTTGACAAGAAGAAGCCAAATATTTTCATGTACGGTGATGGCCCTACAAAGACCATTATCACCGGTCGCAAAAACTTCCACGAGGGTGTCAAGACAATGAGAACCGCCACCTTCTGTAAGTTAAAGTTGCTTTCATTTCATTAATATGCTTAACCGCTTTTAGTATTTCATTCATTCATTGCAAATACTTGCATAAAGCACACGAGATCAATCAAATCATTAATTATTAATTAATAATGTGATTAGCATTATATTTATGCATTTCCTTAAAATTAATTAAAGAAGTTAGCTAAATCTCTTACTACGGTGACTGACTACAATTTATCATAATGCGCATGCATGCAGCCACTGTTGCTGATGGTTTCATTGGCAAGGGAATCGCTTTTGAGAACACCGCTGGTCCTATTGGTCACCAAGCTGTGGCACTTCGCGTGCAAGGTGATCGTTCGGCTTTCTTTGATTGTGCATTGCGTGGTTACCAAGATACCTTGTACGCCCACGCCCACCGTCAGTTCTACCGCAACTGTGAAATCTCTGGCACAGTTGACTTCATTTTTGGCTACTCCTCCACCTTGATCCAGAGCTCCAAGATCATCGTGAGGAAGCCCGATGCAAATCAACAGAACATAGTGGTAGCAGATGGCACAGACCAAAAGAGCATGCCCACCGGAATTGTCCTTCAGAACTGTGAGATCCTCCCAGAGGATAAACTCCACCCTGACAGGTTGACCGTGAAGTCTTACTTGGCAAGGCCATGGAAGGCATTCTCTAGGGCAGTGTTCATTGAGAATGTGATTGGTGACCTCATTCAGCCAGAAGGCTATATTCCTTGGGCACCCGCTAATCCAAACACTGATAACTCCTTCTTCGCTGAGTTTGGCAACACTGGAGCTGGTGCCAATGCTCAAGGAAGGGTCAAGTGGGCCAAGGGACTCATTAACAAGCAAGATGCTGCTCGCTTCACAGCTGACCATTTCCTCCAAGCTAACACATGGTTGCCTGCCACTGGCATTCCTTTCCATAATACCTTCACCAAGGCTTGAAATTAAGGCACGCGTGCTTTGTTTCTACGACATTTATCTTCTAGCGTAATTACAGCCAGAAAACAAAATACCAAAAAAACTACAATTGAATTGTCACCGTCTTGAATGCAGCAACAGTTGCTGACGATGGACTTCTAGATGTTATTTACATGTATGATGTAAGTTTGTGGGTGTGATTTAGAAATGTAATCACCAGTTCACTAATTTCTCCCTGTCCTCAACTTCATTACGTTATTCACTATTAATTTAGTGAGGGAGATGCAATATTATTGATATTATACACAGTGCGGAGGTTTTATGTGATCTGACGATTACTTAATGAATATTACTTTTCCGCTTATTAATTCTTAGAAGTCATTTGTACGTTATGCAATATATGTACTAAATAATAATGATATTTATACATCAATTTCATTACATTATCCTTACATTACTATTTTTAAATAATAAAACAAAAGAAAATCATATTCCAACACACTCACTCTCTCCATTCTCTCTATCGTTTTTAGTCAAAATAAGAAAGATATGAAAAAGATATCAATTTATACGGACATCATATGTCACACTAAAAATCATCCAATATCCTATATAAATAAGTAAATATACGTAATTTTTAAATTTTAAATATTAATCATATTATTACTAAAAGAAAATAAAAATAAATAAGTAGATTTAATTTTATCAATATGTAAATAATCTAAAATTAATTATATGATGTTAGCAGTATGATCAAATATAAAAGTTATATTCCTAAGATGATAACACGTATTAAAAAAAAGACAAAAAAGACATGGTTCTTATATCAAAATGCCAAAAAAAAAAATCAAAGAAGTCATATATATAAAGCACGACTTCACTTCATTTTAAAAGAAAAAAATCAAAGAAGTCATATATGTAAAACATGACTTCACTTCACTTAAAAAAAACGCAAATCTTGTGTAAAAATTACGAATTTACCTTAAATATAATAAAAAATAAAAAAAAGATAAATCATACTTGAGAGCCACATACTTCCTTTAAAATAAAAAAAAAATCTATATCTAAGTCGTGATTAATTATGATATACGACTTACTATATAATACTATTTATTTTATACTATTCAATAATTATTTTTGACTTACACTAATTTAAAAATTCAACTTCAAATTACTCCAATAAAGTAAAAAAGTCTAATGATATTATACACAGTGCGAAAGTTTTATATGATCTGACAATTACTTAATGAATATTACTTTTCCGCTTATTAATTCTTAAAAGTCATTTGTAAGTTATGCAATATATGTACTAAATAATAATAATATTTATACATTAATTTCATTACATTATTCTTATATTATTTCCTTTTTAAATAAAAAATAAAAAATACATATCCTAACACTTACTCTCTCCATTCTCTCTATCTTTTTATTCAAAATAAGAAGAATATAAAAAATGATATAACATTTTAATGTGCAAATGTCATCACTCATGTACTAAACTAATTAAATTGAACCGAACCTAGACTTCACATAGTAAATGAATTTTTGCCACAGGTTCCAAAATGATTGATACTGCAAACTTTTGAAGACAGCTTACTATTCTTTTAAATTTGAAGGATAAAGATTTAGTGATGTGTTTTTTTATCCAAGTTTTGCGTCTAAATTTTCCAATCTAGTTTTTGTGGAAATTAACACCAAATTACCAAATCTTAGATTTTTCATGTATCCCAATCTTTTTTTATTTTTTTTGGTTACAAAGAAGGTTTTAGACCTAATGCGTGGAGAAAGATAGTAGGCTTTGGCCTCGATAAATGATCATCACACCTCTATCTTAAAAAACTAAAGGCGTCGAGCTCATTATCTACCATTCTAAAATTCTAATGGTAGATTATGTGTTCTTAAGAATTTTTTACTTTTTGGCTGTGTTTTAAAAATTAAATATTGATCGATTGAACTAATCGAACCATGAATTACATATATCTTTGATTTAATTTTTTTTATTTAATCATGATTTTAATTGAGGTTTAACAATAAATTTGACCTTTGAATCAATTGAACTAGTTGAATAATCTGAATGTCTTGCCGATTCAATTTTTAAGTTATTACTTTTTACTTTGATACAGAAAAATTCAAATGAAATACCACAACATATATATTACCGTTGTCCGTAACTTGATTAGGATGACAAATAGATGTGTAAATACGTTAGATTACTTGTTAGGAGCTTATAATCTGATCTGTCTGAAACTTGACCTAACTTAACTTATTTAGTAAACAAGTTAGGCTAATATTTTTTTAAAAATTTATTTAACTAAAAGGGATAGACTTCAGACCATCTAATAAGTCTTTTATATATGCCTGATGATTCACTTGACCTATTTAATTATATATAATATAATATATATTATTATAATAATTATAAATTATAATTATAATTATTAATTTATTAAAATATATTAATATATTTTTTAATTAAATTTTAATAAAAGTCAATAATTAAAACTTAAGTTAGTAAGTTAAAATAGAAATAACATATTTATTAATATATTTAATGTAATATATTTATTAGAATGAAAATATTAAGTTAACACTCACTCCCTACTTTTATAGATACTCACTACTTTCTTGCTCTGATCTTTGGTCGATGTGAGACTTAGAGATATACCAAGTTACAAAGTGGTGAACAACTATATGCTTCTAATAATTTTGTAACTTGGTATATTTCAAAGTCTCACATTGACTAAAGACTAGAGTAAGAAAGTGGTGAGTATTTATAAAATTAGAAGGTTAGTGTTAAGTTATAACAAAAGCCTATTGGCCTTAAGTAGACTTGTTGACCTATTTCAAGGTTTAAGTCTGTTAGCTTATGTAAAGACATGTTGACCTATTTAAATATGAGTCTGTTAGCCTATATAAAAGATTGTTGACCTATTTAAAGGTAGGTCTATTAGCAAAGTAAGCTTTTAAATAGGCTTTCAGGTCATATCAGACTTTTAAAAAGGTTAGGTCAAACATTAAAAATTGGCTTATTATAGGCTCATAGGCCAGACGCAGGTTTTATAATTATGATACAGGTCTAACCTATTTAAGGCTTGAAATTAAGGCACGCATGCTTGTTTCTACAACATTTATCTTCTAGCGTAATTACAGCGAGAAAACAAAAATACAACTACAATTGAATTGTCACCTATGAAGCACGACACACGACATATATATATATATATATATATATATATATATATATATATATATATATATATATATATATATATATATATATAATTACAAAATTTAAGAAAAAAATTCATAATTCATTAATATCATTTCTATAAGTTTGAATATTTATAATATCTTAATATATGTCATATGTACTAATATTTATTATCTAGTAAGTGTAACATCTTAATACCAGTATCTCAGTATATACGTCATTCAATGAGATGCTTAGCATTACAATATCACTACATACATACTAATGATATACTTACATCCATGATATTCGTTGGAAACATTATAGAGAGTCATATGAAATACGAAAATATAATATTTATACCATAATGCATTAAAATACATATACAATATTAGCCTTAGCAAAGACTTGAAGTATTACATAACTCTATACATTTCAAAATGAATACTTACAAGTACAACAATTGAAACATAAAACATAATCTAAACTAATCTTTAACTCCTTTCTTCTTCTTACCCTTGGAATAAGTTTCACTTAGAATTACATGATACACAGCGAGGTGAGAAACTATATTCTCAATATGAGTAATCAAAATTAGTCATACATAACATAAATAAACATAATCTCAATAATTACTAATGAAATATGTATAAAGCGTATAAAAAGTCTAACTATTGCATTTAGATAAACCAAATTAACATACATATCATACATATATCTAGTTCAACTCAGAACAAAAAATGTAAATCATATGAATTACTGGTTTCATGTGTTATTTTGTGGTAAGTAAAGGTATCTCTTCACTTTACACATATCTTGGCACATGAGAAGTTTAGTCTAAATCTTGATTCCGAAGAACCTTCTGGACTCTCCTACTAATCTTTTCTGGCCTTAATACTATCGAAATATCAATGTTATGTCATTCCTCAATTAAATTAGACATCCTTCAATCTCTCTTGACCTTCATGAATGCTGTAAAATGATACTTACAAAATTAACACTACCAATCTTTTTCATACACACTAGGTATAATTCTTCTATTGAAAACTATCCTTAATTGTGTCTTAACATACCTTATGATACATATACTAATGATCTCACCTAACCAAGAACGTGAAAAACATCAAAAATTACATTTTTGAAAATTCTAACATCAGATATGAGCCATGTCTCATTACATGCCCCCTGCCCCCGCCCCGTGTCTTGCTTTGTGAGCACTATTCACAAATTTCAACTGGCAGAGAGGGACACTATCCCCCCCTCCCGTGTCTTCGGACATGGGCTGTGTTTCTTAACCAAAAACTTTGCAACTCACTTTGCAGAATGGTGACACTGTTCCATTAGTTCTTTTCTTGAATTTTAGTCATTCCAATCCAGTTTTTAAGTGATTCTAAGTCTCTAATCATTTCTTAAATACATAGAGATCATCAATCACAAACTTAAACCTATTAATTTGGATTAATGCACCAAAATCACCTATAGAGTGACCTAACCCCCTTTTTATGAATCTAAAATTCAAATAAGATATTCAAAGTTTCTAACTTCAATTAATAGTATGAACAAGTCATAAATGATAAAAAAGACTCAATCATACAAATAAAACTCATCAAACACCTCAAGAACACAAAATGACCTATTGAACACCAAAGTGCATCAATGGAGAAAAAGTGAAAAGAAGTGAAGATGAACTTAAAAATCCTTACCTTTGGAGCTATGAAGATGAAACAAACTTGGTTGGATCTTCAAGCCTTGACTTAATTTACCCTTGGCTTTCCTCTTTCTCTCCTCTTCTTACTTGGTCTTTCTTTCCTCTTCTTTCTCTTCTCTTCTCACGGTTTCTGCTTCTTTTTTTGAAGCCAATAACAGCCGTGAATAAGACTTATAAAGAGGGTCTAAAAGACTCATATGACCCTTTTGGCCAAAATTGTTAAAATCCTGATCTGTTAAAAATACTTAGATTTAGTTAAATCCAAATTTTTAATTTCTAATAATTTTAAAATAAATATTAAGATTCATATAAAAAGTCATTTCAACATTATATGATATTTTCATATCTGCTGCTAGTCAAATCAGTTATAATTAGACAATCTGTATGCTTAAAAATGTCAAACTAGCTTAGTTTACCTTCAAACTTTAAATGTACTTGTTTTATGTATTTGTGACCTAAAAATAAATTATTCATATTTATTTCTCTCTCCTAAGCAATTAATGTTATTATCTGAGTCATTTTAAGCTATTTTTCATAGTCCGAGTTACAACTAAGTAACCTAAATTAACTCAAATTGTCACAAGCATAAACATACATACTAAGTAAGTCATATGCTACCTTTTGAACACATAAGCAAGTCTAACATGCCATTTAGGGTATTACAATAAGTCCCTCCTAAAAAATATAGAGTATAATTTCTATTGACGTTTTCTAAAAAATCTCCTAAACTAACTTCTCATAATAAAACTAATCATTTACAAATATATGTGCATCTAAAAAAAAATTAACTAAATAAAATATTAATATGAGACAAGTTTCAGTGACGACGAAGTGGACGACTTAGTACTAGTAGAGATAAAAGAAGCAGATAAAAATAATAATGTTTAAAAAGATAAAACTTAAAAATTTAATAGTAACGTATTCAAGTCGTGTCCTAAACATGTTTAAGTGTATTTAAGATGTGTCTAAGTGTATACGAGACGTGTCTAAACTAAAAAAATAATCTTTTTAATTAGATATATTCAAACACATAAAATATATATATCATATAAGTGTTTTCATATATCTAATACAAATATATATCTAACATTCAAATATGCTAAAAAATTATGTATCCGTACTTAATTGATTGTCACCGTCTTGAATGCAGCAACATATGCTGACGATGGACTCCTAGATATTATTTACATGTACGATGTAAGTTTGTGGGTGTGATTTAGAAATGTAATCATGATCATTAATTTCTCCCTGTCCTCAACTTCAGTACGTTATTCACTATTAATTTAGTGAGGGAGATGCAATATTAATGATATTATACACTGTGCGGAGGTTTTATATGATCTCACGATTACTTAATGAATATTACTTTTGCGCTTATTAATTCTTAGAAGTCATTTGTACGTTATGCAATATATGTGCAAAATAATAATGATATTTATACATCAATTTCATTACATTATTATTTTTAAATAATAAAACAAACAAAAATTCATATTCCAACAATCACTCTCTCCATTCTCTCTATCTTTTTTATTCAAAATAAGAAAGATATAAAAAGATATCAATTTATATACATAACATATGCCACACTAAAAATCATACAGTGTCCCATATAAATATATAAACAGGTAAATATATGTAGTTATTAATTTTTAAATATTAATTAATATTATTACTCAAAAAAAAAAATAAATAAGTAAATTTAACCTCATCAATATATAAACATTCTAAAATTAATGATATGATGTTAATAATATGGTTAAATATAAATGTTGTATTCTTAATAAGACAACACCTGTTAAAAAAAGGGGACAAGAAGACGTGGTTCTAAAGGAATTGTAGAATAGATCAAGAAATAGAAAAAGAGAAAAGAAACAGAGAGAAACCAGAGAAACTGAGAGAAAAGTTTAGAGAAGAATCTGCTGAATGAATAATATTCAATGTAATAAGAACATAGCTCAACTATCATTATATACAAGAGAATACTTAACTAACTAAGAGAAAACGAAACTAACTAATCACAACAGACTATCAGCAACTCAGCTTACTCAGCAAAACTAACTAACTAACTTATTATAACCAACTGATTTATTACAACTCAGCATAACACCCTATACTCTAATACTGTCCCCTTAATCACAAGGGAGGTCTAAAACAATACTTTTCATTCTGCCCAGACCTAAGGGGAGGGAGAGTGAGTTGAATGAAGAACTATATGATCCTTAACCGTGAGCAAGGACCTCAAATGTTGAAACCTGGTAGCAGCCAAAGGTTTTGTGAGCACATCAGCAATTTGATCTATGGAAGGAATGTGTTGGACATTGAGCTGCTTCTGTATAACTCTTTCTCTGACAAATAATATGTCTAGCTCCATGTGTTTTGTTCTAGAATGCAGAACAGGATTATGAGTCAGAAGAACAGTGCTTTGATTATCACAGTACACTACTGGTATAGTAGAAATCGAGACTTGAAGTTCTTACAGTAAGGACTGAAGCCAAATGAGTTCTGTAGCAATCTGAGCTAGTGCCTGATATTCAGCTTCTGTGCTGCTCCTGGCAACAACTTGTTGCTTTTTAGACCACCATGAGATGAGATTAGGACCTAGATAAATACATGAACCTGAAGTCGACCTTCTGTCATCAGGATCGGTTGCCCAATCGGCATCACAAAATCCATACAATACAAGTTTCTTTGCTGGTCTAATATGAAGTCCATAGTGTAATGTACCTTTGAGATACCTCAGTATTCTTGTAACACTTTTCCAGTGGTCCTCCAATTGTTGACTCATGAATTGGCATACTTTATTTACACTATATGAGATTTATGGTCTAGTAATAGTGGCATACTGTAAAGCACCTACTATAGACCTGTAAAGAGAAGCATCTGGTATATAATTGACACCATGTTTAGTAAGCTTCAAACCAGATTGCATAGGTGTTGAAATTCCATTTGCACCTAACATGTGAGCCTTTGTAAGAACATTTCGAATGTATTTCTGCTGAGAGAGATGAAGTGAACCATCACTGAGCTTGAGTACTTCGATGCCAAGAAAATAGGTAAGTGGACCAAGGTCTTTTAAAGCAAAGGCAGCATTGAGCTTGGATATCAAAGTTTGAATACTAGAGTGTGAATTTCTTGTAATTATAATTTCATCAACATATACCAAGACATACAAACAGGAAGTTCCAGTAGTTTGAACAAACAAGGAAGGATCACATTTACTGGGAATAAAACCAAGATGCTGTAAAGTAGAGCCAAGTTTCTCAAACCATGCCCTTGGAGCTTGTTTAAGTCCATAGAGAGTTTTGTTTAATTTACAAACCAAGCTGCCATCACCAATTTCAAATCCTTGTGGTTGTGTCATGTACACCTCTTCATGCAGCATGCCATTTAAAAAAGCATTATTAACATCAACTGGATGTATTGGCCATTGTGTTGTAAGAGCTAGAGTTAGAATTAATCTCACAGTGGCAGGTTTTACTACAGGGGAAAAGGTTTCTGTATAATCAAATCCAGGTTGTTGGTGAAAACCTTTGGTAACAAGTCTTGCTTTATACTTTAGAACTGAACCATCAGGATTCTCTTTGATTCTATATACCCATTTGCAACCTATAACTTGTCTCCGTGGAGGTAGTTGAACAAGCTGCCAAGTGTTATTAGTTATTAGTGCATGATATTCCTCCTCCATGGCTTTAAGCCATTTTGGATTTTGTAGAGCTTGCTTGACTGAGGTAGGTTCAGTTTCTGTTTGAACTAGATAAGCCTTAGGCTTGAAAATACCAGACTTTGCTCTGGTGATCATAGGATGATAAGATTGGGTTTCAGGTAGAGAAGGGACAGGTGCTGATACAACAGGAGATTGATTTTCAAATTCTGGTGCAGGATTGGAAGGAGACAAAGAGAGGGGCAAAGATGGTAGTGCAGTGAGTGAAGGAGGTTGAATAGAAGAAGAAATAGGTGCTGAGACTGATACAGTAGGAGAGTGAGTCTCAGAAACTGGTTCAGGAAAATGAGACAAGGAATGAGGTGTGGATGGCTGAGTAGGATGACTAGAAGACACAGTAGGATGCTGTAAAATAGTAGACTGTAAAATGGGCAGAACAGAGGAGATGGAAGGTTGTTGGGGAGAAACTATAGTATTAGAAGAAGAAGAGGAGGTAGTGACAGTAGTGGAGAATGGAAAATGCTTTTCATGGAACAAAACATCTTTGGAGATAACAATACGACCATCAGAGGTTAAACATTTATAGCCTTTGTGAGATGGTGAGTAGCCAAGAAAAGTACATTGAGATGTTTTGAAAGCAAACTTGTGTTTATTAAAGGGTCTGATATATGGATAACATGCACATTCAAAAATTCTGAGAAATGAAAAATCAGAAACTAATCCAAACAACTTAGTAAATGGTACAACAAAGGAAATTGCAGAAGAAGGAACTTGATTTATGAGATAGACAGCTGTGAGAAAAACATGATTCCAAAATTTAAGAGGTAAGGATGCTTTAGCTAAAAGGGTAAGGCCTAATTCAGTAATGTGTCTATGTTTGCGTTCAACTAGACCATTTTGATGATGAGTATGTGGACAAATGACCCGGTGAAGAATACCTTGTGAAGAGAGATAAGTAGAGAATGGTCTATACTCACCACCCCAATCAGTTTGGACTGATTTTATTTTTGCAGTAAATTGAACCTCAACCATCTTTTGAAATTGAATAAAAGCTTGTAGAGTGTCTGATTTCTTTTTAAGCAAAAATATCTAAGTGAATCTTGAGAACACATCTACAAAGGCAACAGAGTAAGAAAAACCAGTTGAAGAGGTAACTGAAGCTGGTCCCCATAGATCACTAAACACAAGATCAAAAGGCTGACTATAAACTGTGGAGGAAGCAGAAGAAGGTAGTTTGTGCATTTTACCAAAATAGCAAGCTTCACAAAAATTATGGAATGAAACATTTGGAGAAACTGAAATATTAGACAATTGTAAAGCCTTTCGGAGAACAAGAGAATTAGGGTGACCAAGCCTACAATGCCAGACATCTAAGTCAGAGTTATTAGATACATGCTTAGAACTAGTTTTGTGAGCAAGAAAAACTGAAGCAAATGAACTATCAGTCACAGCAAATGAATTACCAGTCTTACCAGTAACAGAATCAGGTTTAACATCTACGGAGGGAGAATTATTGTCAGGATTACAGAAATTGAGAAAATTACATGACTGAATTGGCTCATTAGGCGCAAATGTTAACAAACTACAGTGTTACAGTGTCCTCTAGGGCAGTGTTCATTGAGAATGTGATTGGTGACCTCATTCAGCCAGAAGGCTATATTCCTTGGGCACCCGCTAATCCAAACACTGATAACTCCTTCTTCGCTGAGTTTGGCAACACTGGAGCTGGTGCCAATGCTCAAGGAAGGGTCAAGTGGGCTAAGGGACTCATTAGCAAGCAAGATGCTGCTCGCTTCACAGCTGACCATTTCCTCCAAGCTAACACATGGTTGCCTGCCACTGGCATTCCTTTCCATAATACCTTCACCAAGGCTTGAAATTAAGGCACGCGTGCTTTGTTTCTACGACATTTATCTTCTAGCGTAATTACAGCCAGAAAACAAAATACAAAAAAACTACAATTGAATTGTCACTGTCTTGAATGCAGCAACAGTTGCTGACGATGGACTTCTAGATGTTATTTACATGTATGATGTAAGTTTGTGGGTGTGATTTAGAAATGTAATCCCCAGTTCACTAATTTCTCCCTGTCCTCAACTTCATTACGTTATTCACTATTAATTTAGTGAGGGAGATGCAATATTAATGATATTATACACAGTGCGGAGGTTTTATATGATCTGACGATTACTTAATGAATATTACTTTTCCGCTTATTAATTCTTAGAAGTCATTTGTACGTTATGCAATATATATATATATATATATATATATATATATATATATATATATATATATATATATATATATACTAAATAATAATGATATTTATACATCAATTTCATTACATTATCCTTACATTATTATTTTTAAATAATAAAACAGAAAAAATTCATATTCCAACACTCACTCTCTCCATTCTCTCTATCTTTTTTAGTCAAAATAAGAAGGATATAAAAAGATATCAATTTATATGGACATCATATGTCACACTAAAAATCATGCAGTGTCCCATATAAATAGGTAAATATACGTAATTATTAAATTTTAAATATTAATTATATTATTATTAAAAAAAAAAATAAATAAATATATTTAACTTTATCAATATATAAATAATTTAAAATTAATTGTATGATATTAACAGTATGATTTGATATAAAAGTTATATTCCTAATATGATAACACTTATTAAAACAAAACAAGAACGCGTGATTCTTATGTCAAAATGTAAAAAAATAAAAATCAAAGAAATTGTACATGTAGAACACGACTTCACTTCACTTTAAAAAAAACATAAGTTATGTATGAGAATTACAATTTCACCTTAAATATAATAAAAAATGAGAAAGATGTAAGTTATGCTTGAGAACTACATACTTCTTTTAAAATAATAATAAAAATTTATATATAAGTCGTGATTAAGAATAAGATACAACTTATTATATAATACTATTTATTTTATACTATTTTAATGATTATTTTTTATTTATACCTATTTAATAAATTCAACTTCAAATGTAAAAAGGCTAATGATATTATACACAGTGCGGAAGTTTTATATGATCTGACGATTACTTAATAAATATTACTTTTCCGCTTATTAATTCTTAGAAGTCATTTGTAAGTTATGCAATATAGACTAAATAATAATAATATTTATACATCAATTTCATCACATTATTCTTACATTATTTCTTTTTAAATAAAAAAATAAAAAAATACATATTCCAACCTTCACTCTCTCTATTCTCTCTATCTTTTTATTCAAAATAAGAAAAATATAAAAAATGATAGCATTTTAATGTACAAATATCATCACTCATGTACTAAACTAATTAAATTGAACCGAATCTAGACTTCACATAGTAAATGAATTTTTGCCACATGTTCCAAAATGATTGATACTGCAAACTTTTGAAGACAGCTTATTATTCTTTTAGTTTGAAGGATAAAGATTTAGTGATGTGTTTTTTATCCAAGTTTTGAATCTAAATTTTTCAATCCAATTTTTGTGGAAATTAACACCAAATTACCAAATCTTAGATTTTTCATGTATGCCAATCTTTTTTTATTTTATTTTTTGTTACAGAGAAGGTTTTAGACCTAATGCGTGGAGAAGGATAGTAGGCAAAGCCTCGATAAATGATCATCACACCTTTATCTTAAAGACTAAAGCCGATGCCAATAAGCTCATTATCTATCATTCTTAAATTTTAATGATAGATTATGTGTTCTTTAAGAATTTTTCACTTTTTGGCTGTGTATGAAAAATCATATATCGACCGATTAAACTTGTCAAATTGTGAACCACATGTGTCTTTAATTTGAATATTTTTAGATTTAATCATGATTTTAATCGAGATATAACAATAAATTTGACCGTTGAATCAATTGAACTAGCTGAATAATCTTAAATGTCTCACTAATTCAATTTATTAGTTCGATTTTTAAGTGGTTACTTTTTACTTTAATACATATAAAAAATTCAAACGAATACCACAACATATATATATTACCGTTGTCCGCAACTTGATTAGGAATATTTAGGATGACAAACACCTCAAAATTAATCACCAAAATCTGTAAGTTCAAATTGTAGGAAGGCTAGGCGTTAATGTATATTTAAGAAAAGCTAGTCTTAATTAACTTTGAATCAAAATATAGCCATGCAATACATGCTTGGGGGAGTTCAATCTCTTTTTATTTTATTTTTTTAAAAAGCTTAATTAAAACGAGTTTATAAAGAAAGAAAAAAACATTGTCAATGAGAATTGACTAGATCGAACTGCGTAATTCATAAAATGAATATTTTGTGGTCGTCATAAAATGAAAATATTTAAAAATAATAAATTCCAATACTCCCATGGATTAAACAAAAGATAAAACGAGGTAAAAAATAAAATATCGATACTTGTCGTCGAAGACAGCAAGGAGGCCTGGCCCAATGGGCTTAAGTGGCTGATTGGCTTTTAGCCCGAATCATCCCCATTTTCACTTTCAGTCACCTCTCTCAGCTGCTAAAAGCTTGAACAACTGAAAAGTGAAAACAGAAGCTCTGGGAAGAGAGAGAGGGAGAAGCATTAACGATGAGAAGTCATGCAAGGTTTATTTGGCGTTATCTTTCTCGGTCTCGGAAGCAATTCGAATCAACGTCTGAATTCTCACGCCCAAATTTCCGGCATCGAACTCCATTTTTGCATTCCACCATTCTTCGTTCTTACTCTGCTGGTACCTTTCATTCCTTCTTTCTTTGGTTCAATCTATTTATTGATTTTCAGATTTTATGACAGAGAAACTTCATTGCTAATATTAGGATTTGTTAATTTCAACAAAATTCATGGTATTAACTAATTAATTAATGGATTGTTCAGATCAGACGATTCTTCATAGTTATGTTATTGAAGAACCGATCGATTTGGTTTTTAGTTTCGAGAAATATACAACGTTGTCTTGCGCTGATTGCCAATTTAAGTTAAAATTAATGGTATTTTAACTAATGTTGCTAACAGAAGTGCAACCTCAACTGTCGACGGACCTCTTAAACATAATGGAACAAAGACTGTCCGCTATTGAGCACAGGACTGCTTCTCTTAACAGTCTTCTAAATCAGGCAATGCAATGCCTTTTCAATTTCTCTCTCTCTCTTATGCACTTCTTGTAAGTTTAATCTTATACTTCAATGGTATTTGAGTTCATTATCTTATGGTTTATCTGTTGATGATTGAAGACAGTCAGAAGCATCACCATCAGAGTATGCAAGAGCGAATAAGGAGCTTCGAAAGCTGAGTGCTTCTTTGGACCTTATTCATGAACTGAGGGCCAAACAAAAGGTAATCAGTCCATGCAAACTGTTTTCCTTAGTTAGCAACTTCCCTAAACCCTAAACCCTTAGCAACTTCCCTAAACCCTAAACCCTTAGCAACTTCCTTAAGTTGCAAGTGGTGTTATGGAATCATGACATTGCAACAATTACAAAGATATAGAGAACAACATAGCAACGCTAAGTTATGTCTTTGTCTTCAGTTTATGATTTCCTACAAATGATTTGGTAACACAGATTATCTTTGCTCATAGTTCTAGGTTGGAGTTTAACCTTCAGATAAAAAGGATGGTTCTTTTTTCTGTCTAAATCTATGTATTATGACTTCATTCTTGTGGTCACCTATTTAGTTAAGCGTACCTGCTTAGAAAACAGATACTTGATGATGTATATGCTTCTTGTTTAGGTACTTCCATGCCAAAATTCTTTTTCATATAGCCTTTAGGTCTTTAAATAAGAAAAGGAAGGGAGAAGGTGGAGACAAATGTATGTTCTACTTTTAGAAGCTAAAATTAGACAGTTTGTCTTCCTTTATATCATCTGATGCTACATTTTTACTATCTGCAGGAAATTGATGGCTTGAAGTCACTAATGGCTGAATGTTCTGAAGATAAAGACATGCTTAATATGGCAACAGAGGAAATGGGCCAGGCCATAGAGGAAGAAAGAAGACTGCAAAATTTGCTGCTAAAATCATTGCTTCCTAAGGACGATGCTGATGAAAGGGATTGCATTCTAGAGGTGAGAGCAGGTAAAGTGTCACTGTTGAAAATGGATATCTAATATCTATTATTAATGTTCATCAAACACATGCATCAATGAATGTCTGCTAAGTAGTCTTAGGTCTTGTTGATCACTTTACTATTGTACCTGTTTGCTTTTGTCTCTCCATGCCCTATGCTTTCTTTCCCATTTTCGTTTACTTTTACCATTTTTGACCAGGCACTGGTGGGGAGGAGGCTTCCTTGTTTGCGATGGACATCTTTAAAATGTAAGGTTACATTTGTTTCACTGGAAATTGGTCAGAAACTATTGTTATAGTTTTCTAAAAGGGATGTTGTCTGACATGAGATAGGTATGAGAAGTATGCTCACAATAAAGGCTGGAAGTTTGAAGTAGTAGATATAGCTCAATCTGATCTTAAAGGATACAAGGTACATATTTCATACATTAATGAGTACTAAATATGACCTGACTTTCAGCACTATCCTAGTTAACTGCTTTGAATTGTTGATTGTTTTTATCCTCTGTGCATTGCAACCTTCTGGTTGCACTGTGTGCCACAAGTTCTTGATATTAGAATTGAATTTCATCTTGTAATTGATGTATTTTTGGTTTGGACTTCACTTTCTCAGGAGGCTTGTGCAGCCATTACAGGAGTTGGTGTTTTTGGGAAACTAAAATTTGAAAGTGGAATTCATAGAGTACAGGTTTTAGCTGCCACCTCTCATCACATACAATCTATGGCTATATCTACTTTCAGTAATTACTGACGTTCTTTTTTAACAGCGAGTTCCTGTGACAGAAAAGTCAGGACGTGTTCATACCAGTGCTGTTTCTGTTGCAATCCTCTCTCAGGCTGATGAGGTAATTAGTAATTACCCTTATGAATCAATGCCTCGTGATATGGAACTTGAATGCCTTTTGTATCCAAGAATCTAAAACAGTGCTTTCAACTTTTAGTTCCTCAAAAATAATGAAAAAGGAAAAGGCATCTCATACAATTTATGTCTCTCTTTTTCTCCTTTGGTTTTGCTACCTTTCTTCTCTTGCTAGTGTCTTATAGCTATTATCATGCACATGCCCCTTATGCAGGTTGATGTTCAATTGAAGAATGAAGACTTAAAAATCGACACCTATAGATCTGGTGGTTCAGGTGGTCAGCATGCAAATACGACCAACAGTGCTGTTAGAGTAACACACATTCCAACAGGGATTGTGGTTACTATACAAGATGAGCGTTCTCAACATATGGTAAATGGTTCCACAATATTTGGCATGATTTACATTTCATGTTTTTGACTGGAAATGTACTTACTTTTTTTGGAGTTAATTACTCTCTCCTCTTTTGTATTTATAAAAAGAGCTACAATTAACTCCAAAATGCTGTCAATATCTTGGAGTTAATAGTAGTGCTACAATTTCTCTTGATTGACGTGTAATTTGCTTAAGTGGCCTCACGTAAATTTTACATGCACTTGAGAGATAGTAATTATTGAGGGAATATGTTCTGGTGCATAGCTACTTGGTAATTTCTTACAGTAGTTTTGCTTTTCATATGGCATGGATGAAGCCATCAGTGAGTTGTGTGCTGCTGTGTTCACTCAGTTGAGTCAGGCAGGCAGCTTAAACTTGGTGTGCACTTCGTACTCTTTGACATTGTGTTCATTTAGAAAATCATGTTTGTGGTATAGTTACATTTTGGTCTCAAAACTTTCTGAGTACATGGATAGATTTATCAACTTTCAGAAAAAGCAGAAGAAAGCATTATGCAAACTTTTTTTTTTTCACTGTTAGGTTTTTTTTTCTTTTAAGCTTATATTGTTTCAGTAGTTTAAGATATTGTAAGGTTCATTCTGACATATTTGATGAGCCAGGTTTGGTTAATTATGATCTGTGATAAATTCACTATTTTGGTTACTCTGTTCTACATTTCTCTTCTTTGTGATGTTATTTTTCTTCTCCTTACATTCTATCTCTGCCATTTCTTTTCTGCTTAGAACAAGGCCAAAGCACTAAAGGTGTTGTGTGCAAAGCTATATGAAATGGAAAGGCTGAGAGTTCAGAGTAGTCGATCAAAGCTTCGATCAGACCAGGTAGAAGAGATATCTTAGTAAACTGTGTTCAATTGCTACACCCTTTTGCTTTCCGGATTGACTTGGAGCTTGTCAAACTGTACAGATTGGTAGTGGGGATAGATCTGAACGCATCCGAACATACAATTTTCCCCAAGGCCGTGTAACTGATCATAGGGTTGGTATCACTTATCACTCAATAGATGATGTGATGCAAGGAGAGAATCTTGATGTTTTCATTGATGCTCTTTTATTGCAAGAAGAAATAGATGCAATTGCAACTTTTAGTTCTACTCAGTAAAGCCGGAGGATTCAATTGTTATATTACTCTTTATTACTAATGATTATGGATTATTGTTAGCAAAGAAAACATTATTCTATAAAATTAATAATTAATACTTAATAGTCTACTTAGTTTGATATTTAGTACTTGTCGCAAAAGAGATCACGACGGACGAAAAATTTATAAATAAAGAGGAGTCACTATCAAAGTTTATTTATTTAGACAGAGAAAACATTAGAAAAAAAAATTTTATTTAAAAAAACTGATTTTTGAAAATTAAATTGAATTTGAGAGTCTATTACACATAGAGAAGATGTTAATATCTTATACCATTAATTTACCTTGAGTTAATTGTATAAATTAATTATTTCTAAATTTTGTTTTACCTTTTTTTTGTTTAAATAAAGATAAATTTAAACACTATAATTAATCATAAAAGAGAACAATTAAATTAAAAAAATTAATTTTAATTTGATAGAAAAAAAATTTCACTTTGTGTATTTCGCTATATAAAGAAAAGTTCAAAATCATGTTATTTTTTAAAAATATTTATACAATAACAACTCATGATTCTTAAAAGTTATGAAATTAATAAATTATCACAACTTATCAGAGCGAAAGTAAAACAAATCTTAAACTCTAAATTTTAAAGCATATCTCAATGAGAAAACTCAACAATTTTATTTTTAAATTTTATTAATTCTTTATTTTATGATTTTTAAATTACTCTAACCTCAGCTAAAATCATTTGACTGTTAACTTTTTCTTTGAATTTTTTTTATTTTCTAATTTGAATTATTTTTTTAAATTTTAAATTTTGTTTTTAAATCTTTTTTCAATAGAGAGACAACAAACCTACTCTTAAAATTAACTTGGCCCTAAATCTAAAAT
Source organism: Ormosia semicastrata (assembly GCA_029884595.1). Taxonomy (NCBI): domain Eukaryota; kingdom Viridiplantae; phylum Streptophyta; class Magnoliopsida; order Fabales; family Fabaceae; genus Ormosia; species Ormosia semicastrata. Next base: position 10,330,517 of record JAQQTO010000054.1, on the reverse strand, counting down.
CCAAAACCCAACTTTTTCATCCAAGCCCCTCTTAACACTTAAATAAACTCAACATTACAAAAAAAAAAACACAAATAAATTCAAACAAATAAAATAAAAAAGAAAAATGAGGCAGGGGAAGAGGCCCCTGGTCTTCGCAGGAACAAGGGGATGGAGGCTGGCTGAAACAACAACAGAGGGGAACGGAGACTGGCAGTGTATGGATTTCCTGCGATAGCAAGGGTGCGCGGTGGTTCAGGTGCTAGGTCAAGACGGCGGCACGGTGGAGACAGAGAGCGGTCTCTGTTCGGATTCGATAGGGGTGAGATGCGGTGGAGGTTCAGGGACAACGCGGTGGCTGAGACTTGAACGACAGCGATGGAGGCATGGGGAGTTCTGGTGGCTGTTCCAAGGTTTTCTGGGTGGGTGCAGCTTGGGCTGTGATTAGAGAAAGTTTGGAATGGATTTGGGGTGTTGATACGTTGGGGGTGGAGCTTTGGATCTTGGTTGAGATTTGGGTTTGTTCTGTTTGATGACTTGAAATCTTGATGCTTCTAGAGGTTGTATTGTTTCAGAATGTGACTCATGGTGGATTGTTTGTCTGAAATTGGTTTTTCTTAGAAATTCTGATAGAAATTGTAAGAGAAAATCACATAGTGATTACGTGGTTTTAATAATCTATTTTTTGAGGCAATATTCCATCTAATGGTCAACAAAACTTCATACAACATAAACTTATAATCGAGAAAATTAAATTATTTTAATAATTAATTATTATATAATTTTTTATAATTAATTATAAAAAATTATATTTAAATATATTAATTAAAAAATAATTTTAAATTAATTTATTTTATTTAAATAATATAAAAAAATTATTTTTATATATTAAATTATTAAAATAAATATAAAATAATTAAAAATTATTTAATTTATTAAAAAATTATTTAATTAAAAATAAAATAATATTTATATTCACTATTAAAATTAATTCTAACAACTTTTTTATAAAACAACTCAAACATTAACTTTTCTGTGTATCAACAACTTTGTACAATATTATCCAAATATATTATAAAATGACTGCAACAACTTTTACGTGTAAAAAAGTTATTGAATGACATAAAAAAATCATACCAAACATATTCTAAATGTTTGTAAATAGATTAAATCTCTTGTTAAAATTTTTTGTTTTGAATTTTTTATAATATTAAATATTAAAATTTATAATTTTAGATTATAAATTATTTTTTATACTTTGAAATATAAATATTATTTTTTTAATTAAATAATTTTTTAATTATTTTATATTTATTTTAATAATTTAATATATAAAAATAATTTTTTATATTATTTAAATAAAATATATTAATTTAAAATTATTTTTTAATTAATATATCTCAACAAAAAATTAATTATACTATAATAAATTATAATAATAACTAATTATTAAAATAATTAAATTTTTACAATTATTTTTATATTCTTTTTTAAGTATTGTAATTCAAAATACTCACAATAACTAGGTATAATCGGTTGGGTCAGCTCAGCGTGCACCGGTTAACAAAAGGGTGCACAGTAAAAGTTTTTCTTTTTCCTTTTCAGATAAGATTTGAATGTTAGGATCTCCCACACATACAAGGGTAATAGAGTGGCGGATTGCCTACTGAACCATCAACCATGCTCACAATCTTCCAGTGGGCATGCATCTATTTCATATTCCTCCTCCTGTATGTGGTAGCATCCTGAATGTAAGACATGGCTGGGGTTTCAATGCCTAGAGTTGTTGGTTCTTAGGGGCTTTCCCGCTTGCGCATTACCAAAAGGAAAAAAAAAAAAAACATTGAATGTGTCATATGACTCATATTAGTGAGTTGGGGGGAAAAATCAGATCAATATCATATCCTAATAATATACTTAGCAAAGCTAAGAAAACGTGTGAATATTATGCCCCTAGCTCCAAGGTCGAATGTGCCTGCGTGAGGGACGCTTGTCTAGTTGATTATTACTAGTAAGTAGTAATTAGGAGTAGGAATATGTTAGACAATTTATTAAGAGTTTATGGTTAGCATATTCTTAACTTATATAGAATTTGACTTATTTAGCAAATAAGTTAAGTTTATATTTTTTAAAGATCTATTTAATTATATAGACTAAGAGTTGAGCTTTTGAAAAAATTATTTAACCTACTAAATCAACTAATTTCTTTAATGTATATACATATATATATATATAATTTAAAAATTATAATACTTACATAATTTATTAGTTTTGTATTAGTATAATATATTTAATTTATATAAAATATAATAATTTTATTAAGGATTATACTTATTTAAAAAATTAAAAAATTTAAGTTTCTTAACTTAAAGATGTTTGTTTTAGATTTTTTTGGCATTAACAGCTTTTTTGCTAAAAAAAGCTGTTGTTTTGTTGTCTCAACGTGTTTGGCAATTTGAAGGAAAAAAAGCAACAGTTTTTTTAAGGTTAAAAAAGCTGTTGGATGGCAAGCTAAAATTTGAGCATTATTTGTAAAAAGTTGTTGAGATTATTTTCAGCAGTAATATGTAAATATTATTTTATTTTTAATTAAATAAATTTTTTAATTAATTAAATAATTTTTTAATTATTTTATATTTATTTTAATAATTTAATATATAAAAATAATTTTTTTTATATCATCTAAATAAAATAAATTAATTTAAAATTATTTTTCAGCTTAACGTATTTAAATATAATTTTTTTTTCTTATAATCAATTATAACAAAAAAATTTATATAATAATCGATTAGTGAAATAATTTAATTTTCACAGCTATCAAACATGCACTTAGAGCATGTTTGGTAGAACTTTGATTAGCTTTTTTCATTTAAAAAAAATTATTTTAACAGTTTTATAACATATTTGGTAAAATCGCTTTCAACTTTTACACGAAATTCAATGCATTATAAAAACTTTTCGTTAGAATACTGAAGATTGAGAGCATGTTTGGTAACACTTTTTTCAGCTTGAAACAATTTTTTTTTTGGAAAAAAAATGGTTTCAACAGTGTTATAACATGTTTGGCAAATTAGCATTAATTTTTACACGAAATTCAATGCATTATAAAAGTTTTTTTTCATAATGCTGAAAATTAAAACTTATGATTCTATCTTATAAATTATTTCTTACACTTTGAGATGTAAATACTATTTTGTTTTCAATCAAATAAATTTTTTAATCATTTTATATCTATTTTAGTAATTTAATATATAAAAATAATTCTTTTTTATATCATCCAAATGAAACAAATTAGTTTAAAATCATTTTTCAACTAACATATCCAAACATAAAAAAGAATCGATTATCATTGATTTCAACAAAAAAAATTTATACAATAATCGATTATTGAAATAATCAAATTTTAACAGCTATCTCAAACACACACTTAAGTTTATGATTCTAACTTATAAATTATTCTTTACATTTTGAAATTTAAATATTATTTTGTCCTCAATCAAATAACCTTTTTAATCATCTTATACCTATTTTAATAATGTAATGCATAAAAACAATTTTTGTATATCATCAAAACGAAACTGATTAGTTTAAAATCATTTTTCAAATTTAACATATATTCAAATATAAAACTGATTCAATTATAATCGATTATAATAAAAAAATTATATAATAATTAATTATTAAAATAATCAAATTTTTACAATTATCCCAAACACATATTTATATAAAATTCTTCATATAATACATGTTTTTAAATAAACTTTCAAATTAAGCCAAACTTTTATACTTTCATCAATAGGTTAATTTAAGCCAAAAAAAAACCTATAATAAATAATAGACTAATTTTAGACTTACATATTATAACACAAGCCTAAGTCTATTTTGACAAATTCAAACCTAACCTAGCCTAGCTCATTTCTCTAATTAGTTGCAATTAGTCTCTTTATATCCTTTCTCTTTTCATCTATATATTTGTACCTTTAGATCAGGAAAATTAAAACGCAAAAAGAATAAGCTGCAATCATCTTTGGAAAAGTAATTAGTACTTAAACAAAACCTTTAACACAAGATGATCCTCTAATATAATTATATAGCTTTACTTTGAAGATGCTAATATTTGGAAGTCTTTTTTTTATCTGAAATATATATATATATATATATATATATATATATATATATATATATATATATATATCTGTACAAATTTGATATTACAAAAATAAGATAGGTAATTAGAAAAGGAAAAGAATAAATTACAACATTGAAAACAACTGTTATCCAACCAAAATCCCTTTGTTTTGCTGTTATTGATAGGGCTCGAAACGTTTTGATCAAAAGTAATCATTTGACTACGCAGTGTCCTTTAGCTCCACATTGCTTTAGTCGGTATTATATACATTCAAATAACTTTTCACTAACGCTATTGTGACAAATTCTCGTTGATCAGGCTGAAAACCAGTAAAAATAGTATAGAATTAATATCATGCTTATATGCTCAGAGCCTCGTAGTGTAAAACACGAAATTCGTACTCGTTTTATCTTTTTTCATGCATATTTGGTCAGGCATAATAGAATTTCTGCTGAAAAACCTAGGAAAGAAAAAGGCAGAATTTTATTGCATCTTCTTGATAGTGGAAGGTTAATCTTTTCAGAATATAACAAGGATGTAACCATCTTAATTAGAAAAGGAAAAGTCTCAGTTATAAGACAGATTGCTTTCAAAGAATCCTGCTTTCATTATTGGCTTCTAGCAGGTAAGCAACATAACTGCTCAGCTACTTTCTTCAATGTATGTATGACATATGTAGATTCCACCCAACTCAATTCAGTGACACTTGTTTATCAAATTACTATAGCTTTGTGGAGTTTTTGTTTTTGTTTTTTTCTTAATTTTCACATTAAAATATGTGTCGTCATTGATATCTACAAGAAATCGCGCAAATTGCAGCAATTATATAAAATCGCTTCAATTTCAAAATTAAAAATGGTTTAGAAAAATCACCTCAAATTTATTATTCTCGCAGTGGTTATGGCGAGTTTTACAGGCAATGGCAAGGATTTGCACTTATTTGGCTGAGGTTCAACTTCATTTAAAGGTGGTTTCATTAAAACTGCCTCCAATAAACAAGTTTCTCAAATTTAAGTTTCCAAACCTTCCAAATTTTTAATCAGAACTCAAACCCTCAACTGCTTAACCCCTCCTCAATTCTTCGATGTTCTGCGATGCTCAAGCCAAATCATGGGATAGTTTTTTTGTTAATATTGTATTTATTGTCTTTTTCTTAATAGATTTATTATTTTGACTAAAATTATAAGTATAGCTGGACTTTTGGTTGAATAAAATTAGTTTATGGTGAAGTTTATTTGATATTGATTTAATTTTGATCTGTATCTTCTATTTATTTATTGACACATTATCAAAAGTGATTAACATAACAACTATTTAAAAACTTAAATGCTATTATTATATGATAACATCTGACTAATTAAATGGTAATAGAAAAATTTCACATTAATCGTGATCAAAATTAAACTCATTTAATATGATTTTTTTAGAATTATGCAATGTTTCATATAAATATATATATATATATGAAAATGATTAATTCTTCTAACATATCCTTCTAATAATCCTCTTAATTATTAAATGAAGAAAGTATTGAATGTCTTTTATATTCTCAAGATATTAATTACATTTAATTTTTTATTAAATACTTTTTTATTAAGTAATAAGAAGATTATTAAGAAGATACTTTAAAAAATATAACAAAATTCATATATATATATATATATATATATATATATATATATATGCAATGCTTGTAATTTAAGTACTAAACACATAACTCGCATATTTATTAAAAAAATAAAATAAAATAAAAACACAGAACTCGCATTATTCTTATGTTCAGCATAATTTTGAAAGCTTAAATGTGAATACATCAAGGAAACATCATCACAATGGCTTAATAGAGCAGTCTAATGCAAAGAAGGAATATAATAGGGGTCCGTGTCTAAGAGTGCAAGTTGGGTATGCCAAACCCTGGCCCTTATATTTTTAATTGAGATATTTGCAGATTCCTCAAACTCGAGTACTTGACAGCTTGCAGGCAATGAGGCAATGGGAAAGTTCATTTCCCTGCAACAGCAATACCCTTGTTTCCTGCTAATCTCAGATATTTTGGGATTGGTACTCAGTATGTTAAAAACTTGTAGTATTCATTTCCCTTATAGCTGGCTACCACCAGTTTAAAGCCACTGAGTTTTTTTTTTTTTTGGGTGAATAGCCACTGAGTACTTTCTAGTTTCTACGGTTGAAGAGAATGGCTTAGAAGAAAAGGAGAATCAACTTTGTTTAGAAGCACCTAAACCTTACACTCTCCTTTTGTTTTAAAATATATTTCACGAACACCTAAACCTTACGCTCCTGTGTTGTGCATGAACCAAATCAATAAACCTATTTTTTGACTACCTTTCTTCATACTTCACTTACTTAATAGCCAATTACTCTTATTCTGGACACTACAGTAATATATTTGTTCCGTCATATTCATATAATGTAAGCAGATAACGTACTTAAATAAATGCGTTCCACTGTTCATTTTATCTTGGCACTGCCATAATGAACAGGTAATATGTCATTTGTACAATATCAGCAGGTTCTTGTAATTGTTTTTGGCCAAAATAAGCTCTCATATCTAGCTGCGGAGTTGATCTTCTGAGGTTATAATTAATGCTGATGTCTAGTGAAATCTAACATAATGAAACATCAATCTATGCCCTACCAGAATTTAGTTCGATAATTTGTATGGTTAGTTAAAGTTCGTATGATCACAGATCTACTTGCTATGGTAAATCTAGTTTAAAGAGTGACATTTACAGTCGTTGTCAATACCCAATTAGCAGATTACGGAACAGAAAAAGGAGAATTTTGATTGTCACAATTATTAGTGAAAAGTGAAATAGAATCCGGCTTCTGTGCAGCTGCAGGAGGTACAGCAACCTTCATCTAGATCGTTTATTTTTCATCTAATGTTTTAGGTTTTTTTTTAATATTAAAATATTTTTTAATATTAGATTAATATTTTTTAATATTAATCGTTGAATAAAAAATAAATGATCCAAATTGTTACTGGAAGCTGTTGGACCTCCAATAACTAGAGAGAAGCCAGATTGAGTGAAATATGTTAGGTCTCTCTCTAGTAGAACATGTACACAAAGTGATGCAGGAAACATTTTGTATATAATTTTTATATATATATTATATTTATATTGTATATTAATGTAAAAAATATGTTAAATAAGTTTATATGTAATTATAATATTTTTATAAAATATAAAATAAATTTATAAAAAAATTAAACATATAAAAATTAAAGAATAATTTAATTATTCAAATAAGATGTTTCTTTCAAAGAAAAGAGTGGCAACAATAACTTGAATCTAAAATTCAGGGGCGAATGTATGCCCAACAGTTGTGCATCATCGAACGGGGAACAAAACCAACACCAACCCTATGACTGGTCAAGTCATGCCATGCAACAAACCAGAGGACCACAGAAAAAGTGCCTTTCCCAAAAGTTGGAACATTATTTTAGTGTTTACTGTTCCATGTCAGCTTATTTGAACGATGAATATTGGCCATAGTAGTTGTTTCACTGGTTTGAATCAGATTCTCCATCTTTGTCTCAGTTTAACAAAGGTGACCTAGTACTATAAATTGAGACGCCTAACCTGCAAGATGTAACCCAACACAACAACTCCTTCAAGTTCCTTCCTAGTCACTAAGGCTAGCATTCTCATTAGCCAAAGAGCCACTAGTGTCTTGCATAGCCAAGAAAGAACCATGGGAGGCAACAACAGGCAAAGGACGTCTTCCTCTTTCATGTCTGTTTTCAACATTTTCAAATCTAACAACAAGCATAGAGGGGGAGGTAATTACAATGCTTATGAAGAAGGACCAAAGTCAGGGACCAAAGTGTGGCCTAGTGACGAGGACAGAGGTCGCTGGGGAGTAGCTGATCCTGTCATTGACATGAGAGCTACAGCTTACATTGATCAATACAAGAAGCGGATTTCTGAGTCTGAAATTCACTGTCAAGCTCAAGCCCAAAAGTAGAAAATTATTATTATTATTGTACCTCTATTTCTGTTGTATCTTATTATTATTATTTTTTATTAACTATCTCTGTTGTATTTAGAATTTAGGTATTGATTATAATTTGTGAACCACACAATAAATAATGTTAATATGAATAACTTTGTTATTTCAAAGATTTTGTCTTGGTTGTTGAAGCAGAGCAGATTTATCTAGTGTGCATGTAGTTTTTCAAATTCATTCTCTCTCTTCTCATCTTCTGCTTTCAACAACTTAAGCTTCTCACAGTTATAGAGTCTCCTTATTCATTACATCATTATTCTCATCTGTTTACGCTCAATGATAGAAGGGTCAGGAACTGACCTGAGTTTACATTACGACTGCCAGAACATATGAGAATGTTGACTTGCAAATGGCAGAGTAACCAGAGGAAATATTCATTGTTAAAGTTACTCATTTTACTCAGACTTCAGCAACGAGAATTTAGTGAATGGCTTCCCTTGTTACATCTATTATATGACACTTGGGTACATCACCTGCATTGAGTTACTTAAAGAGTTCTCCATTAACTATATGGCAAGGACAATATTGTTGAAGACTGAAGAATTATGGTTCAGTTTGGTATCAGGAAGGGAAAAAAAATGAAAGGAACCTGATGGAAAAGAAAAGAAGATAAAGGAAGAGAGAGTGGAGGAGTAATAACTCTTCTTATTTAGTATCACTCAATGGAAAAAAAAGTTTTGGAAATATATGTAAATAAATATTAAATTATTTTATTGGATCGAAGTTCAGGTTAACGGTTCAAGAACAACTCGATTCACTCAAATTAAATTTCAGATATTTATGAATATTATTAAATAAATAAATATATTTATTTATGATGAATAAATCTCTCATAAAATATTTTATAAATAGATGAATCAAATTATAAACGATAATAATCTTACATGATTTTTATTCTAATTAAAAAGCATTTAATATAAATTTAAATATAATTCTTATCTACTAAAAGTTTCTATAAATATCACACAAGATAATAAAAATATATATATAATTTTAAACACTATCAATTTGTGTATGATCTAACTTGAACGTCAATGTATCTTTTACAAGTACTTAATCCTTACACCATCATCACAACCAGTATAAGAAGAAATCAACATCTTTAAATTTGACATTCCTGGAATGAAATCATTACAAAAAAATGTGGGTAAAATAGGAATGTCAGATTTGATCTACTCCTTTCCCTCCCAATCCACTTAGAAAAAAGTTTGATTAAAAATATGTAGTTGATCGGGTTGGCCTAAACTAATTTTAGCCAGGCCCGGCCCGAAATTGGGTGGGGCAAATAGAATGAGCTGGACTATTTCAAGTTGGCACCCTCACTATTTTCTCTGTTATCCACCCATTTATTTATTTATTTTTTTGGAAAAAAAAACCCTTCTACTATTTTACAATTCAACATATGATGATCAGTATACAGTACACAGAAGGCTAAAAAATTGCCTGATTTCGGTGTCCATCCTTATATTAGAAATGTATGAGAATTGGAATCTAGAATGCCACAATCGGCCCGTAATCATCTTGCAGAGAACCTTGGCTGAGAATTCTCGCTCCACAAACTGTAGTAGAAAGCTAAAGATCTTGAAGATGAATTATCCCACTCAATATGCTTCTGAACTGCTTATTGAAGTGCGGCAGCATCTATATCCTGTCCATAATAGAAGGTATATATGACTATAGTCATGTTTGTGGAACGAGTTTCACATAATGAAAGCAATTATTGTTGACCTTAAAATATACAGACTCAAATAAACTCAGCCGGACAACTGTGGATTGAATTAATAGCAGAAGTAACTACGGAACTGAGACAATGCTGCATGAACAAATAGAGCAGTAGCTATTAGAGAAGTAGCAATTAGAGCCAATCTAATAGAGCAGTTGTAAGATTTATAAAATGCTGCAACAAATAGAGCAGTAGCAATTAGAGCCAATCTAATTCCTTAGTAGAGAAATTAGATGTGAAACCGATGAACATAAGTGCCTTTTCAGTTTGAACTGAACCCTTGAACACATTTGAATACAGATGTTCAATCCATAAATAAATAAATAAACAAAGAAGGAGGGGGGCTAAGGGCTGGAGAAGGAAAGAGACAGAGCCAGGGAAGAGGCAGTGCATGAGCGTAGCCACAACAGATTTTTCCTCTCATTCTCAGTTTCTTCACTATATTCTGTTGATAGCTCCATCCATGCTCTGCCTGTTCCCAGCCTTTGTCGTGTCTCTAACTATTAACTACAGCCCCCCATCTCTTGCTCCCCGTTTGAACTAACTTACCTCATCCTTATCAAAATCATCCATCCATAAGATTAAGCAGCTTCTCTGAAATATCTATCTTCCAATAAGGTTGCCTCAAATCTTATAATCACAAAACTGGATTTTCAGATTATGCATAAAGGACTCTTGTGTGTAGATATGATGCAATCCGACTCCATATATAATAATAATAATAATTGCACAAGGGGGAATAGTTTGAAGTACAAGTATGTACTATCAAATTCGAGTTCAACGCTGCCCCTGTACTACTTCCTGTTCTTGGTACTACGACTTTAAAGTGACCAGGTCCAGGGAGAGACCACCTCAAATGTACTACTATACTACTACCTTTCAGCGGGTTTGTCTAATAATACATAGTCTATTAACGGATTAATAATAATAAATTATTAATTTATTAATTAAAAATTAATTATTGAGATTAATTATTTAAAAATTTTAAATTTTAATTAATAATATTTATATTCATATATAAATTTAGGTAAATTATATTTTTTATAAATAATTATATATATATATATTTATAAATTTTAATTGATAATATTTATATATACTTATATTTACATATAAATTTTGTCAAATAATAAAAAATATGGTGCATTTATGGACCGAAAGATAATAGGTTCGTAATAACAAATTTTGCTCTCAATTCATGATACTGAAGAAAGATGTCTCCACTATGGTACTGTACTTTTCTTTGAGAAATTATTGTATACTTTGATTGACATTATATAGAATTGTTCTCACACTATTTATATCTTGATATTTTAATTTTTATTAATAATAAAGTTTATTATTAATTTATATATTTATTATTTATTATTTAAAAAATAAAAAAATAAAGTGAAGATAATAAATATATAAATTAATAATAAATTTTACTATTAATATAAATTAAAATATCAAGATATGAATAGCGTGAACACTATCTTCCACGGTGCTGGCAGCATCCAATAATTTCTGTTTTTCTTCTGGTGGGTAGTAGATGGCAAGTTGCCAACCCAAATTCCTGTATCGGGTAGCATTAAGTAAAATAAATTGATTTATAAATAAAAAGCAAAAGAAGATGGCCACTAAATCCCAATCCTAGCTAGTACGCTTCCTGCATTTTACTCTTTTTTTTTTTAAACAAAAGATAAACCAACTTTGGTTGTTACGAAAACATTAAAAGATCATTTGAGCCTCAAAAAGTCAAAATGGTGGAGGAAATCATGTGACCCTGAAAGCAACAGTTCTTTTAGAGAAATGATGTTGTTACATCATTTTTGTTTTAACATCACTTTCCACACTTTTTTTGAGTAATTATAATTAAGAACTGGTTCTTTTATGTTATAGCAAAGCCCCAATGACAACTGGCCATGTATTACTTCAACTAGCACCATCAACATGTAACAGCAATTTCACCACAGCCACCAAACATGACCCATTGTTCGACTTTTTCTGTGATTAGCCGTGAAGGAGCCGCAACTGAAGAATATTTGCATCAGAACAACACTCTGACGAACATGAAAATAATGAAAAATTCAACTAGGATGGAGTTCAGAAAAGTAAAGAAGAAACCAGAACCATGAGGTAATAGTCTAGGATCTGAAACGAGGCTGGAAGCTATTAGCCGTTTGGCAGAAGTAGAAAAATCTACCAGATCAGCCACTTGAGCTAAGCTCAAGTAGTTAAGGTAAAAGGTTTGAATCCTTTGTACAGCATAAATTTAAAAAGAAATATTCTTGGTCACGATATTATTACTTAACATCGAAGCTTAGAAGACAACGGGTAATTGTTATACATCCATGCTATAATATACCTGCTCCATTATAGGTTCAACTTCTGAGTCCAAACTCCTTAAGTCAAATTTTATGGTTATGGTAAGAGCCCTCCCGTTTCATGATTATAGTCATCATTATTATAATTACCATATTTATAGTAGATATAATTAGTTATCATTAACTTTGTCACCCAATGTAAATTAGATTTATGCACTGTACAGTTGGTAACCATGCAAAACTATAAGCTGCTTTGCAAGTTAATAAGTAGGATGCAGGAACACCTGTGGTCTCTTTGCTTTATTGGGATAAACAGGTCATGAGTGTTAAATACATTGATTTTTGAATTTATTTATTAAAATTTTTAATTAATGTTTTAGTTTTTGTTTATTTTTAATTTAATTTTAAATAATTATCTATTTACTTAGTCATATTTAAATTTTTAAAATCAATTATCAATTTTATATAAAAATAAAAAATTCTTAAGATAAATATTTGAAGGATTCTTTTCCTATTATTAGATGTTAATTAGAGTTTTAATTAGATGCAAAAACTTGAAGAAGGTTTGAATTGAAAATTGGATAAGGATTCTCCAAGACATAAAGTTTGTTGCAAATTCGGATTCTCGCACTCTCTTAACCATATTTCAGTAATTAGACCATATCTTGAGCTACGTAGATTGGATCGACGTGTTGTTTATGACATTGAAAAATTAACAGAAAATCCTACAACTTCTTTGTTGATATCAAAGGCAAATTCGGCCATCTAGAGGGTGAGAAAAATTGCACAAGTTAGATACAAAAAATTATCAATTTTTCTATAAAAGGAAGAAAACGAGTTTAACAAATGAATTCTTTTTTGATTCAGAAAAAACAAGAAAATTACAGAGTTTTGGAGACTCAAAGGCAGCAAGGGGACAAGCCTTAGGAGAAAAGAAGGAGCCGTCATGGAACTCTCATTAAGTTGGAGATTGAATCACCATTGAAAGCACTTTGGTTTCTTCTCTACGGTTCTATCATGATGAATTATCTTTCCTCTTTTTTTATCTTTTCTTCTCTTTTGTCATGAGTAGCTAAATTCATGTGTTGCTAAGGTGAAGATGTAACTTAATTCAATTGGCATGTATTAAGATTGAAATTTTAATTAATTTATTTTCTATTCAATTTGAGTACTTATTATAATTCTTAATGATTTTATGAATTGACCACTTATAAATTGATCTAGTGAGATGTGTGTAGAATTAGAAGGTTTGCATATGACTTAAACCGTAAATAATAAGTGTCATGATTTATAATCATCAAGGAATAGAGGTTATAGGTTGTGTGGGAGAATTGTGGTATTTTTCATGAGAATCCATAAAATGGAGGTCCTACCTTTAAGAGTTGAGATTTAGATTAAGGAATTGACTAGTCTTTGATAATTAAATAGAATTAATCTGCCAAAGAATTGAGCTTTAATTAATTAAGGGATTCTCTCCATCAATTAAATGACTAAAAATTAATTAGAATGAATGTCTCAAATTTACTCTATTGTCTATTATAGATTGTTGAATTAAGTGAAGTCGAATCTCTAGCATATTTATCATTGCTTGTTTACACATTAATTTGTTATCAGGCTCTCTTACTATTTTTAATTTATATAGTTTTTTCCTTGTTTTGCTTTTCTTTCAATTATTTGTTTTCCTTTGAACTCTTTTTAATCTCAATTTCTTATATATAGTCTAGATAGTGTTGATTCGGTGAATTTGATACTTGACAACGTAATCTCTATGGGACAATACTCACTCATCATTATATTACTTTTGCGATTTGGTATACTTACCAATTGAACAATAAGTTTTTGGCGTCGTTGCCGAAGATTATTTGTTTGTCAATATCAAAGAGTAACTAGAAATATACTCATTTATGCATTTATTTTTCTTATTTAATTTTTGTTTAGATTGTTTCTCTTTATTTCACTATTCTTTTTTTTGTTTATTCAAGATACTGTTGGTCTGAAGTCTTTGCTTTTAGACTCAGAAATAGTGAAAACAACAAGAGAAAATAGAAAAAAGACAAAACAGAAGAAACAATTAGAGGTAGGAACAAGTATGACTGAGACAAATTGTGCACCTATTAAAGAACTCTTAGGGATTATTCAACCCCCACAACTGATGAGAATTTGTTCGATGTTACCCTTCCTCCAGTAGAAGCTAACAATTTTAAATTAAAGACTTCTCTCATCAATCTAGCGCAGCAGGACCAGTTCGAGGGGAATGATGATCAATAACCCAATTCTACATTGTCAATTTCTTACATACATGTGAAAACATCAAGATAAATGGGACAAGTGAAGATGCAATCAAGCTGAGACTGTTTAGATACTCACTGAGAGATATGTCAATGAGTTACCAATGTTGCCACATGGGATGAGTTGACCAACCAGTTCTTAGCCTGTTTCTACCCACTAGCGAGATTTATGAAGTTGAGATGGGAGATTGTTGACTTTGCTCAGAAGGACAGAGAAACATTGTATGAAGCTTGAAAAATGTTTAAGGAAATGTTCAAGAAGTGTTCAAATCATGGGTTTGATGAGTCCTAACAGATACATATCTTCTACAACAATCTGAGTCAAACGACAAGATACATGGTGGATGCATCAGCTAGAAGTTCCCTTAACACAAAGATTCTCGAAGAAGCAAGGGAATTGATTGGAATCATAACGGCCAATGAATATCAAAGGCCAAGTGGAAATTCAGTGGGAAAACATGATATTATGGAATGGGAAACTTTGGATGCTCTTTTGGCTTAGAACAAGTTACTATCTCAACAAATAGATAGCATTACAAAACAAATTGGGGGGATGCAAGTGAATTATATAAACTCTCCACCTCTAGTTTGTAATTTTTGTGGAGGAAACCATATGAGTGAAGCTTGTGTGATGGGTATTTCAAATCAAGAGCATGTTAATTATATAGGAAACTCATTTAAGCCTCAATATAATCCTTATGCTAATACATACAATCCGGGGTAGAGGAATCATCTAAACTTTTCATAAACCAATCAAAATATGTTAAGACCACCACCACCTCCATATCAACAACCATCCTCGTCATCCTCTTCACAACCTCAACAAGAAAAGTCATCAAATCTTGAAAGTATTATTGAAAAACTTGCTCTTAGCACCAACAACTTTATGTAAGAGACAATGGATAATTTCAAGAATCATAAAGCATCTATTCAGAGTTTGGAGTCTGAAATTAGGCAACTCTCCAAGGAAATGGTTGAAAAATCACAAGGTACATTGCCTAGTGATGCCGTGAAAAATCCAAAGGAGCATTGCAAGGCAATCACCATAAAGAGTGACAAGGTGATTAAACCATTACCGAAGAAGGACAAACAGAATGAAGTGGTGAAGTCATCAACGCATGTGCAAGTAGAGAGTGACCCTCCTATGGATGATAGGTTGAGCAAGGTGCCTAATGAGGAAAAGAAGCCTAGAGATGAAAGCTCTAGAAGAGAAAGGAAGAAAAAGAGGATCTAGATTGTGATAAGCCTTATGAACCATCTCCCTAAGTCAAGATCCCCTATCCTCAAAGGTTGAAAAAACAAGATCAAAAGAAACAATTCTCTAGATTCCTTGATGTTTTCAAGAAACTACAAATCAATATTCCTTTTGCAACAGCTTCAGAGCAAATGTCTTCCTATGTCAAGTTTATGAAAAAGCTCCTATCAAAGAAGATGAAGTTAAAAGAAGATGAAATGGTAATATTAAATGAAGAGTGTAGTGTCATCATCCAAAAGAAATTGCCTCCAGAATTGAAAGATCCCTGTAGCTTCAATATTTCTTATACTATTGGGAAGTTGACTATTGAGAAGGCTTTGTGACCTTGGTGCTAGTATAAACTTGATGTCGTTGTCAATCTTCAAGAAGCTTAGCATTAGGGAAGTCAAGTCAATCATGATATCTCTTCAACTTACGGATCAGACTATTAGATACACATATGGTATTGTAGAGGATGTTATTTTTCCGACTGACTTTGTAGTGTCAGATATGAAAGAAGATGACGACATCCCTCTTATTCTTGGAAGAGCATTTTTGGCAACTTCGGGAGCTTTAATTGATGTATCTAGAGGTGAACTCATCTTGAGAGTGGATGGAGACTATGTGACAATCAATGCCTTTGGGGATGCTAAATCTTACCCAATGTCAATTTGATTCAAGCTAAGAAGTATGAAGCTTTGGCTATCAATGACCCCCCACCATTATATAATATTGATGTTGACCCCCCTAAGACTCAAGTTGTTGCAAAAGAGAAGGGCCCTTTCAGGGGCATGATCCACAAGCCACATTTGGGGCACAACATGATCCTAGAGGCACACCTAAGGACATTTGTCATGATATGGCTCCATACTTTGATAAAGAAAATGACTTATCACATTCCTTTCAATTCAGACCACCTTGATCACATCATTCGACAAAATTAAGCTAAGGACTATAAACAAGCACTTTAAATTTGTTAATTTTGGTAGTTTTAGTTAGCAACTTCTATTGGTTCACTAACAGTTTTATTATGTAGTAACGTGTCTTCATTTTGTTTCTTTAAGGTGGAGAAGGTGATTTTTATGCAAAGGATATAGGTCTTGAAGTTGCGGAACTGAGTTTGCATGAGGAGTAAGTTTTAAGTTCGGTAATTTAAATATTTGAGTAAATATAATTGTTAAGGAGAATACGAAGTTCTCTCATCCAAAAACACACAAGCTATGTTCTTTAGCCCACAAACCCTCATCCCGTGTTTTTCTTATGTTTTCCTATTCCACTTTGTGCATCACTGAGGACATTGCCACATTTTAAGTTTGGGGGTGGGCCCTTTCGGTTTCGGTTAGTTTTTTTTTTACTTATTTTGCTATTATTTCGTTATTCCTTATGTTATTGACTAACATTTTTTTATTTTTATTTTGAAGTTAATGTTGAGTCGGCTTAGGTGCCTCCTCGAGTTCGAAATCTTTGTAAAAGGATGTATATAGCTGTCAGTCGCCAAAAATATTTTTTTTCTTCGTTTAGCATTTTATTTTTGCATTTATTTATTTATTTTTATTGATTTTATTTTGTCATCATCACCCTAAATCCATGTTCACTCAAGCATATGCATGAACTGACCTATTTTGAAAAGAAAAACATTACTTTGAAGATTGATCTTAGGCCAAGAGAGCTTGATTCATGTTAGTTTAGGATTATGCTGGTTGGAGATTTATTCATGATTGTTATGCATATTTAGCTTTGAACATTCAATTTTTATTTTGCATCAGTTCATTATTACAGGCTGCACATGTTATTAATTTATCTTCTATTATTGCTTTACAGGCTTATGTTCCTGACAGAGTGTGGTATAGAAAGGATGTATCCTATGACCATTTACGTGTCTTTGGGTGTAGAGCATTTGTACATGTGCCCAAAGATAAGAAGTCCAAGTTGGATGTCAAGACTAGGCAGTGCGTCTTCATTGGCTATGGTCATAATGAGTTTGGCTATAGGTTGTATGATCCAGTTGAGAAAAAGCTTGTTAGAAGTCGTGATGTTATTTTTATGGAGGATTAAACCATTGAAGATATTGACAAGGCAAAGAAGTCAGAGTCTCCGAGTACTGATGGCTTAGTTGATATTAATCTAGTTCCTGAGTCTCATATGCTTGATGTAGCTAACTTTGGCAATCATGATGATGTGTATAATCATATTCAAAGTGATCAGGTTGAGGATGTTGTTGATAATGTTGCTGATAAGGTAGATGCTCCTGCTCGTGAGGTTGTTGATAAACTTGTTGTTTCACTTAGGAGGTCTTGCAGACATTTTATTGTCTCTACTTGTTATTCATCTGATGAATATGTGTTCCTCACTGACGGGGGAGAACTTGAGTGCTACAAATAAGCTATGGAGAGTGAGCAGAAGGCAGAATGGGTTGCAGTAATGAAAGATGAGATGAAATCTTTGCTTGACAACCATACTTTTGAGCTGGTCAAGTTGCCTAAGGATAGGAAAGCTTTGGAAAATCGGTGGATTTACAGGTTGAAGAATGATGAGAATACTTCCACTCCAAGATACAAAGCTAGATTAGTTATCAAAGGCTACCGTCAGAAAAAGGAGATTGATTTTGAGGAAATCTTCTCACTGGTTGTTAAAATGTCATCCATCTGAGTTATTCTTGGTTTGACAGTCAATCTTGATTTAGAGGTTGAGTAGATGAATGTGAAAACTGCTTTCCTTCATGGTGACTTGGAGGAGGAGATTTACATGGAGTAACCTGAAGGTTTTGTGATGAAGGGTAAATAAAATTATGTCTGCAAGTTGAAGAAAAGTTTGTATGGCTTGAAACAAGCCTCGAGGCAATGATACAAGAAGTTTGAGTCTGTTATGATTCAACAGGGATTCAAGAAGACTACTTATGATCATTGTGTGTTGGTGCATAAATTTTCTGATAATGAATTCATCATTTTATTGTTCTATGTTGATAATATGTTGATTGTTGGTCATAATTCTTCTAGAATTGACAAGTTGAAAAAGGAGCTTAACAAGTCTTTTGCAATGAAAAACTTAGGACCAGCAAGACATATTCTTGGCATGCAGTTACTCGTGATAGAGTGGCTAAGAAGTTGTGGTTATCACAGGAGAAGTACATTGAGAAAGTACTTCAACGGTTTCACTTAGATAAAGCTAAAGTTGTAAGTATACCTCTTGCTTTACATTTTAAGCTTAGCACTAGACAAGCTCCTTTTACTGATGAAGAGAAACAAGACATGCAACGTGTTCCTTATGCATCTGCAGTAAGAAGTTTGATGTATGCAATGGTTTGCACAAGGCCTGGTATAGCTTATACAGTTAGTGTGGTTAGTCGTTTTCTTTCCAATCCTAATAGAGAGCATTGGAAAGCTGTGAAGTGGATATTGAGATATCTCTGGGGCACTTCTAGTTTGAAGCTCTATTTTGGAATTGGGAAACATGTTCTTTGTGGTTATACACATTCCGACTTGGCAAGGGGATGTTGATTCTAGAAAGTCTACTTTTGGCTATTTAATTACCTTTGCAGGGGGAGCTGTGGCTTGGCAATCTAGGTTGCAAAAGTGATTTGCATTGTCTACAATTGAGGCTGAGTTCATTGCTATTACCGAGACTTGTAAGGAGTTGCTTTTGATGAAGAATTTTGTGCATGAACTTGGTTTTACTCAACAAATGTATGTTTTGTTTTGTGATAGTCAGAGTGTTATTCATCTTGGCAAGAATCTTACGTTCCATGGTAGATCTAAGCATATTATGATGTATCATTGGATACGTGATATTCTGGACTCGAAGTTGTTGGAGCTTGAGAAGATTCATACTGATGATAATGGTTCAGACATGCTGGCAAAGACTCTACCGAGGGGAAAGTTTGAAGATTGCCATTTGGTTGTCGGTTTGGCATTTGCCTCTACTTGAGTTGGAAGAGGAGCTTGTTGTATGGGTCCAACACAAGTGGCTCATACTATATTGTTTAAAAAAAGGAAGATAGGTTTTTAAAAAGAAGTCATCATCTTCTTTTTTTAAGTTTTTCGTTTTCGTCAAACAGAAGCAGAGCGCTGCGTGAGAGAGAAGAGAAGAAAAAAAGTTTTAATGCTGATTTTACGTGTTTAGATCGAGTGGTCATTTGTGGTTCGATCTTGATGACTTTTTAATATGTTGTTCCTTGCACCGTGAACTTCTACTTAGACGGTCAGAATTTTATTTTTACATCTCTACTTATTAGGCTATTTGTACTCCTTTGTGAATTTTGAACTTTGTTACTTTATTGATTTCCATTTTATTGATAGTGAGTAAAGACCGTTATGATATCCTTATTTATTGAGAAACACTTTGTTAGACTCATTGATTTATTATAGTGAAATTTTTTCTAGATTAAGTCCCGTTATTTTTATCTCACATTGATAAAATTTTTCATATTAAAATTGTGTGTTCTCTTTGTCTATTTAATTTTGTACATTTTTAAATATACCTTTTAGTAAATATTTTGATTCACTGTATATTTTACTTCTCACAAATTCTTTCAAGTGAAAAAAAATTTTATTACTCATTTGTGTGTTGTTACTTTCACTCTATACACATCCAGAAAAAGATAATCCTACACCTCTTTTAAAGGTGTAAGTACTATATACACTTTTTTTAAGAATGTGTAATTGAGAAAAAATAAGAATAAAAAATATATATATAATAAATTATATTAAATATGTGAAAATAAGTTTGCCTCAAATTGTTTGATATGTTAAGTTTTGATGATGACAAATACAAGACAAAAAGAATGGTGCTTATGCTTAATAGATGTGCTTTATAGATAACAAATGCATCACAAAAGAATATTGATCATGTTACATAAATGTGCTTAATGAGATATATTGTATTATGTATGATTATGTACTTTGTCTAGTTATATTTCACTTAATTATCATGTAATGAAATATATGTAACATTCATCATATAATATATCTAATAATATTTTATATGAATTATAAATAAATTAATATTGGATATGTCTATGAAAGTCTTGTATGCATGTTAGACTAACTAGAGTTATACATTTATGAATCATGCATATGAAAATATTGAGTTATGAATTTGGACTAACTATGTTTGGTTAAGTGAGCAATACTTTGTAGAATAGTCCAAGTACCAAGAGTGAGCATTGCAACAAGAAAGCAAAAGATCACAACTATACTCAACTTAAGGAGAATGAAAATGAAAAGATGTTCCAAGTATTTGCAAGTCTTGAAGAGAAGATTTTCTTTGAAAGCTTGGATTACATCAAGAAGTGATGATGGCAAAAGATCTAGTTCAACATCTTCAAGAATAGCTTATAGGACTTAGATCTTGTGTAAAGGTAAATGGGATTCACACTAAACTCAAAATATATTTTAACATCTTTAAAAGTGTTTCTTACATTCTAAAATGCCCAACAAACTATTTTTGGAAAGCTAGTTATGGTGGTAGTTCATTTCTATGAAAAATAGCAAAGTTTGTGTTTTGTAAAACTGATCTTTGGTTACTTTTTTGATCATATCTTTTAAAATACTTTGATTTTTGCTCTGAAATTATTTCATATGAAAATAGACTTAAAGATCTTTCCAATGTGTGGTCATTCGCTTAAAACGGATAAGAAACGAAGAAGTTATGATCATTTAAAGTCAGTTTTCAAAATCAGAGTGATTTATTCGAATAAGAGATGTGTTATTCGAATAACACACCTCTAAAAACTTCCTAGAACATGTTTTTAAAGGCTTATTCGAATAAAAAATGTGTTATTCGAATAACACAACTCAGAAAAAGTTCCAGAACGTGTTTTTGATGATTTATTCGAATAACTAAAGTGTTATTCGAATAACATAAGTTTTATTCGAATAACAAAGTTGCAGAAAATAGTGATATAAGTGGATTTATTCTAATAACAAATGTGTTATTCAAATAACACAATATTTATTCGAATAACAGTGTTCTTATTAGAATAACACTTGCCCAGAAAATGTTCTCAACGGCTATAAACGACTAGTTTTCGTAATAATTCATTTCCAAACTTTACCCAACGGCTCTAAATATTATTGGGCTATAAATATAAGCGTTTGAGCATCAAAAAAATGTTGGAGAATAATATGAAAATCACTCTTGAGCATTAAATTCATTTTTCACTCTCTATTTCTCTAAAACTCTATTTTGAGCTATAAGTGTGTGAATCCTTGATACCCATAGTGCTTCAATTTGTATTATCTACTCTTGAGAGAGCTTCTATCAATTTTATCCTTGTATTATCTAAAAGCGAGGGTGAGGTATCCCTTAAAATTGTAAGGGTGAGGTATCCCTTGAAAGTAGAGAGGCTCAAACACAATGGGTGAGGTATCCCAAGGTGTGTTGAGTGCTCAAATTTGTAAAGGTCATCAAGCACCCGTAAAGCTTGAAGAATTGGAGGCTCTAGCACAAGGGTGAGGTATCCCAAGGTATGAGGAGTGCTCTTATATGTACAAAGATTTTCCTAGCACCCGTGAAGTCTAGGAAATAGTGAAGAAAATCTCAAGTTAAGCTTGGAGACTGGATATAGGCCACAAGTGGTTGGTGGCTGAACCAGGATAAATTCTTGAGTTTGGTTTTCTCTTCCCTACACTCTTTAATTTCATTATTTGGTGATATATATTTATCTATTGCATATCTTGATGTTTTGTGATGCACAATTTTTAGTTTCAAATAAGTCTACAAACTTGATGCGGGATTAATTATTGCTTTGCGAACCCAAGTGCAGATTGTCTCAAGTAATAAATTTCTCGGGAGTCTGAGGTCGATCCACAGGGAATTGTTGAAGATTAATTAAGGTGAAGTAAATATTTTGTTATTATGATAAAAATTATTTACTTGGGTTAAAAGATCCACTCTTGGTAAATAAAGTAAAGGTAAGATTAATTTCTTTTATAACTCAATTAGAATCCTCGCAACATGGAGGTTCCAATCGGAAAATACAATATTAAAAGTCCATTTAAAATAATATACGTAATTATATTATGTTTCCTAAAAATATTACCACCACTTATAAATGGGTTAAAACATTCATTGTGCCAATATTTTATCTACAACAAATCAAGAACTCCTTTTTACAAAGATGGTTTCTAAATTATAAGAAACAAATTATAATACGTATAATGGTTACTAGAAAATATAAATCATTTAAGCACAATAGAAGAATAAATCTAACCTTACTTTATTACCAAGAGCTTCACCCTTTCACCCAAGTAAAATGAAACTTAGTTACTCATAGATAAGAAGAAAGAAAGAGAGAAGAAGAAGAAGAAGAACATGACTTTAATTTAGAACAAAGGAAAATTACTACAAGAAAACTTAGTAACAAAATGACATCATTTTGGTAACTAACACCTAACACACTCAATAATATGCCAAGGCCCCCTTTTATAGAAGATTAGAGATACAAAATGACAAGGGGGTGAGTTATTAGTGGGTAGATGAGTGGAAAATGAGTGAAAAATGCCAAATGACTTTTGGTGAGTGAAAAATTATGGAGATTCCTTATCTCCGAAATCATGCAGCTCTGAAGTCATTGCATTCGTCATTTTTGAACCAAGTGGTCTTCATGAAAGTTGTAGGCCTGGATCTTAGCTTTCAAATGGCTTTAGTTTGAGTCCAATATCATTTTTATAACTCCATATACGTTCAAATCACTGTACACTGCTCAAGCCCAGTCACAGCTCCTCTGTTCTGACTTCCAAGCCTAATATCACCTTCAAGGAGTCCGATTCTAGAAAACTATTTAACATAAAAGTTGTAGATATGGATCTTAACTATTCAATATCCAAATTTCAGCCCATTTAACAACCTCTAGCCTGAAAACTATGATGAACAGTATACGTAGGTTAAGCTGTCAGGAAAAGCACTTTGGTTCTTGCTTCAACCCCAATTTGAGTTATCTACTCGTGTGATTGGGCCTTTGAGGTCTTCATAAAAGTTATAGAACTATCTCTTATCTTTCAAATGCCACTAGAATCACCTCCAAAGACCACCTACATCCCAAGATATAGCCCAAATACAGAAACAACGTAAGACGTAAATTATGCTGAAAAATTCAATTAAGTCCAATTTGAGTCCAAACTTACAAAACATAATCAAAATCAATTAATTAAGTACATGGAGAGTGTAAATAACTAAAAATGAAAGCTTATTAATGTATCAAATATGTGATCATCAAATTCTCCCACACTTAACTTTTTGCACTCTTGGGCAAAACACAAGACCAAAACTAAAATAAAAAAACAAAACAGACTCAAAAGTTAAACACTCTAAAAGACTTAATTTCTAATAATATTTAAAAATGAAGAGCAACCAATCATTCAAGTAATTAAAACATTCATGAGGTAATATATCTTCACATCTCAAATCAACAAGCAAGGATATTTCAATTGAAAGGCATGAGTCAAGAATGATAGATTTTCACAAGATTCACTCTCAATCCCTCAATTGTTTAAAAGGTAAGTATTTCACTCAATTCAACCCATGAAAATTGCACTACCATAAACTTGCTTATCTTCTACTTCTCCACTACTCAGAATACATACACACACAAATCATGAGGACTTTATTCAAGGTTGTAATGGGGTCAAGGTAAAGGAGGAGGTAATATGGATATGACAAGTTAAATACCAGAGAATAAAAGAGCATGAGAGCTGAGTTCAATTAACAAGCATGAAAGTTTATCCCAACTCCACCTAATACAAATTCCCTTTACATATTCTTTTCCTTTCCTTTATTACCTTGTTGACCCTCTTCTTTTTACATTTTTTTATTGATTTTTTTATTGATTTTTTTAAATTTTTTTTTCACAAAAAGAACATCATATATACATTTTTTTTAACCATTCTGCACACACACTCCCACACTTGTTCAAGAACTCATCGAATGACAAAACTAATGTTCTCTTATTCCCTAAGGTCAAGTAAGAACATGATTTTTCATTTAAGACACATAATGAGTTCGAAACAAAGAATAATCAAATAAGTTAAAAGGGGTTAAGCAATGGGAAATAGGTCATTTCTAATGCTTTATGTTGGCAGGAATCAGAGAATTTCCAAGAAGTCATAAGAGTGCTTAATATCATATTGAGACAACATGCTGCTAAACAAGGCTGGCTATTTGATTAAAGTAGCTATTTCAAGAAAAATGTCTCAATCATATTCATGTATGTATATGAAAATGTAGTCTCAAAAAGAATCAAAGCAAGTTCTAGAATAACAATTCCATGAGTGAAATTCACACAAGAAAAAAGAGAATGGTACAAATGTTCAATCCATTCATCAATAGGCTCAAAATTTCACAAGGCATAATTCTATTATTCTCAGTCCACCAATTCAACATCCATAACCAAGCATGTGAATTTTAAGAAAGAAGACAATTTACTCAATCATGCAAATTTCCCTGAATTTGAATTGCTACTTCCACACAAACTAGTTGTCTACCCCAACTAAGATGCGTCTCAAGAGTAAAATTTACTCCTTACTCTGCCATCCTTAACTGGTTTAGTAAGTTACAGACAAACATATAAACACAACAAACATATTAATACACACGCTTCCTAAATTATTTTTTTTATTTTTTTTACACAACTATCCTTCCCCCCAACCAGATCACAACATTGTCCTCAATGTTAACAATTAAATCCAAACTGAAGAAATAATCATCAATATACATAAAAAAAATCATTAGGACAAAATTAAACAAAGTAATGGGGAGAAGTCACATACCTGAAATGCTTAGATGAGAAGAGAATAACTACATTTTGACAATGGTTAGCAATGACAAAAGAAAATGAAATAAAATGAAATAAACAAGCATGCAAACATTTTTTTTGGGTTCTTTTGTTTTATAATTTTTTTTTGTTGGCTGACACTATTTACATCTCCGTACAAAGGCTCCGAAATTTGGGAGGCACTTAAGCCGACTTAATAAAAACACGAAATACAAAAAACTTACCTCAGCTTTGGTAGACAGGATCGTCTACCAAAGTCTCTGCTACATCTAGATCCTTCAACTCAAGTTATAGCTTCAACTGTTGACCATTTACCTTCTTCCAAATTAATTTTATAAGAACAGACCAAGGGACAAATACCTTTTTTATCAGTAATGCTCCAACCTTTCTTAAGAAACTCCTTAAACTTTGGTTGCCATGCCTGAGTGTCATGATCTTGAGTTTTATTAAAAATAGTAGAAATATCAACTACATTAGAGGGATTACTGATTTAATCAAACTCAGAATTGACAAGAAAATTCTCAAGGGGATCAAAATCATAGGTTGTAGAAACTCCCTTATCCATGATTGAGTCAATCATGTATGTCTGGTGGCCCTCGTCATCATTTTCTGGCTTAACAAGACTTTTTGTCACCTCAGGTTCCTTGGGTAGCTCAGCATCACTACTATCTTGATTCTTTTCCACATCCTCTAGCTCATTCACACTCAAGGAGTTCATCACTTTGGACACTTGACTCTTTATCTCCTTACTTTCTTCAACAACATTTCCATTCCTAAGGGTTATCATTGACTTGACTTGATCTATTTGTTGGTTTTCTGAATTACCATCATTTAGACTGTATTGACCCTTGGGATTTAGTTTAGGTTGAGAAGGAATTTTTTTTTTCTCATGAATGGTGAGTGCAGAAGAAAGTTTAGCAAGAGTGTCTTTTATGTCAATCATGACTTGAGTGTTTTGATTAATAATGACATCTTGATTTTTCATGAATGCATGCAATGTTTCTTCAAGGTTATTCCTATATGGTGGGACAAAAGGTGCATATCCTTGAAAATTTTGAGAGCCCTGTTGTGCCTGAGGAGGTGGTGATTGCATGAATTATGCTTGATTGTTGGTCTTCCAATTGAAGTTCGGGTGATTTCTCCATCCCGAATTGTATGTATCTGAAAAAGAAGAAGTGAATGACTTTTTAAAATTGTTCATTGCATTTACTTGCTCATGCACAACTTCTTTAAAAACAAGAATTTTTGGACATTCATTTGTTGAGTGTCCCAATTCATCACAAATGCTACAAATTTATTCATTTTGCACAGATTTGATTTCTTTTACTTTCTCGAATTCCATGGCTTCAACCTTTCTAGCCAAACTGGCAAACCTAGCATTTAGATTTTCTTCTTGACTGAGATGATATTTTTCTTTACTAGCACTTGCAAGGTTAGATCTAATTGAATTTTCAGAAGGATTAGTATTATACCAAGATTGAAAATTTTCAGCCAAATGGTTTAAATAGTCTAAAGCTTCTTCAGGTTCTTTATCAAGAAATTCACCATTACACATTGTTTCCACAAATTGCTTGGTTTCAGGTGTTAATCCTTCATAAAAGAAGCTTATAGTGCGCCGTTTTTCAAAACCGTGATGTGAATAAGAATTCAACAAATCTTTAAAACGTTCCCAACTTTGAAAATATGCTTCATTGGAATTTTGGGAAAAATTTTGGATTTGTCTTTTCAAAGCATTGGTTTTATGTGTTGAAAAAAATTTCTTCAAAAACTCACCTTGCATTTCTTGCCATGTGCCAATTGATCTTGGGTTCAAAGTGTTAAGCCAAGTTTTTGCTTTATCTTTCAAAGAAAAATGGAACAATTTAAGCTTAACAACTTCTTCAGTGCAAGTTTGATCATGAAAAGCAGTACATACTTCCTCAAATTCTTTTAAATGTAAATATGGGCTTTCAGATTCTAAACCATGAAAATTAGGAAGTAAAGAAATCATACCTGACTTGAATCTAAAATTGTTGGCATTGAGTGAAAAGATAAAACATGATGGACTAGAATTTTGAGATAGTTGCAAATACTCACGCATGGTTCGCAACGGTTGATTTTCATGTTCATCATGCACACTTTCGTTTTCAGCCATTGTGCTTAATGTGTGTGATTGTGATTCAAACAAATCAATATGTAAAGTACCTAGATTAATTCTAACCAAACGACCAGAATTTAAATCACGATACCAATTAAGCATAAACAAGTAACTTACAGTAAAAAATAAAATATACAAGTTAGCAGTATAAATTATCCATTAAATATTAACAAAGGTGTGGTATAAACCAACCACCAAATAAGTTAATAAGCATAAAAATTAAAAAATTAGTATACGAGATAAATTAAAATGTTAGAAGCGAGAAAAAGTAAAAAGTTAGATAGGCGATAAAGTAAAAAGTTAGATAGTTAGTAAGAGAGTTAGTAAGTTAGTAAACAAAAAAAATGACAAAAATAAATACAAAAAATAAAGTACAGAAAAAAAAATAAAAGGGAGAGTTACCCCCACTAAGTTAATATGTACAAGAAAATAAAATGGAGAATTACCCCCACTGTACAGAAATTAAAATGCAGAAAATAAACTGCAGAAATTAGATTTAAAATATGAAAACTGGAGAATCGGCAAGCCGATTTTTTGCTCTAGTGAAAAAGGAGAGAAGAAGAAAGATTATTTCATTAATGATTAAAGATTATAGAGAAATTAGGGAGAGTTTCCCCCACAAGTTAGTATGCACAGAAATTAAAAAGGGAGAGGTTCCCCCACTAGTTAGTATGTTAGTATGTATACAAAATTTTTACACCGAAATTCAGGTCTTCAAATCAAGTCCCCAAAGAATGGCGCCAAAAAACTTGATGCACAATTTTTAGTTTTAAACAAGTCTACAAACTTGATGCGGGATTAATTGTTGCTTTGCAAACCCAAGTGCAGGTTGTCTCAAGTAATAAATTTCTCGGGAGTCCGAGGTCGATCCACAGGGAATTATTGAAGATTAATTAAGGTGAAGTAAATATTTTGTTACTATGGTAAAAATTATTTACTTAAGTTAAAAGATCCACTCTTGGTAAATAAAGTAAAGGTAAGATTAATTTCTTTTATAACTTAATTAGAATCCTCGCAACATGGAGGTTCTAATCGAAAAATACAACATTAAAAGTCCATTTAAAATAATATACGTAATTATATTATGTTTCCTAAAAATATTACCACCACTTATAAATGTGTTAAAGCATTCATTGTGGTAATATTTTGTCTACAACAAATCAAAAACTCCTCTTTACAAAGATGGTTTCTAAATTATAAGAAACAAATTATAATACGTATAATGGTTACTAGAAAATATAAATCATTTAAGCACAAGAGAAGAATAAATCTAACCTTACTTTATTACCAAGAGCTTCACCCTTTCACCCAAGTAAAATGAAATTTAGTTACTCATAGATAAGAAGAAAGAAAGAGAGAAGAATAAGAAGAAGAACATGACTTTAATTTAGAACAAAGGAAAATTACTACAAGAAAACTTAGTAACAAAATGGCATCATTTTAGTAACTAACACCTAACACACTCAATGATATGCTAAGGCCCCTTTTTATAGAAGATTAAAGATACAAAATGACAAGGGGGGTGAGTCATTAGTGGGTAGATGAGTAGAAAATGAGTGGAAAATGCCAAATGACTTTTGGTGAGTGGAAAATTATGGAGATTCCTAGTCTCTGAAATCATACAGCTCTGAAGTCATTGCATTCGTCATTTTTGAACCAAGTGGTCTTCATGAAAGTTGTAGGCTTGGATCTTAGCTTTCAAATGGCTTTAGTTTGAGTCCAATATCATTTTATAACTCCATATACGTTCAAATCATCAGTACATCTTTCGTGCCCGAGTCACAGCTCCTCTGTTCTGACTTCCAAGCCTAATATCACCTTCAAGGAGTCCGATTCTAGAAAAGTGTTCAACATGAAAGTTGTAGATATGGGTCTTAACTATTCAGCATCCAAATTTAAGCCCATTTGACAACCTCTAACCTGAAAACTGTGATGAACAGTACACATAAGTTAAGCTGTCAGGAAAAGTACTTTGGTTCTTGCTTCAACCCCAATTTGAGTTATCTACTCGTGTGATTGGGCCTTTGAGGTCTTCATGAAATTATAGAACTTTCTCTTATCTTTCAAATGCCACTAGAATCACCTCCAAAGACCACCTACATCCCAAGATATAGCCCAAATACAGAAACAACGTAAGACGTAAATTATGCTGAAAAATTCAATTAAGTCCAATTTGAATCCAAACTTACAAAACATAATCAAAATCAATTAATTAAGTACATGAAGAGTGTAAATGACTAAAAATGAAGGCTTATTAATGTATCAAATATGTGATCATCATTTTGATTCTTACAACTTAATATCTAGGTTATTCACTTGATTCATCATATATCCCAAGTTATATTTGAGCAATTCTTAATAGTTGTGCCTTTGTTAGACTTATTCCGCTGCATGTGTTAATTAAAAATATTAAAATGTATAATTTTTTAAAGTTGCAATAAAATTTGTAAACACCCAATTCACCCCCCCTCTTGGGTGATAGTTACCGTGACTAACAAGTGGTATCAGAACTTCGTGCTCTGGTAAAAGTTTAACCGCTTGGAGTTAAAGATCCTTGTTTGTTTGGCAACCATTAGAAGCTTTTCAAAATGAATTGTTTTGAAATTAATAAACCACCATTCTTTGATGGTGTGAATTTCGTTTATTGAAAAGTTAGAATGGAAATTTATATGCAATATATTGATATTGATTTGTGGGATATTGTGCTTGATGGATTTACTTGCAAATCAAAATAAACTTGGAATGCCTATGATAAAAAATATTTTTTCCTTGAATATTAGAGCAATGCAAATATTGAGAAGTAGTTTAAATGATGATGCTTATGCTAAAATTAAAAGTTGCTCGAGTGCTAAAGATATATGGGATGCTCTTGATTTTATCTATCTTACTAACAATGATTTCTTGTATAAAGTTGTATATAGAGAGGAAGAAGAGCAAAAGGTTTTCAAGGAAGATAATATTAAAAAATGTTCTCAAGAAGATGTTCTTGAATCCTTGAAGGACAATAATGAGGAAGATAATGATTCCCTTAAAAAGGACTTTGAGGTAAATAATGCTAAACCATATTATAGTCCTTTCTATTATGAACTACAATGTGCATATGATGCCTAGGTATGCTTGCTATGTTTTGAATTGTCTATATATCATGAAAGCTAGCATGCTATTAGCTATGTGCTTAATGGTAATTGATTATTTAATTTGTTTTGTTCAATTTACATACTATGAAAAATTAATATTTATAAGAGCATAATGGATTAATAATCAATGACTAACTCCTATGGATCCAAAATTGGTGGATACCAAAGAAAGTACTATGAATTGTATTGTAGGGTGATTATTAACTCAAGCATGCATTAAAGTGAAGTGAAACTATGCTACTTGAGATTCGAAAATTTGAAATGGTTCAAAGTTCTCCAAGAGTGATGAAAACATAAAAAGAATGGCATGGAGAACCACAACATTCTCAAGGAGCCTTGAGGCATTAAAGTTAGAGTTGTCGCGACCGAAAAATCGCGACGGAATAGCAACTTAAATTAAAAATTAGGAGTCGCCACCAATTTTATTTTTTATTAGGAAAAATTAGAAAACCCAAAAAAAATAGTCTTTGAAACCAGATTAAATTCGGGAGTCGGTTATGTGTAGGGAAGGGTGGAAACTAATCCCACAGCACCCCTAACATACCTATCCTAAGACGGTACCTTAAATTAATTATGCAAATTCTTAATAATCTTTGAAAATATTTGTTTTACCCCTTTTGTAAAAAAATATGAAATAAACAAATAAATTATGAAAATTTAATTTTTGGCTTAACGGAATATGAGTCTCGCTCCTACGTATCCTCAGGTGCAATGAGGAATTCAAAATCACGTAGTTCTTTAGAAAATAATTGTGGGTTGGTTGATTTTAATTAAAATAATTTTAAAAATTTGAATTAACAAGCTGTCGCGACTCAGTTATTCAAATTAAGGATTGAATAGGTGAAGTTCGCGTCACGCTAGAGACGTCACCCACTGATTATCAAATTTGTTACAAAATTTTTATTTAAAATTTATCTAGGAAAAAAATTAGTTGATTTTATTATTATTATTATTATTTTATTTTTTTAAAGAAACAACTTAATTATTTTTAAAATTTTGAATTAACAAGTCGTCATGCGACTCATTATTCAAATTAAGGATTAAATAGGTGAAGCTCGCGTCACGCTAAAGACATCACCCATTGCTCATCAACTCGGATGATTACAAATGTTACAAGGGTTAGCAAGTTTGTCAGTAACTCAGGTAACCCATGTTATTTTTTTAAAAAACATTTAATTATTATTATTATTATTATTATTATTATTATTAAAAGAAACAACTTAATTATTTTTAAAAATTTGAATTAACAAGTCGTCGCGACTCAGTTATTCAAATTAAGGATTGAATAGGTGAAGCTTTCGCATCACACTGTAGACGTCACCCATTGCTCATCAAGTTTGTTACTGAAAACTTTTATTTTTACTTTTTTTAAAAAAATTGAACCTTTATCAATTAACAGTTTATTTTATAAAAGTTTGAAGATAAAATAATAATTTAAATTATAATAATTTGAATCATCAAGTATCGTCACAACTCAGATGATTACAAATGTTACAAGAGGTTAGCAAGTTGTCATGCTAACTCGGTAACCCATATTAATTTTTAAAAAAATATTTAATTATCTTATTTTTATATTTTATTTTTATCAATTTTTTTTTTTTTTTTAGCTCATTAAGTTAAAGTCCACTACTCAAAACCATTTCTCTCAAAAAAAATATAACAAAAAATACAAGAAATTTTTTAAAAAAATGTAGTAATTTTATGAAAGAAAAAAAAAGACAAGTTA
The DNA here is from genome assembly GCA_029884595.1 of Ormosia semicastrata. Lineage (NCBI taxonomy): Eukaryota > Viridiplantae > Streptophyta > Magnoliopsida > Fabales > Fabaceae > Ormosia > Ormosia semicastrata. Next base: position 10,298,057 of record JAQQTO010000054.1, on the reverse strand, counting down.
GCAACTTTACGGAAAAGAAGAAAAAAAAAAAGACAAGTTAACAACTTTACGAAAAAGTTTGTTTTTTTTCTTCTCTTTAATTAAACTAAATAAAAAAATAAAGAAAGCAAATAATAAATAAATAAAAGAAAAGAGAAAACAAATAAAGCGAGAAAAAATAATAAAAAGAATAATAGAATCAAAATAAGCAAAAGAAAACGAAGTGGTTTCTTGGCTTATGAAAAGAATGAAAAAAAAAAAAAGGGGTCTGTTTCTTTTCTTCTTGATGTTTGTGGAAAGAACGAGAGGAAGAAGATGAAGGCGGATTAGGCGGCGGCGGCCCAAGTAGGTAGTGGCTCGGATGGAAGTGAGTCACGACGGTGGCTTCTTGTTAGTGGGATGAAGGAGTTGGTGTATTGTTGGTGATATGCTAACGTGAATGGCAATTTTGGCGAGGTGGTTATTGTGTTGTGAGAAGTTTGAACGTATGCCGGGTGATGATAGGATGGTGAGGAGTTTGGTTGAAGATGGAAGATGAAGGCTATGTAAGTGAGAAAATATGGTTGCGGTGTTGGTAGCAGTGTAGGCAAAAGTCGTGTGTGTATGAAGGTTGAAGTAAGTCCGTTTCTGAGTGTGTGGGTGATGGGTATTTATAGGAGGGGATTAGGTTGAAGAGTTTGAGTTAAAATGCGATTAGGAGTTTGTTTAGGATAAGTGATAGGGGGTTTAGGATAAGTTTGTTTAGGATGAGTTTGAGTTAGGATGGGTTTATGCTAGGATAAGTTTGTGTTAAGATGGGTTTGATGATAAGCATCAAGGTTGGTTTAGGATAAGTTTGTGGTAGGATGAGTTATGGTTAGTTTATGATAGGTTTGTTTGGGATAGTTAGGATAAGTGCTTAGGGATTAGGATAACTGATGAGATTTATTTAGGATAAGTGCTTAAGGGTTGTGGGTTAATGAGTTGAAAGATGAGTCTTTTTCTTTTTTTATTTTTTATTTTTTTACAAAATGCCCCAGAAAAAATTGGGTGTTCACAGTTGCCCCTCTTTACTTGTTTCTTACTAGATAAAAAGAATAACCGTAGCTTTTCATTTTATCATGGTAAGGAACAAGTAAAGACATGAACTCGAATTTTGTTCGGGAGCAAAAAGAAACAAAACAATGCAAAGAGCGATGCGCTCAATGATAGAAACTTAAATGACAGGGAGCTGATGCGCTCAAAAGCAAAAGACAGGAATTTAAAATGCATGGAATACATGGAGCCGATGCGCTCAACAGTACTTAAAATGCATGGAACCGATGCGCTCAAAGAATTTGACAGAAATTTAAAATGCATAAAATGCATGGAGCCGATGCGCTCAACAGAACTTAAAATGACAATGGGCAACTGAGTCCCGGAATTTAAAAGGCAATGGACAATTGAGTCCTAGAATTTAAATGACAATGGGCAACACTGAGTCCCAAAAATTAAATGACAATGGGAAACTGAGTCCCAGAATTTAAATGACAATGGGCAACTGAGTCCTAAAATTTAAAAGGCAATGGGCAACTGAGTCCCGAAATTTAAAAGACAATGGGCAACTGAGTCCCGAAATTTAAATGACAATGGGCAACTGAGTTCCAAAAATTAAATGACAATGGGCAACAGAGTCCCGAAATTTAAATGACAATGGGCAACAGAGTCCCAAAATTAAAAAGACAATGGGCAACAGAGTCTCAAAATTAAAAAGTCAATGGGCAACTGAGTCCCGAAATTAAAAGACAATGGGCAACAGAGTCCCGAAATTTAAATGGCAATGGGCAACAGAGTCCCAAAATTTAAAAGACAATGGACAACAGAGTCTCGGAATTTAAATGACAATGGGCAACAGAGTCCCAAAATTTAAAAGACAATGGGCAACAGAGTCCCGCAATTCAAATGACAATGGGCAATTGAGTCCCGAAATTATAAAGACAATGGGCAACTTAACCCAAAAAGATCTTCTTTTTCTTTTATTATTATTTTTTCTCTCTTTTTTTTTTTTTTTTTTTTTTTTTTTTTTTCTCTTTTTTTCTTTTCTTTTTTTTTTTTTTTTTTAAAAGAAAAATCATTTGAACCAAGGACGACTTTGGAAAGCTTTGACCAATCTAACCACTCGTTCACGTGCTTTAGCTCGTTGGACCTGATAACTTCGGTTCTCATCCTTTCTTTCCTTTTTCTTTCTTTTTCTCTTTCCTTGTTTGCCACTCCCAACTCTCCTTTTAAGAAATGAAATGATCATCTCTTGTCATGAACCCTTGCTTGGCTGAGTCCTTGAGAGAAAATTTTACTCCAGTATTTAACTTTGTCCCTCATCCAATTGATTTCTGCAAATCAACCGCTTGATTACTCATATCTTTTCTTTAATCCTTCAAAAATTTGCCCCAGTATGACCAATTGAACAAAATTGCCCCAGTTTGGTGAACTTTTCAAGGGGCTTCAGGCCATCTTCCTATTTATTTGCCCCAGCTTTTTCTTAAACCGCCCTTTCGGGGCTCTTTTCCTTTTTGCTCGGATACCTCTTATTCTTAGATTATCCCTTGAGATATCATTTTCCCTTTTAATTGGAACTTCTAAGTTCTTTTCGATCTGAATTGTTCATCAGGGGATTGCCATTAGATGGTCAAATCATAATGTTGTACTCATGTTCACCTTACCTGAAGCATTACGTAACAGATAGACATGGATTCAAAAGTACAACAGAATAGGAATTGACTAAGTGAACAACTTCTAGATTAACCTTGGAAGTTTGACTACACCAAAGGGTATATATGAAAAAAAGACACAAACGATGGTATGAGATTCAAAAAGGTGTTGACCCTATATGAATTGGTTTGATCCTCATGAAAACAATCTTTAGTTGCTCACTAGACATTATGACCAAGGATTTTCTTCTGTTGAACATCTACATCAAGCCAAATTGAACTGAAGAAAAAAAATTTGCCCCAGTCTAAGACTGAATTGAATAGGACTGAAACTCGCCCTAGTGACCGAAAGATTTATCCCAATGTAGGTCAATTGAACCAAGGAAAAGAAGAAATTGCCCCAGTTTAGAGTCAAATCAAGCAGGGTAGACACTTGTCGTAGTGTGAGGCCCAAATTGAACCAAAGAGAAATTTGCCCCAGTTTAGGACTGAATTGAATAGGATAGAAACTCACCCTAGTGACTAAAAGATTTACCCCAGTGTAAGACTGGTGAGTACCTCCTCCTCCTTTTTTTTTTAGGAGCAATAAACTAGATACTTGGATAAGCATAACATTTGTCTCAAAATTAAAGTTAATGAAAATGACAACAATCCTTTATTGATCAGAATAGACTTTTTGAGGCTTGTAACGTGGCCAAGGCTAGGGGTTATGAAAGAAAAGATATAAGGTTCAAACAAATGTTTAAGGGTTGGATGGGACTAAGGATCCTTGCACTTTCAAAATTGAATTTTGTCAACTGCTTTGCACTTTTAAGCACACCTTTCTTTTATTGTTCTCCATTTCTTCCCTATTTCATTTTATCTTCTTTCTTCTTTCTTTCCCTTCTCTCTTTTTTGTTTTTTCCTTTCCTTTTTTCTTTTTTTTGTTTTTTCATCATTTTTTTTTACTTCTTGCCCCTTTCACCTTTTCTTTTTCCATTATGCTTCAAAATAGTCACCATGACAATTAATCTTTGCTTTGTGCTATCCCCTAGTGTAGGGGTGATCCTTTTCCAAGGTTTATTGAAGAAATTTTCAAGCTCAAAAGGGGTAACGAGGGATAAAAATGATGAAATTTTGTAAAAGATAAAGAAAAATGGCCAATCTTCATTTTCAAATCATAATTGTTTATTTTTAAAACTTTAATTTTGAGACAAAAAGATAGTGCACACCAAATAATTACTTCTTTGCTCTTTTTCTTTTCTTTTCTTTTTTTTGCAAAAGGCAATTGCAGGCGCGAACCTTACTGACATATACCAAACTGAGAATTGCCAAGAATTGGCGTTCAATGGGATCCAAATACAAGGAAAACACTTCGAAGAAATGAAAGCGAATAAATGTCAAGAAAGACAATGTGATGGAAAAGAAAAGAAACAATGTACCCATGCAAATTTATTACATTAATGCTTCAAGAAAGTTAACATAAGTTCAATATCACTGATTACTTTATGACAATCATTTCAAGAGTTATTGACAATACTGGGTCCAGCTACTTCTTCAATGTCAAGCTTCCCATAAGCAATTAGCTTCCTTACTGAAATCTTGAATGATTCACAATATTCAATTGAGTACCCTGGGATGTCCTTGTGGTATTTGCAAGTTAAATTTGGGTTATACCACGTCGGGAATGGTGGTTCTAAGGGACGTACAGGATTTCCAGATATGAGGTGGGCATCAAACAGTCTTTGGAATAAGTCTGCATTTGAGATGGATAATTTTGGGAAATGGGGTAGGTTTTGGGGACGAGAACGGCCTTGATTTTGGAAGTTTGGTCGAGGCTGTGGGTGATTTGGGAAATTTTGTGAAGCTGTAAGTGGATATTGGGTATAGTTCGGGCGACTTGGTACATATGGCTGTGGAGTGGGGACATTATTGATTTGGAATTGTGGAGTTAGGGTGATGTTCATGGGAAGAGTAGTTAGGCCAGGTATATGAGAATGTGCAAATGTCTGATAAAAAGAGTAGGGGTTTGGGTTATATAGAGGGGCTTAATAGGCAGGGTAAGACATTGGATAGCTAGGTTGTGAAGGTTGTTGGTTTTGCACATAGCTCACCTCAGGCTCCTTTTCCTTTTTTGGCTGGAATCCTTTCTTAGGAGCGGTATCCTCTGTATTGTTATTCAAGGTCCTTCCCACAACAGGCATCTCAGTAGTGATCACAGGGTTTGTCTCTATAGAAGGGATATTTGGCAGGTGCGTATGTGTTCCAGTTACTCCTATATCCCCGGCTGCCCCAATCAAGGTGAGGGTCTCCTTCATGACTGATAACATTTCCTTCATTCTTCTCTGAGATTCTGCCATTTCGTTCATCCTCTCTTTCATCTCATCTACTTCCATACTCAGATTTCTTTCTTCATTCCCAGCTGTCATCGCTGTAAGCTTTGTTCGGGCCCTTGTGTTGTAAACTTGGGTTTGATTGGTGTCTTCTTTCTTTAGTCGCACAATGGTTGCTAAACACAATAACATCATACAAGGAATTAGATGAAATGAATGAGATTAATGTCAGGCATAAGATGAGATGAATGAAATGAAAACATTTTTTTTCGAATGCATGGAATGAAAATGCATAATTTATTTTTTTATATTTTTTTAGAATGCTAAAGATGCCATGAAAATGCATGAATTTTTTTTATGAGAATGCATGATTTATTTATTTTTATTATTTGTTTTAAAAAAATGCTAAAGATGCCATGAAAATGCATGATTTTTTTTATTTTTTTTAAGAATGCTAGGAGTGTCATGAAAATGCATGATTATTTTACTCTTTTTTTTTTAAAAGAATGCTAGGAATGCATGATTTTTTTTTTAAGAATGCTAGGAATGACATGAAAATATAAGATAATGTATTTTTTTAATTTTTTTTAATGCAAGAATGGATGGCATGAGGAAAGAAGAAGTACGCTCCCTTTGTGTCCTAATGAGATTGCCTTAAACTTGGGACTTTCTATCCTAAAGATCTAAGAGTCCTTCTGATCTGTGTGAATTTTTATTGGGTGACTCTTCTATTTTAAAGGTCTCTAGAGCTAAGTTCTATTTCAGAATGTTGACCACAAAATAGTGGGTAAACTACTAGGTGTGGGACATTCATGAAAAAGGCACACTCTAGATGAGGTTTTCGCGATAACCAAACAGGAAGTACATCCAAAATGACTACCACTACGCAACCTCTACTTAACTTAGGCTTTACTCAGACCCGGGTATAGGGCCCCACTCGAATGTGTGTGCTTTATGTGTAGGTGCAGTGGGTGCTGGGAGCGTACAAACCTTTACAATCCTAAAGACTACCCACATCCTGCAAAACAAAGCAAATACAAAACAAATTCCAAAAGTTTTCTACCCTAAGGTTTAGATAATAAAATAATTAACAATAAAATAAAATAAAAACATAAAAAATATTGAAAAAAAAAAAAGGGTAAAACATACATATAAAGATCATAAAATTTTGCAAAACTAACTTTTATAGGCTTGACTCTCAAGTGTCCCCAGAGGAGTCGCCATCTGTCGCGACCGAAAAATCGCGACGAAATAGCAACTTAAATTAAAAATTAGGAGTCGCCACCAATTTTATTTTTTATTAGGAAAAATTGGAAAACTCAAAAAAAAAATCTTTGAAACCAGATTAAATTCGGGAGTCGGTTATGTGTAAGGAATGGTGGAAACTAATCCCACAGCACCCCTAACACACCCGTCCTAAGACGGTACCTTAAATTAATTATGCAAATTCTTAATAATCTTTAAAAATATTTGTTTTACCCCTTTTGTAAAAAAAAATATGAAATAAATAAATAAATTATGAAAATTTAATTTTTGGCTTGACGGAATATGAGTCTCGCTCCTACGTATCCTCAAGTGCAATGAGGAATTCAAAGTCACGTAGTTCTTTAGAAAATAATTGTGGGTTGGTTGATTTTAATTAAAATAATTTTAAAAATTTGAATTAACAAGCCGTCGCGACTTAATTATTCAAATTAAGGATTGAATAGGTGAAGCTCGCGTCACGCTAGAGACGTCACCCACTGATTATCAAATTTGTTACAAAATTTTTATTTAAAATTTATCTAGGAAAAAAATTAGTTGATTTTATTATTATTATTATTATTTTATTTTTTAAAGAAACAACTTAATTATTTTTAAAAATTTGAATTAACACGTCGTCGCGACTCGATTATTCAAATTAAGGATTAAATAGGTGAAACTTCGCGTCACGCTAGAGACATCACCCATTGCTCATCAACTCGATGATTACAAATGTTACAAGGGTTAAATATAATATCAATAACTCGGGTAACCCATGTTATTTTTTTAAAAAATATTTAATTATTTTTAAAAATTTGAATTAACAAGTCATCGCGACTTAGTTATTCAAATTAAGGATTGAATAGGTGAAGCTCAAGTCACGCTAGAGAACGTCACCCATTGCTTCATCAAGTTTGTTACTTAAAAATTTTATTTTTACTTTTTTTTTAAAAAAATTGAACCTTTATCAATTAACAGTTTATTTTATAAAAGTTTGAAGATAAAATAATAATTTAAATTATAATAATTTGAATCATCAAGCTGTTGCAACTCAGATGATTACAAATGTTACAAGGGTTAATTAGCAATTTATCCTTAACTCAAGTAACCCATGTTAGTTTAAAAAAAAACATTTAATTATCTTATTTTTATATTTTATTTTTATCAATTTTTTTTTTGTTTTTTTAGCTCATTAAGTTAAAGTCCACTACTCAAAACCATTTCTCTCAAAAAAAATATAACAAAAAAATACAGCAGCCTTTAAAAAAAATGTAGTAATTTTATGAAAGAAAGAAAAAGACAAATTAGCAACTTTACGGAAAAGAAGAAGAAAAAAAGACAAGTTAACAACTTTACGAAAAAGTTTGTTTCTTTTCTTCTCTTTAATTAAACTAAATAAAAAAATAAAGAAAGCAAATAATAAATAAATAAAAAGAAAGAGAAAACAAATAAAGCGAGAAAAAATAATAAAAAGAATAATAGAATCAAAATAAGCAAAAGAAAACAAGTGAACTGTTTGACAAGAATGTTACGAAAAGAATGAAAAAAAAAAAAGGGGGTCTGTTTCTTTTCTTCTTGATGTTTGTGGAAAGAACAGAGGAAGAAGATAGAGGCAGATTAAGCGACGGCAGCCCAAGTAGGTAGTGGCTCGGATGGAAGTGAGTCATGACAGTGGCTTGCTGTTAGTGGGATGAAGGAGTTGGTGTATTGTTGGTGATATGCTAACGTGAATGACAATTTTGGCAGAGGTGGTTATTGTGTTGTGAGAAGTTTGAACGTATACCAGAGGTGATGATAGGATGGTGAGGAGTTTGGTTGAAGATGGAAGATGAAGGCTATGTAAGTGAGAAAATATGGTTGCAGTGTTGGTAACCGTGTAGGCAAAAGTCTGTGTGTATGAAGGCTGAAGTAAGTCCGTTTCTGAGTGTGTGGGTGATGGGTATTTATAGGAGGGGATTAGGTTGAAGAGTTTGAGTTAAAATACGATTAGGAGTTTGTTTAGGATAAGTGATGGGGGTTTAGGATAAGTTTGTTTAGGATGAGTTTAAGTTAGGATGGGTTTATGCTAGGATAAGTTTGTGTTAAGATGGGTTTGATGATAACTGTCAATGTTGGTTTAGGATAAGTTTATGGTAGGATGAGTTATGGTTAGTTTATGATAGGTTTGTTTGGGATAGTTAGGATAAGTGCTTAGGGATTAGGATAACTCTGAGATTTATTTAGGATAAGTGCTTAAAGGTTGTGGGTTAATGGGTTGAAAGATGAGTCTTTTTTTATTTTTATTTTTTTACAAAATGTTCTGGACAAAATTGGGTGTTCACAAGAGTCACCTTTAAAAACTCAAAAAGTATACTTTTAGTGATATCAATCTCTTATCCTCATCTATGCTTTAATTTGAATATCATGTGATATTTGGATAAGTAGAAGTTTGTTTTTATGCCTTAACATGTTTTCAGTTGTGCTTTTCTAACATTATGTCTTGAAAGTATCTCTACATATGCTAACATGCTAGATATGCATACATTTTTACTTGGAATGACATGCTATGGTAATATCTTTGTTATTAAGCTTGTGATCAATTCTCTTTGTTCAAATATGTAAATTCACATTCTCGGAAGTCATTCTAATCCTTTCTCTTTGATGCCTAATTGTCTTATATACTCACTTGGAGATTGGAAAGTAAAATGTTATATGTCTTCTTGTTTGATATGTTAAATTTTGAAAACAAAAAGTAAATGATTTCAAAAGTTATAGTTTCATGGCTTTTCAATTCTTTCATTACAATAAGGGATTTTTTGTTCTTAGCATGTGTGCGTACTAAAATTTCTTACTTGATATTACATGCCTAACATGATCATTGTTTGCCCCAAAATGCTTATATAAGTTTCGATATTGATCATGTATTTCTTGATAAACTTGAATCATGCCTTAAAATACTTAAATCATATTTATGGATTCAAGTGCATATGTGCTTCATGCATTCTTGTTAGAACTAAGATTGCATGGTTGATAATGTGATACATGTTCTACATTATATATCAATCTAAATTATGCTTGTAAATAAGATTCAATGATATTTGATGCTAACCTATGTTTTAGAGAACTTTTAAAGTTAGTTTTGCAAGTGTCTCTATGTGCTTCAAGTATAGCCATCAAATATTAAAGTGTCAAACATATGTGGATAAATGAGAAGAGTTGAATGAAAAAGGACATGATGAAACTTTCTTCAAGTGCAATGGAATGGAATACTCAATGGAAGAAAGTACAAACTCAAAGGACCAATAAATGAAGAACATTCTAAAGAAGCATCACTCTCCAAATAAGTATCTCTATCCCTAAGTTATTGTGGTGTTTTATATGCTATGTATTATATGATACTTGTTGATAAATTGATCTTAAATGATTAGATGTTTTTCTTACATGAGAAGTATGTTTAACATTGACAAAGTGCCTAATTGGATATTAACTTGCTAATTTTGTCATTGTATACAGGGTGAATAATATTAGTTCTATACATGCTTTAATCCCTATAGCATATTTCATCAAGGTCAATGTTTGATATATATGATTCTCTTGATCTATGGTTCTTAGTGGTATAAACCTATGAGAATCATGCACTTGTTTTGAAAAGAGTTTATGGTTTGTTTTAATTTTTTTTTGCAAAATCCCTTTATATTTTAAAGAAGTTTTTCAAGTTCCATATCCTTGAAAATCTTTTGAAATTGTCTTAAGAACTTGAAAGTACTCTCACCTCCTATTTGTCTTGAAAATTTGGAAATCTTTGATTAAGTGTTATAAATGTAGTATTCTCTTCATTTGCTTTGAAATGTTTTATTAAATCTTGAGAGAATATTTAAGAAAGTTTTCAAATAAATCTTTTGAAATGCTCTATAGATATCATCTTAATACTTCAAAAGATAACTCTTGTTCTTTAAAAATATTTTATCTTTTCAAGGTTCTTGTTTAATGAGAAAAAGAAGAGATGAACTTTCAAATGCTCTTTTGACTTGGGTTTGATCATTTTCAAGGAATATGTGATTTTAATATAAAACCCTTCTACCCTTCTAAAATGCTTTTGGAAATGTAATGTGTTATTATAAAATTCTTTTTGAAAGGGAGAAAAGTTTTTAAAATGATTTTTGATTGAGAGATTAAGAATATATATCTTTGCTTTACTTTTTGGTAATGTGCTTACATGATCTTGGCATACATATATCTTTTTATCTATCTTGTGCTTCAATAAGGAGGAGCTTATCTTACTTATCTTACTTCCATATCCTTGTTGGCTATAAATATATGCATGACTATGTTGAAATATTATGTTTTATATCTTGATAATATGCATATTTTGAGGGGGAGTCTAGCTCTTAAATTGTTGCTTATATCTCTTGGCTTACATCCTTGTTTGACATGAAGTGTTTTATTGTTAATACTATCAACATGTCAACAAAGATCCTGGTTCATTCTCTTTCCCTCTATCAAATGAAAGAAGGTAAACATTCTTAAATTTCATATTCTTTGATTCTTTCACTAAGAAATACTTAATATGTGGCAAGTTGTATGATCTTTCTTTTGAAAACCTCAATTCCATGATCTTACATGAATATTTTGTATCTCCCAACAAGTGATATCAAGTGGTACTTATTTATCATGTAGTATGCAAGATATTATATGCTAGACATAATTTCTTAAGTTTATTGCTATCATATACTAAATGTTGATGTACCAAGATATGACAAGCATTACATGAATAATCTTTTATATCTTGAAAGCATGCTTGTTTCATTTCTCTTTTCTTGAATCATGTGTAAAATTAAATAAGGGAAAATAGTTATGATTTGAATAACTTAAAGAAGTTTTTGAGTTTTGATGATCCTACTCTTTTTTGACAACGTGAGTTTTATCTATAGGGGAAGAGAAAAATATCACATTTCCTTCCTAAGCCTTTTTGTTGATGTCAAATAGGGGGAGAGAGAATTGAAAAGAAAAATATGAGAGAGAATTGGAAAAAAAAATATGTTCTTGTGTTTATTGTTTGATATGCTTACATGAATATCTATCCTTATATATTGCTAAACATATTTTTCTTTGGTGATTTGTCATCATAAAAAAAGGGGAGATTGTGGAAATAAGTTTGCCCCAAATGGTTTAATATGTTAAGTTTTGATGATGACAAATACAAGACAAAAAGAATAATGCTTATGCTTAATAGATGTGCTTTATAGATAACAAATGCATCACAAAAGAATATTGATCATGTTACATAAATGTGCTTAATGAGATATATTGTATCATGCATGATTATGTATTTTATCTAGTTATATTTCACTTAATTATCATGCAATGAGATATATGTAACATTCATCATATAATATATCTAATAATATTTTATATGAGTTATAAATGAATTAATATTAGATATGTCTATGAAAGTCTTGTATGCATGTTAGACTAATTAGAGTTATACATTTATGAATCATGCATATGAAGATATTGAGTTATGAATTTGGACTAACTATGTTTGGTTAAGTGAGCAATACTTTATAGGATAGTCCAAGTACCAAGAATGAGCATTACAACAAGAAAGCAAAAGATCACAACTATGCTCAACTCAAGGAGAATGAAAATGAAAGATGTTCCAAGTATTTGCAAGTCTTGAAGAGAAGATTTTCTTTGAAAGCTTGAATTACATCAAGAAGTGATGGTGGCAAAAGATCTAGTCCAACATCTTCAAGAATAGCTTATAGGACTTAGATCTTGTATAAAGGTAAATGAGATTCACACTAAGCTCAAAATATGTTTTAACATCTTTAAAAGTGTTTCTTACATTCTAAAATGTCCAACAAACTATTTTTGGAAAGCTAGTCATGCTGGTAGTTCATTTCTATGAAAAATAGCAAAGTTTGTGTTTTGTAAAACTGACCTTTGCTTACTCTTTTGATCATATCTTTTAAAATACTTTAATTTTTGCTCTGAAACTTATTTCATATGAAAATAGACTCAAAGATCTTTCCAATGAATGGTCATTCGCTTAAAAGGGATAAGAAACGAAGAAGTTATGATCACTTAAAGTCAATTTTCAAAACCAGAGTGGTTTATTCGAATAAGAGATGTGTTATTCGAATAACACACCTCTGAAAACTTCCCAGAACGTGTTTTTAAAGGCTTATTCGAATAATAAATGTGTTATTCGAATAACACAACTCAGAAAAAGTTTCAGAACGTGTTTTTGATGATTTATTCGAATAACCAAAGTGTTATTCGAATAACATAAGTTTTATTCGAATAACAAAGTTGCAGAAAACGGTGATGTAAGTGGATTTATTCGAATAACACTTGTCCAGAAAACGTTCTCAACGGCTATAAACAGCTAGTTTTCATAATAATTCATTTCCAAACTTTACCCAATGACTCTAAAAATTATTGGGCTATAAATATAAGCGTTTGGGCATCAAAGAAATGTTGGAGAATAATATGAAAATCACTCTTGAGCATTAAATTCATTTTTCACTCTCTATTTCTCCAAAACTCTGTTTTGAGTTATAAGTGTGTGAATCCTTGATATCCATAATGCTTCAATTTGTATTATCTACTCTTAAGAGAGTTTCTATCAAATCTATCCTTGTATTATCTAAAAGCGAGGGTGAGGTATCCCTCAAAATTGTAAGGGTGAGGTATCCCTTGAAAGTAGAGAGGCTCAAACACAAAGGGTGAGGTATCCCAACTGTGTTGAGTGCTCAAATTTGTAAAGGTCATCAAGCACCAGTAAAGCTTGAAAAATTGGAGGTTCTAGACAGGGTGAGGTATCCCAAGGTATGAGGAGTGCTCTTATTTGTACAAAGATTTTCCTAACATCCGTGAAGTCTAGGAGATAGTGAAAAAAATCTCAAGTTAAGCTTGGGGATTGAATGTAGGCCACAAGTGGTTAGTGGCTGAATCAAGATAAATTCTTAAGTTTGATTTTCTCTTCCCTACACTCTTTAATTTCAATATTTGGTGATATATATTTATCTATTATATATCTTGATGTTTTGATTCTTACAACTTGATATCTAACTTATTCACTTAATTCATCATATATCCCAAGTTATATTTGAGTAATTCTTAATAATGTGTTAAACTTATTAATTTATTATAGCAAAAAAAAATTTGTTAGACTTATTCCGCTACATGTGTTAATTAAAAATATTAAAATGTAAAATTTTTTAAAATTACAATAAAATTCGTAATCATTCAATTCAACTCCCTCTTAGATAATGGTTACCGTGACTAACAAAATAAAATATAAAAATTATATATATACTATTTATAATAAAAATATGAGACTTGATGCACATCCCTTTTTCATTTCCAACACGTCCTTCCCACTTTCCGAAGTTCTGCATCAATACAATACTAATTGTCTTAACAGGGAATCCTTCACGGACCGTCAGGAGTGGAATGAGTGAACCTCAACTTGTTCGTTTCATAAAGAAATGTACTTGCTTGGCAGGAATTGTTTCCTATATTAGTGTAAAAGATTATATTCACTAAAAGACAGGAATTATTTCTCGCAAGGACTGGTGGCTAATTTTTCAACCTAACCTATTTCTTGAGAAAGAAACAATCTGATTCATGACTTCAGTTTGTGTTAGAATGACGCCAAAGTCACTGAGAGTCCACTCTGCTACTTCATCTTTTTCGCTAACAAATATCTCAGTTCCGGTATCAATAGAAGTTCATATTCTTTTAGCAGTAGGAATGCCAGGGTCCTGTACCAAGAAATTTAATTTTATCAGACACATAAGCTTGTCATGTCATGTAAGCATTTTCGGTTCTTGATCGATTCAATGAGCTCCACATAATAGAGAATGACCTGAGCTAAAACGGAACAGGTCTCTTTCTTTTTCCCTTCTAGTAACTTCCCTTGTGCATATTTGCAACTACCTCTACGAATTGATGTAATTCCTGTACAAAATCTTGCTCCAAATAATTCAATCACTCAAACCACCTACAACAGCAAGATAAGGTAAAATGTTTATCATGTACATTTGCAGAATTTTTGCAGGGGGGCTTATCTTCCCTGGTTTACCATCTTCTTCCTTGTGCAAAAATATTGCCTTACCAGCTTCTGTGGTGAAACAATTATTTATACATATATCAGTTCATTTGCTTTAACTCGGTCATGAACGGTCCTCCAAAAGATGAGGTAGTGTTATCTTCCCACAGTTAGAGGGGTCAAGCTTTCTGAATTGGTCACAAATTTGCAATATATCTTTTTCCTGTATTCTACCCATCTCTTTCAGCTTGAAGATTACATATTCTGACTTACTGGAAACAAAGCAAAGGGGGAAGAGCAAAAGCAGATTTAAATTTCAAGTAAGAAAAGCATCTCACAAAATTAAGTTGGTAATTAATCCTTTAAAATGACAACCAGATAATATAGTTGCATAATGCATACATTATTGATGTCTCATACAGCATACATTATTGTAGCTGTATACTCAGCATAGTGCATATTACATCCAGACAGTGACGATTAATATTTATTTCAGAAAGTAACATTGACCATCACATGTTCTACAAGAGATGACAGGCTTACCAAAATAAACAAGAAAAAGAATATAACCCATCCAATCTAATGCTCAACTAAACAAATTATGATTATGTCTGCTTATGACTAACAGTTTCTTTTATTACAAATATTTTGGTACATATCGAGAATCCATAAATCATCACAGATGCTCTACATAAGCCACAAATGATGATAACTAATTGAATGTAATCTTCTTGAGGAGAATGGCGCTTAATTAGAATATCCTATTTATGGCACACAAGCTCTAGGAGCATTTCTACAATATGAGGAGCTATTTTCCTGCTTAGATTAGATATCCAAAATTGCTATCAGGCCCCCCTTGCAGTGTATAACCAGTACTCTCCCACTAATTTTTGGTTCTCAGAAAAAGTAGCCTTCTGGGTCCTTTGAATCTACTCAACAGTCAACACTCTTTAGTGCTTACTTATAAATTATAAAAATACAACCATCTTTTGTCCGTAGATGGAATCTACTACATAAATCAAAATGCGTCATTATATTCTAATATAAACCAAATCTAAAAGTGCTTATTTATAATAGGCAGACTAAAATTACCATGGTAAATTGTTGACTTATGCAGTAAAAGATGGGAGCTAGAGAATGGTAAAAAGAAGTTACCTAATGAAACCAGTGTTGTTGATATCTGCAGCAAGCAAGTCGTCAACAGTGATATCTCTTTGCAACACCTTCTTGGCCATTCTCCGATGCCTTCTATCAATTCTGGCCTCAGCCAAATACAGGAAGGCCCGTGCCACCATCAAAGTGGAAAACAGGAGCCAAATAGCCGCAAATAACCGCCCTGGAAGGGTCTTGAAGGCTCTATCCCCATACCCAACTGTTGTGACAGACATAACCGACAAGTAAATGGAATCAACCCAATCCAAACCCTCCACAAAGAACAACACCAAACTCCCAATCCCAATACACAGCACCACCACACCAAGTGCCAAACCAACCTTCAACCTGATCCTCATCCTCCCCTTTGCCACATCAACAATGTAATTCCTTGCAGAGAAACCTTCCCTGGTTCTTGGAGCACCGATTTGGAGGCCCGTTAGTATCATGTTCTCTTGCAAATCTAGGACATAGTTAACAAGCCCACTAAGGAGTATGTCTATAAATCCAAACCCCACCAAAACAAAAACACAAGCAAAGACCTTTGTAACTGGGGTTAAAGGAGCTATGTCCCCGTAACCTATGGTACACATGGTGACTATACAAAAGTAAAGGGCATCGATAACCGGGTGAGTCTCTATGCCTGAAAAATGGTCCCTGTTGAAGGAGTATATGGCGACTCCGATAGAGAGGTATATGAGAAGCAAGCAAATGCCTTGCCTGATGATGGAACTGGAGTGAGGTTTGGGAACTTGGGGTGCCTTGGGTTTGAGGTCTAGCATGGTAAACATGGCAGGGGCAGTCTTACAGCGACTCAGTTTCTTCTTCTTCTTGGGAGGCAATGGTTGTTGTTGTTGAGTGGAGGATTCTATCTCTGGAACTCGTGGGGCTTCCTGCAAGGTGATAACATCGTTGAAGGACTTGGAAGGTGCGAAGGGTAAATCGCGACTTTCAATGATTTGGGAGGTGTTCAGAAAAGGTTCACCCTCCATCGCAGAAAACAAAAGATAAAAAAGAAGACATTAAAAACAAAGGGATAGGGTTAAAAAACAGAGGCAAGGTTTTGGGTTGGGTGGATGAGATGAGATTGGTGTGGACCTAAAAAGTTGAGAATAGTTTAGTTCATTATTTGCTACGTCATTTTTCTTTGCTACAATCATTATTTGCTTCATTGCCTTGCATTGCGTTGCTTGATTTGTGAGCGACGAATGGAGTAGGAATACAACAGCCGAGGTTAAGAGGAGGGGGCCCCATGCCAAGCCAGAGTGTCATGTATATTTTAGTCTTTTCAAGTGTGAATAGGACTAAAAAATAGAAATGATTTAATTTATAAATTAAATTAAATTAAAGTTTATGTTTAAAATATTAAAAAATAAAAATATTATTTTTTTAAAATTTTATAAATTTTTTTTTTTGTTTTAAAATTTTTATTAAATTTAATAGAATTTATTATGATTTGATTTGATTTAAAATAAATAAATAATTTTATTTTTAGAAATTTTTTTAATTATTTTTTATAAGAATAAAAATATAAAATAATAAAATTAAATTAAATTAATTTTTATTTTAATGAATTTTAAATATAAAATTAAATTTTTTAATTAATTCAAATATTTTTTAATAAATTTTAAATATAAAATTTAATTATTAAATCAAATTAAATTAAACTATTTTTAATTTTAATTAAATTCAAACACTACTTTTTCAAAATCGAGGTGACAAATAAATTAATTTTCAAGTTCGCACCAAAATAGCAATCAAACAAAGCACTAATCTCGGTAATCTGCTCCTTGCGTGGATAAAGTAAAAACTAATTATGTGGCTCTCGTTTGTTTTCTGCTGCACATTTGAGGGTTTCAAATTTCTAAAATGGATTAGATTGGCTTGGTTAATCAGCCGGCAGAGTATGGCAACTAGACATTAATGTCTTATACCCAGGTAAACTTAACTTTCTAATTAAATTATGTCCATATATTATGACTTGGCATATTGGGAAATACAACTTGTTGATGTCGGGGGCAGAAGGATGAAAATTTCTTATATGCTCCTGCCTTCTTTGAAGTTGATCTCCATTATTCATGTTAAAAAAGTATGTGAAAAAAAGAGAATTTAAATAAGAATGAATGGTGGAATAGAGTGTGGAATTTTTTTTTTTTTTCCAAATATACGGAAGAAGCTCTCATAATGAAGAAGTGCTTGAGAGTGTATGTGTATTTCTCAAAATGAGTCGGTTCAATCTATTCGGGTCAGACTAGTACATGTTAGATTATTTTTAAATTGAACTAAATTAGATTTAATGAGTTCTAAGTTGATATTTTATTTACTTATTTCACCTATATATAATATTAACAGATTATGCCAACCCAATTCGTTGCGAGCTAGTTTATTAAAGTCGAATTAATTTGAATTATTTTTAATTTTATATTTATTTTTATTAGTCAAATCCATTTATTTTATTAGATTATTTGAGTCCGCTTATCGAATTTGACCTATTTTGATAACTCTACTCTATGTTAGGCATTATACAAAAACTAAAAAAATCCAATGATAATTAAATAAAATTTATCTCTAACTTTTGGTTTTAACCTTTGTTTGTAATCTCATTTAATATCTTTTTATTTATTACTTCTAGTTCTATTTAATTGAGTTAATAGACACATAAAAAAAATTAAATAGAATTGAAGGCAAGAATTGAAGTAAAAAATTAGAGACAAATTCTGTTCATGATAATTAATAGAGACATTTAAGGTGGAATGGGATTAAACTCATGCCATTGTAAATTAAAATTTGGTCAATGGGATTTTTACAAGTAATCTAATTGTGTTGTTTAACTACATTTCTGGCATTAGTAACTCTATCTTTGTTATATCATATCTATTTATGTAGCAAAATTACAATAGAAATATGTAAAAAAATGATGTAAAATTAATTGGAGTAAAAAATTAGAGACAAATTCTGTTCATGATAATTAATAAGAGGCATTTGAGGTGGAATGGGATTATACTCATGCCATTGTAAATTAAAATTTGGTCAATGGGATTTTTACAAGTAATCTAATTGTCTTGTTTAACTGCATTTCTAGCATTAATAACTCTATCTTTGTTATATTATATCTATTTATGTAACAGAATTACAATAGAAATATATAAAAAATGATGTAAAATTAAATATAATCATATAATAAAAAATATATATATATATATGAGATAATATAAATAAAAATATGTGTGATTAAAATTATTTATTTTAATTACGTTTTATATTTTGACATTCTTACTCTTTTTATATACTCTTCTTTTTAAATCTATCATTACAACTTTTTTTTTCCTTTTTGTTGTGTGCGCTAGAATTACACTTTATAACAAAACCAACCAACAATAAGAAGTGACATCTGACATTAGTCTTTTTCTACATTTTCATTTTTTGTACAATATTCTTGTTTAACTGCATTTCTATCATTGAGTACAGTCATACTTATAATAACCCGTCTAAAACCCACCTTTTTTAGAGGAAAAGAAAAAATATTAGTAACTCCTTCTCTCCCTTTTTATCGCATCTTATATATTGACATTCTTATATATATATATATATTATAATAATGAATATAAAATTGATCATGTTTCACTCTAAGTTTAAACTCTAAATACACCCAAAATACTAATATTTTTTTACTGATGTTTCCTCTTAACACTCTCCTTTATTTGTGTTTTCAAATGGCTAGGACAAACTAGAAGTGGATGATCTACAAAGCCATGACCAAAATTGATTTTGAGGGGGTAGAGTTGGTAAAATGAGTCAACCCGCCCCGATCCGTTTCAACCAGTTAAAATGCAGGGTTGGGTGGGTTGGTTCGTTTTAAAAAATGGGCTGGAAGAGCTAACCCAATCTTCTTTAAGGCGGATTGGCGAATTAGCCCGCATAAAAGATAAAATGAAAAAAAATAGATGAGTTGGCGGGTTAATCATAATCCTTTAAAAGATAAAAAAAAATTATATAAAAAATTAATAAATATTATAAAAAATAATAAATAATAATGGTAAAAAATTACAAATCACATATCTAAAATATAATTTTTAAAATAGTCTAATTAAATATTCAAACATAAATTATATAATATCAAAGAATTTTTTATTTATAGTATTACTTATCATTTTTAAAAAAAAGAGTTAACTCGCAGGACTAACTGCTTCGCTTCGCTAACTTAACATGCGGGTTATGCGAGGCGGGTTATGCGGGTTAAAAAAAATATAAGTTCAATCTTTGAATCCAACCCGTAAAAAAAATAATAGATTAACGATTAACTTAATGGGTTGAATCCATTTTTGAAATTTCTAGGAAGCATCCTTCCTCCCCAAAATCAAATTCAAAATTTAAATTTTACATTTTTAAAAAAAAATATTTTAATATGACCACCTTAAATAAACTTTCCTTGCTGTCGCTTCTTATGATGTTTCTCCAGCTCTGCCACTTGCCACGACCAATGGAAGCCACCTATCATACGGTAATTTTAGGTGCAGTAAAACTTGACTTTTCATCCATCACTGGCCAATTTCTTGAGGGTTATGCTGTGATTAGCTCGAGTGTTCAAACACACTCTTCCTTCATTCGCTATCTCATTTGAGAAATGATAGAATTTTAGATTTTAAAAATTAACCAAAGGACCCACCGAATTTGCTTCATATCTAATGCATAGTTGAAGTGTTCAACAGAAAGTTTTAGGTGCTCTCTATTTATTATAAACACTTAAATTAACAATTCACATATTTAAGATTGTATAGAACATATCAAAAATACACTTATAATACTTTTCCATATGTTAATTATTAATTTAAGTGCCTATTTTGCTTCCCATGCACAATGTATATCAATTTTATCAAAGCTATGAAGGAAAACACGGCACTTCACCAAGATAATAAAATAAGCCACCATGCTTGGCGGAATAGATCAGTTTCTACACCAAACCAAGTTTAGACTTAAAAGGCCAAGGAGCTCAAAATATAAAATGTCCATTTAATCAGTTATAATTAAAGCCTACTCACCATTCATCATGACATTATACAGATTCTTAGCAAGCCTTTCCTTTGATTGCTATCTTTCTGCACTATCATGGCTATGTCTGTGATCAGAACAAAACGAAGCCTAGTTAAACCAGCTGAGCAGACCCCATTCACCACACTAGACCTATCAGTCCTCGATAGATTACCTGTTCTAAAATGCAATGCTAGAACCTTACACGTGTTCAGACATGGCCCTGAAGCGGCAAGGGTCATAAGAGAAGCCTTGTCCAGAGCATTGGTTCCTTACTACCCTCTTGCAGGACGACTCATAGAACCCAAACCAGGAAGCCTCCAAATTGAATGCTCAGGCGATGGCGCATGGTACGTTGAGGCATCTGCTGATTGCACCCTTGACTCTGTCAATTTCTTTGATGACGTTGAGTCTATTCCATATGATGATCTTCTTCCTGATGATATTCCTAAGATGGAACGCGTCGACCCCCTTGTGCAAATGCAGGTATCAAGTTGCAAACTTCATGCTAGCTCTAGCTAATTAGTGTTGGTATCTTTGAGTATGTCAATTAACTATGAAATATTCATCGTTGTATCGAACTCATAACCACTTGATCATAAAAGATCAACTCTTCTAAAAACTAATGATTTTATATTTAACAATTGCCCTCTATTCTCAGGTGACACAATTTGGTTGCGGGGGTTTTGTGATAGGCCTCATATTTTGCCATAGCATATGTGATGGCCTTGGTGCTGCACAATTTCTAAACGCTGTTGGGGAGTTAGCTAGAGGTCTTGAGAGACCCAGCATTGAACCAGTGTGGCATAGGGACTTCTTTCCATCTCCTCAAACATCCCAAGAAGCTGCATTGCCAAAACTACCACCTGCAGGTCCACCTCCAATGCCAGACTATAAGCTAGAGCATGCTAACATAGACATGCCCATTGATCAAATCAACAGGTTGAAGAGAGAGTTTCAGCAAGTGACTGGACGCTGTTGCTCTGCCTTCGAGATTGTAGCTGCAGGGTTTTGGAGCAGCAGAACAAGAGCCATTAATTTTGACCCCAACCCCCAAGTGAAGCTGGTGTTCTTTGCAAATTGCCGTCAGCTCTTGGACCCTGCTCTTCCCAATGGCTTCTATGGCAATTGTTTCTTCCCAGTGACAATTACGGCTTCATGTGAGTCTCTTAGAGAGGCATTGATCGTTGATGTGGTGAAGCTGATTCAAGAAGCAAAGGCCAAGCTACCCGTGGAGTTTGGCAAGTACTTGAAGGGTGAGCATTTGAAAGGTGGCGAAAAGGACCCGTTTGCATCTCCCCTGACCTATACCACGCTGTTCATATCTGAGTGGGGGAGGCTGGGATTCAACCACGTGGACTACCAGTGGGGGCCACCAGTCCACGTGGTCCCAATACAAGGCTCCACCATCATCCCAGTGGGCATTGTGGGGTCGATGCCTCTCCCAAACAAAGGGATTCGTTTAATGACATGGTGTGTGGAGCAGGCCCATCGCCATCCCTTCCTTCATCACATGGTGTCATGGCTCAGGAACTGATACAAGCTTCCCTGCTAATGTCTTTGCCTTGGGTACATGATCAAGTTGGTCTGGTTCAAAGAAATTTTCTAGGAACCTACAATTGCAGTTTCTGTTGTCTTTGTTGCGTATCTGTGATGTTCCCATTTGAAATAAATTGTACATTCGGTGCAGTTATTCTTGATCTTGTTTGAAACTCTATTTATGCATTGCTTCTGCTTTCACATTTGGCCTTTTATATATCATGTGTGATATGATATTCAGTGTGACTGACCATTCGGTGTAATTATCCTTGCCAAGCCATTGCGCAGTGTTGAACTTGTTTCATCCTCTACTCTACTCGAGGGGTGGTTGCTAGAGAGTTCCACATTGGTCGTCCAGTGATCCATTTATTAGAAATGGGGGTGGAGCATCCACCAAGATACTCTAACCAATTAATCTCCAAGCGGAGACCATGATGAAGATAAACGCAGAGAAAAGTGAATATTTCTGACTTCTACTATTAGGGGTACTTAAATAGGAATATCGAATGTTAATTTGGTTCACTAAGTTTATTTGGCTTATGTAAGCTAATTAGTTAGTGCGAGGCTAACCGGGCTTACCTGAGTTTATTGGATCTGGACAATCCACAGTCCCCCAGTTTGGGCAATCAGTTATGGTAATTTAAGCTTGTATTAGTAATAATTAGACTTATTCGAGTTTATTGGGTCTGGACAGTCTACAACTCTCTAACTCAGGTAATCACAAGGTGAATGACTGAACTTTTTTGAACTCTTTGTAATTTTTCAATTTCGTCTTTGGGTAACCTCCCAATATGAGTGGACTGCCTAGACCCAATAAATTCGGATAAGTCTAATCATTGCTAATACAAATTCATACTATCATAATTGATTGTCCAAATTGAAAGGTTGTAAACTGTCCAAGTTCAATAAACTCGAGTAAACTTGATTGGCCTCGTCTCAATTAATTAGCCTACAGGCCAAATAAACTCAATGAGTCCAATCGGCACCCAAGACTCCTATTTAAGTACTCCTAATAGCAGAAGCCAAGCCTATTCATTTTTTTTTACCTTTACCTTCATCATGGTCTTCGCTCAGAGATTGATTGGTCAGAGTATCTTGACAAATATTTCACTCTCGTCTCCAATCAATGGACAGCTGGACGACTAACATGGAACTCTCCATCAACCACCCCCTAAGATAGAAGACGAAACAAATTCTTTATACAGTACTCCTTTGGTGTTAAATGCACAAATTGGGAACTTGATGATTATTTTAATTTGGCTATAAATGAGTGACTAGGATCGGGGAGCTTATCAAATGTTATTGGATAGTTTATCACATTGATACATTTATCATTTAATTACTTATTCTTGTAACACCTGTAAATAAATGTTTAGCTAATGCACAGGTATGATAATTTCAGGCTTAGTCTAGTTTTAGAAGGGATTGCAGGTTTCCTTTGAAATGAGCAATTTATGGAGGTGGAGACCCTCTCCAAACTGTCTATTCACAATTATTTTTCTTTGAGTTCATATAATTATGTTTCTATTGAATTGTTTTGCTCATTCTACGTGTCAGTAGACCTTATCAATTGTCACTGGAAGATAATGAGTTTCTTTACTCAAGAAGCTCGAAATGAACCACCCAAAAAAAAATGCAAACATTAAGTTGCAACTTGCACGAGAAATTAAATCGACGTGCTCTAGTGTTTTGGGTGTGCAACAAAAGTAGAGCCGAGAAAGTAAGTTTTAACTCGTGAATTATTTGTTAACTTGCAAAATGATGGGTATTAAAAAATTAACTCACAAGAATATCGGGCTAATTTGATTCAATTCACTTAACTTGGGAGTTAAACAGGTTCAAGTTCTGTTGGCTTACGGGTTAGAAGATTAAAAACAATTAAATGAAAATGCAAGGTGAAAACGCGGTTTCTTTCTGGGAATCCACCGCAAGAGCCAAGAGGCCATGTCACCATTGGCAACCCTGCATTCATGCTTTCCAAAACCGTGTCCCAGCCACAGTGAGTTACCAATCCACCAATGGCCTTATTCTCCAATATCAGCAGCTGTGGTGGCCAAGCCCATATTAGATAACCTTTGTTGCTTGCTTTTACTCTCTTCTCAAACTCTTACAGAAAACCACTCCCATCTCCACCTTCATCATTCTTCCGAACCACCCAAATGAAATAATGCCTGGAAGCTTCGAGGACGTTAGCTATTTTCACAAAACTCACGTAGAGCACAGATCTCTTTGGCTTGGAGTTAAGCCATTTAAGCCACCCTTCTTCTTGTTCTTGTTCTTGTTCTGCTTTTGCATCCCTCTTGCAGCCTTATCAGATTTTTTTAAAAATCTCTCTCTCTCTCTCTCTCTCTCTCTCTCTCTCTATATATATATATATATGTAATTTAGGTAAACAACTCGTTTAAAATACTTATTCACAGATTAAATTGAGTTAGACTAAATTTTGACTCATCACTAAAATGAACCAACCTAACGTACCTCACTTTGTGAGCAACTCGTGATGAGACAACCCGAATTATTTGACTGCACAGAAAGGGGATCTAGATTAAGTTGCAACTAATCAAGGAATTCAGATTGTCGCATATACCCGAAAGTCTCATGCGGGAAACTATATTTACTATCCAAATTTTTTGTGGGTTATGTTTGGCTCCTCTTGTTGGCTTGTAGAGCGGATACATACAAATATACACATGACACGAACACAAGTGTGTAAAATTTGCTAGTGCGTATTACGTCTAGGTCCAAATATCATCCTATAAGTGTGGTAAAAATAATAATAATCATCCTATAGGTGATTAAATCAAAGAAAAGTTGTTTAGGTAGGAGAAATTAAATTGTTTGAGACTTGACTGGAGGAAAACAAATGGAACTGACTCGACACTGGCCTCGGCCCGTGTTTGGCCCAGTCTGGTCCAATCATCATTGTTCTTGGGCCTTAATTTTTACGAGAACCGCTTTAAAGGTTAGAAATCAGAAGTGCAAGTGCTTCTTTTTTCCCTTTCTTTCATTTTTTATAAAAAAAAAATTCCAACCATTGGACCACTTTAGAAGCCCGTAGTCTTATTCTTCTAATCGAAACAATTTATTTACATAATTTATGTGATCATAAATGACTATAATTTTTATGCATTTTTCAAATAAACTTGTGTGTGAAATATTAGGTTTTAAATTTTAATATCCATAGTAAAAAAATAAAACTAAACTGAGAATTACATTCAACCAATATTCAAAAATAATGAAAAGAATTTAATTGGTATACATTTATTGATATTTTGACAAATTAGTATTTATTGTCATCTCTATCTCTTAATAATTAAAATAAAATAAAAGTGTGAAAATATTAGTGGATGTCAGTATAAAATTATTTATATTAACAATGCATACCATTTTAGTTCTAATGAAAAAAATACTGAAAAATTAGTAGGAGCATATGGTAAGAAAAGTATAAGTAAGAAGTGGACTTGTACTTGTGCAAAGGGAACTTTATGTGCAGTACAGGGATTGAATGGCATAGCAATACAAATATAAATCATCGTGGAGCCCAGTCCTTCACTATTCACTACTTTAATTTGCTTAATTTGATTGTTTCCATGCATCTTTTTCCCCTGACCTCTCTCTCCTTCTCTGCTTAGCTGCTTTGGCTGAGAAGTATATAAGTTGGACCCACAACCAAACTAAGTGCGCCATCGCCATGATTGGTGGCCCATTGGACCTTTCCCGTCCTTGTATGCGTTTCAATTTTGCAATCATGAAAAAAAAAGACATTTTTCCTGTTGAAGCTAGCACATGTTGGTTAAGTGGTGTTTGCGAAGCATTATAGTAACAACTCACAAGCGCAGTATTGGCACATGGCACATATCATTTCATCCCATCTGGCTTTAGATTTTAGTAATAAGAATTTTAAGAGATAGGCCAAAGGTTCCTTTTTCTTTCTTCTTATTTTAGGTGGCACGAAAGCATGTCGTATCGCATCATTTTTAGATATTTTTCGTACTAAATTGCCTGATATTATGACATTTGATTGTATTTTTTATTTATTATTTACCTGGAACTTGATAGTTGGTTCCGCGGTAAAAAGAAACAGATATTCTATATTTTTTGTTGTAATGTGGGAACGGAGGTAACTGTAAACAAAATAAGAAACAAACAAACACGTTCAGATCGGTTTCCTTTTGTCCAGACTCATCGTTCACTCACCCATGTGGTTTATTGTTGAAAAGTATGACAAAAGTTATAGCAATTTGAGAGATAAAGAATGTGAGAAAAAACTAAAATTAATTATCTACCAAAAGAAAAACAAATTAATTGAAATTAATTTACTAAGTAATGAAAAAAACTCTTCTAAATTTAATTTGTTTTTAAAGTGAATAAGTAAAGATATATTTATCCTTAAATTATGTAATGAATTAAGATTTTTATACACTTTATCAAATAAAAAGTACATATATCTTTACTTACTATATCTTTATTTTCACTTTAGAGATAAACTCATTTTAAAATAATTTTATTCTAACTAATTAGTAAGTACACAAACTTAGAACATGTTTGGTTCAACTTTTAAGATAGTAAAATAATATTATAAAAATTGATAAAAAAATTATAATGATTTTTATTATAAAAAAATTAATCTTAAACATTATTTCAAAAAACACAAATTATATATGTGTGTGGAGGGGAAAGAAAAAAGTATTTTATATTTATTTTTCTTATTAAGGATAATTTTTTAATTTATATCAATTTAAATTCTATTTTATATTATATCCTATACACCAAACGGTAAAATTGTTTTCCATTTCATATTATACTTGCTCCACTAAACTATAAAATTGAAATAAGATTCTCATTCTAATTTATCAATTTTTATTTCTATTCCTATTTTATATAATTACATTCTTTGCACTAATTTATCAATTTAAGGTATTCATTTAACAAACTTGAAAAAAAAATTATCACTTTTCTATAATTTAATCAAAAGAGAAATACATTTTTAGAGAATAATAAATATTCACGTTTTAGAAATGCTATCTATAAAAAGATTTAACCGTATTGTTTTATACTCAAATAGAATAACCTCAACCAAATATTGTGAGAATACTGGAGAAGTCAAAAAGATAAAAGAGAATAAAAAGTCAAGAGTACTTGTGTTTATATATAGTTGATGGTGAAAATATTTTTAATAATTTATTGAATAAAGTTTAATATTTAAATTTGATTGAAAATAACTGAAGTAAGACTTTATAAAAAAGAGATAGATTATGTTCAAGTTTTGCTTAAAATTTCATTTTATTGTGTTATTGTCCTGAAACAATGGAAGCTATGCCTTTGTTTTTCTTTTAATTTTGCGTCTAACTTTGGAAATAATTGGAATTGAACCAGTTGATGAAGCGCAAGAGCGAACATGACAGTCTCGTTAAATAGAATTATGAATGATGCACCATCTTTATTCTCTATGTTAGTATGGTCCTGTAAACCTAAATTCACCAAATAAAAAAGTATGGTCCCCCTCATTTGTACCAAAAAGAAAAAAGTAATGGTCCCTCTACCAGGCTACTTTTCACCGTTAGAAAGAGGGAATTTAGAATTAGGCATAACACCATTTATGTGATTTAAAGTTATTGAATACTCTTGTAATTATACTACACTGTCAATGTCATGTCATAAGAAGTATACAAACTGTTATGAATGGGTTTTAAAGAATTACTTAAATGAGGTTGATTTATGTGATTTTTTTTATATACTGTATTTGTGATAGTGGTGTAAGAGGTAAATATTTATAAAATTATTATGACGATTAAGTTAGATCATGTATAAAGTAAGTAATATTTAGAATTAAATGCATATCTTTATTATCTTATGTAGTATTTATAGGAGTATCTTTGTATATAAGAATTATGTTTAAATTTGTATTAAATATTATTAATTAGGATAAGAATTTAATGAGATTATTATCTCTTATAAGTTATAACCGATTCCTTTATTTATAAAAATATAATTAATTTCTATATTTATGATGAATCTTATGAGAGATTTACTCACCATAAATAGACATATTTACTTATCTAATAACATTTATAAATATCTATAATCTAACTCTAACGAGGTAGATTGCTCCTATATAGTTAACCTGAAACCCGATCTAGAGCATAAACATTGCTTGAAGCATCTCAAAATTATATAATATATAAAAAAAGTACATGTCTTAGAATTTTAACACGTATCTTTTCTGTTATCAAGTAAATATATTACTTGTTTGATATATGGTAAGTAGAAAAGTAAATATTCTGTCACATGTCATCTTATTTGACATTTTCTATCACATGTGATTTGATGTGACCATTTTTCATAATGATAATTAGGATTACAAAAAAAATTAATGAGTATAATTTAAATTCGAATTGTCATCCTAATTGAATGAGATTATGAACCACTAACTAATTAATTACATCAATTATATAATATATTAATTATAATTCATTATCTTATACAAATCTCTATCAAAATTATCTTCTATAAATAATATTATTATTCAAATTCAAATAATTTAAATAATAATATAATTAAAACTTTTAAATTTCAAAATTCACCTTTAATGAATGTCATTTATTTATTATACAATAATTTATATATAAGTAATTAGCTGTCTAAACTAATTAATTTGTTAATTTTTTATTATCTTTCACTAATAAGATTTACATTTAAATAACTCAAACAATAAAAGAATAAAAAATTCAAATTCAAAATTTCCTCTAAATTGAATCATTTATGTACATTTAATTAATTACCTCAAGGAATTAATATATTCATTATACATTATCTTCTATGAATAATATTACCATTCAAATAATTTAAAACTTTTAAAAATAATAATAATAATATAGAAAGGAAAAAATAAATATCTAGAAGTTCATCTTAAAAGAAAAAAAGTGGACAATACAAACACACACACAAAATATTCATAGAAGATAATGAATAATAATGACCAATAAATATTATTGTTAAAAAAATAATGATTGCAAGTAATAATAATGTTATTGCTAACATATTAAATTATGATCATTTTTTAAATTACATTTTGTGTGTATTTGAGTAAAGTAATATTTATATGTCCTTTTATATTTATTTGAGTAAAGTAATATAATTAAAACTCTTAAATTTCAAAACTCACCCTTAATGAATGTTATTTATTTACTATTCAATAATTTAAATATAATTAATTAGTTGTCTAAACTAATTAATTTATTAATTTTTCACTATCTTTCACTAATAAGATTTACATTTAAATAACCCAAATAATAAAAGAATAAAAAATTTAAAATTTGAATTTTCATCAAATCGAATGTCATTTATATACATTTAATTGATTGCCTCAACGAATTAATATATCAATTATTCATTATCTTCTACGAATAATATTACCATTCAAATAATTTAATTTTTTTAAAAATAATAATATAAAAAGATAAAAATCAATATATGGAAGTTCATCTTTAAAAAAAAGTGGACAATACAAACATAAAAAAATTATTCATAGAAGATAATGAATAATTAATGACCAATAAATATTATTGTTAAAAAGATAACGATTGCAAATAATAATAATGTTATTGCTAACATATTATATTATGGTTATTTTTTAAATTTTATTTCGTGTGTATTTGAGTAAAGTAATATTTATTTGTCCTTTTATATTTATTTGAGAAAAGTAATATAATTAAAACTTTTAAATTTCAAAACTCACCCTTAATAAATGTCATTTATTTACTATTCAATAATTTAAACATAATTAATTAGTTGTCTAAACTAATTAATTTGTTAATTTTTCACTATCTTCCACTAATAAGATTTACATTTAAATAGCACAAACAAGAAAAGAATAAAAAAATTCAAATTCAAATTTTCTTCCAGATTGAATGTCATTTATGCACATTTAATAAATTCACTCAACGTATTAATATATTAATTATTCATTATCTTCTATGAATAATATTATCATTCAAATAATTTAAAACTTTTATAAATTATCGAAATGATAGTTTCGATTTAAAATCAGGAAAGATCATTTCAATTTCACATCAAGAGTGGTAATTTTGAGTTAGTGTCGAAATGAAGATTCGAAGAGTAGTTATACTTAACAAATTTCTGAAAACAGAAACAATGAGTCTTACCAAAAGCCAACAAATGTTTGAATATTCAACTTTGAATTCTAAAGAAAAAAAATTGAATTTGAAGTAGAACTTACTAGTAGTTGCAAATACAAGATCAAAACAATACAACGATTGCTGACAGAGATTGAGTGGTTACTTGTAGCACAAGAGTTGTTGACAAGATCTGATGGTTGCTTGACAAGGATCACTAATAATCATTAGGCAGTTATTTTTGTTTTAGACACATATCAAGATATTGTAGAAAATGTAATTATAAATGTATATATAGACCAACTGAATGGAAACACTTAAAAGTTAAAAATTCTATACTCACAAACACTTGTAACTCATACTCTCACGTCCTTGACATCTCAAACAAACAAGTTTAGTGTAGTATGTTTTTATCTAATTTTCTTTCTGTATCAATTACAATTTCAATGCAAATTTAATTCAACTTCATTTAAACTTTCAGTCATTTACTTGACAACAAATTATTTTCTACTTTTGATCAAGTGATTCTTTCAAAATTATTTGAGTTCTTTTAAATTTATTTCATCTACTTGCTTTCTTTACTCTTCTGCAAATTTACTTTCTTGCACTTTACATACCTGCAAGTTTATTTTTCATGATTCTTTTACATTGCTTTATTTCAATTCATGTTCTTTACATTCTTGTGCTTTATATTACCTATCAAGTTTACTTCATTGCACTTTATTTCTTTGTCATTTGCATTTCATGCCATTTATTTGCTTTCTCTTTACTATTTTCTTAACTTTTAAAAGTAAACTTTATTTTTTTCAAAACAAGTTCTTTTCATTCATCTTGTCATTGATGCACTCATTTACCATTATTTTAGTAAGTTACTTCTTATGTATAAATACTTTGATTTCAATTTACATATTTTTGTATTTCATTCAAAATTAACATTTGACGTTCTTACTCAAAATATCAAGTTAGGAATTAGAAAATCTGAAGAGGAAGCGATTCATTCCCGAATTGAGATCCAAAATTAAATTTGTCAAACGAAAAAGTATACGACAAACAATTGCTAACTAATTAATTGCATCAATTATTTAATATATTAATTATTATTAATTATCTTCTATGAATCTCTATCAAAATTATCGTTTATGAATAATATTATTATTCAAATTCAAATAATTTAAATAATAATATAATTAAAACTTTTAAATTTCAAAATTCACCCTTAATGAATATCATTTATTTACTATTCAATAATTTATATATAATGAATTAGCTGCCTAAACTAATTAATTTTTTAATCTTTTATTATCTTTCAATAATAAAATTTACATTTAAATAACTCAAACAATAAAAGAATTAAAAAATTTAAAATCCAAATTTTCCTCCAAATTGAATGTCATTTATGTACATTTAATTAATTGCCTCAAGGAATTAATATATTAATTATTTATTATCTTCTATGAATAATATTATCATTCAAATAATTTAAAACTTTTAAAAATAAAAATAATAATATAGAAAGAAAAAAATCTAGAATTTCATCTTAAAAGAAAAAAAGTGGACAATACAAACACACACAAAAAAGAATATTCATTGAATAATTAATGACCAATAAATATTATTGTTAAAAGATAACGATTACAAGTAATAATAATGTTATTGCTAATATATTAGATTATGGTCATTTTTTAAATATTTATTTCGTGTGTATTTGAGTAAAGTAATATTTATTTGTCCTTTTATATTTATTTGAGTAAAGTAATATAATTAAAACTTTTAAATTTTGAAATTTGCTCTTAATTAATACTATTTATTTACTATTCAATAATTTATATATAATTAATTATTTACCTAACTAATTAATTTGTTAATATTTCACTATCTTCCACTAATAAGATTTGCATTTCAATAACTCAAATAATAAAAGTATAAAAAACTTAAAATTAAAATTTTCCTCCAAATTGAATGTCATTCATATACATTTAATTGATTGCTTCAATGAATTAATATATTAATTATTCATTATCTTCAATGAATAATATTACCATTCAAATAATTTAAAACTTTAAAAATAAAAATAAAAAATAATATAGAAAGATAAAAATTAATATATGGAAGTTCATCTTAAAAGAAAAAGAAAAGTTGACAGTACAAACATAAAAGATATATATATGTAGAAGATAATGCATAATTAATGACCAATAAATATTATTGCTAAAAGATAACGATTTCAAATAATAATAATGTTATTGCTAACATATTATATTATGATCATTTTTTAAATTTCATTTCG
This sequence comes from Ormosia semicastrata, assembly GCA_029884595.1. NCBI lineage: Eukaryota > Viridiplantae > Streptophyta > Magnoliopsida > Fabales > Fabaceae > Ormosia > Ormosia semicastrata. The sequence goes on along the minus strand of JAQQTO010000054.1, from coordinate 10,265,679 downwards.
TGTGTATTTGAGTAAAATAATATTTATTTGCCCTTTTATATTTATTTGAGTGAAGTAATATAATTAAAATTTTTAAATTTTGAAACTCACCCTTAATGAATATCATTTATTTACTATTCAATAATTTATATATAATTAATTAGTTACCTAAACTAATTTATTTATTAATTTTTCACTAATAAGATTTGCATTTAAATAATACAAACAAGAAAAGAATAAAAAATTTAAAATTTGAATTTTCTTCTAGATTGAATGTCATTTATGTACATTTAATTAATTGTCTCAACGAATTAATATATTTATTATTCATTATCTTCTATGAATAATATTACTATTCAAATAATTTAAAACTTTTAAAAATAATAATAATAATAATATAGAAAGATAAAAATAAATATCTAAAGTTCATTTTTTAAAAAAGTGGACAATACAAACATAAAAAAAAAATTATTCATAGAAGATTATAAATAATTAATGACCAATAAATATTATTGCTAAAAATATATCAATTGCAAGTAATAATAATATTATTACTAATATATTAGATTATGGTCATTTTTAAATTTTATTTCATGTGTATTTGAGTAAAGTAATATTTATTTGTCTTTTTATATTTTGGTTATGTTGTTTAGGTCATTAATAATAAATGTTTAATAGTTTATTTCACTTTGTAATAATTTTTTTAATAATCCAAAAAGCCAATCGTTATCTTTTTAATTTTTCCCATGTTATTAATTCAATTAAGGCATTCACATTAAATTAATTAAAAAATATATAATTTGTCTTATTACTTTCAAATTTATATTTTTTAAATTTGTCTTATTAATTTATATTAATTGATATTATAATCTTTTTCATCGATTAAGTGAATTATATTAAATATGTCAATTTGTTGTTTAATTATAATTTATTTATTCAAATAATTCATGCACCTACTGTTTGTTTATACAAATAATTAATTATCTATGTAAATGTAATAAAATTATTAATCAAATTAAGGTTATAAATACATTTTTTATGAATTTATTGTATTAATAATTATTAGATATTTTTTTGTTAGATCTTTATTTTAAATTTCTTAACCGTTCATTATAATTTAAACTTTTGTAAAATACATAAGATAATTAATAATAAAAGATTTATAAATAGTCCTCATATATGAATATTTATGAAATGTATATTTATAAAATAAAATATTTCTTTCAAAATTTTAAATTTCATATAATTTTTTTATTACTCTTTTTTATAATAATGATGGAAGTTATTTATTAAGTATTTATTTATTAAATCATCTACAATATTTTAGTTTATAAACTTTTTTAAACAAATGCTTCTTATGTTGTCATGCCTTTTGTACTTAACAAAATATATCACTCAAGTTATTTTCATTATAATAATCATTCGAGGAAGATATTTGCCAATTCATATAATTTTATTTTTCTCTTCGAGGATCCCAAACGACAAGGCTATTTAAATGTGAGGCTTGCCTATTTAGGATTCAAAATCCCTTTACGAATTTATCTGAATCTCCTTAGGATGAAATTGTTGAGAAAGAAAAGAAATTCATTCTTTTATAAGAAGAAAAATAACATCTTAGTTCAGATTCAATTTTTGTAGTAGATGAAGATGTTAGTATTGAATTTAAATGATATACAACTGAATTTTTATATGAGATTATAGGTTCTATAATCCCAAATAAAAGGGAGCTCCAATTATGCTCCTTAAAAATACTGATCAAGCAATATAATTGTGCAATGAAACAAAATTAATTGTAAATGAATTGACATTAATGGTGACAAGATTTATATTCTTAAATTGAGTTTAATACCTTCAAATATTAGAATCCCTTTAAAGTTTCAAAAAAGATAATTATCATTAACTCTATGTTTTGTAATGACTATATAAATAAGAGTTAAGAACAATCTCTCTCTCATGTAGGGTTATTCTTTTTATCAGTATTTGTTTTTACTAGTCAATTTTATGTTACAATTTCAAGAGTTAAATCAATGAGTGGTTTGAAAATATTGATTATTGATTTAGTTAAATCAATGAATGATTTGAAAATATTGATATTTATTTATTTCATCTTTACTATTGAATTTTTTATCTTAATATTATTTGTATTTTGTTCACTGATAGCTATATAAATTCTTTTTGGTTTCAATGATTGATGGAGCAACATTATACTTTACTTATGTATAATCATTATATATGATTGAAATTATATTTTTTACTCATGTAATTTTATCAAAATGTATCAAGAATTTTTGAAATTAAATTGTAAGATTTTCATTCTATTTTATTAATAATTATTTTCCTCTTAATTTTCTCTCGTGTAAGGCACATGTATAAAACACTAGTAATATATAAAGAAAATATACATGCATTCATATTCTGACATGTGTCACTCTGATATGGTACTACTTGTTTAAAATGTTATTATGTGACAAATACATGATCACAATAACTGTCATGTGACATCCTATGTTGCAATTTAAAAGAAATGTGTTCATGTGTCGCCACATCTGAAAAATCTTGCCAAGTAGAAAAAAAATTTGAAAGACTAGAAAATAAATAAAAATTTGGTATTTCAATTATTATCTATTAAAATTCTAAATTCTATTTTTTTTGAAAATAGAGCTAAAAAAAACATAAAACAACAACGAAACGAAAAAGACTCATTGAAGGGGAAGATATAGAAACATGAAACAATAATGAAATTATTTATAGTGCTTCACTTTCCATCAATGATTGAAGTGTGTTTTTTTGCTAGAAATAGAATTATTCTCCATCGGAATTACTAAGCAACGCTGTCGACTTTGACTCTGTGTTTGCCTTAGATTACCACTCTGCTTCACCACATACTCATGTTTCCCCTTCACCTTCGTCCTTTAGAATAACTGCTTATAACTAGCTTGTTGAAACATTATATCTAGGCAACTCCATCTTATCTGGGCAACTCCACTGTGCTTCGCCTGAACTTTTTCTTGGCGGTCATATCACTGGAAAAAATGGTCATTCACGCCTTCCTTGATATGAATCTGTCAATCTTTTATCTGATTATTGTGATTTCCATTTATATCGATTTCTCCCTGATGCAACCCTCTCAACTAAAGTTTCCCATCAAAACCTGCAACATGTTCATGGCAAAATCAGGACAAACGAATGTGGAAAAGGTAATTAATTTATTTTTTAAAAATGTCTATAAATTAGTTAATTGATGGATTGCATTTGAGGTTCAATTTTTTTTTCCAAAATTTAATTTTTATTTGATTGGTTCCATTTTTATTTTGATCAACCATTTAATTTTTAATATGAAAAATAATGATCACTTGTTTATTTTTCAATCAAAATGGATGCTGCTAATTAAATTTGGAAATTTTACTGATTAGTTGATAATTCTTTCCCTATATGATTTCTTTGGGTCAATTTTTATTTGCTTGTGATTGATAATTATTTTATGATATCATCATAATTTCTGATTGATAATCTTAGATAGACAAACGTGATATTTTACAATTGTGTTTACTTTTTAATATGTTTTTACACTTACGAACATAATACATTTTTATAATTGTGTTCACTTTTAAATATTTAATTTAAAAAGTATTTTTATTTTTATTACTTTACTTCCCTAAAAAAAGTATGTTAAAGGCTATTATAACTGAAATGAGTTATAATATTTTGTTTTTAGATATCTTTCAATTTGTGATTAATGGCTAGCATTGCTTTTAATAGCTATTTCCCAAAAGAAACGTGTGTTAATGGCTGTTATAACAAATATAGCTTAAATCAGTTTAATTTTATATGTATTATCATGTTTCCTTATTAAATTCTTTCTTTCTATTTAGTATGTATTTGAATTGATATTAACTTTGTATTTTTAGAAAAAATTCTATTACATATTAATTACCTAAGTGATTATATATCAATGTTTGATGTGTCAAAATATATAAATGCTAGTAACACACTTTTTTTAATATTTATTTTATTATTGGTCTATAAGCAAATGTTATTAGCATTCTTCTCCTAATAATCATTTTAAGTATGAGGTGGACCAATAATAAAGTAAGTGTTAAAAAAATATTCAAAATAATGTATTACTACCATTTCTCGTGTCAGAATATATCATTGTAAAATCTTCAAATACTTTAATTTTGTGTATAAAGTCACACTACACGATTTATAAAAAGAGCGTTAACCTATTTCTCATAGGAAGACCTTTAATAATTTGGTATTTATTATTATTTGGTATTTTCATAAACTCTCTACAATTTAGCTGTAATAATTTCAGCCTTCAATTTTTTTTAAATAAATATGTTTGATATCATTGAATATACTACAAGTTTCAATCTTTCAATATACAGCTCTCATATGTCATTTTTGGAGCAGTTTAAACTAATCTGCAAATGGGATATCACAATAATTAGATAGATAGTAGTATTTTATTGTGTTTACAATAATTAAAACAAACTTATTACATCAATGTCTTTATTTTAGTTTAAGATTTGTGTTTTTATCTTTATATTATATTAATTTTATATGTTGTATCTTAGCTATATTCATATCCTATAATTTATAAACTTTATCAATGTATCTATATCATGTCGTATTCGTATATCATATTGGTATTCATGTTTCTTAACAAAATAGACTATAATGTAAATTTATTTCCTTTTTAGTACATTGATTTCAGTATATTTGAATTTGAATAATCAATATAATCATTTTAAATATAATCAACTTCTCATATATAATCAATTCAATTAAGATATACATTTTTTGAAGTTCTTGTTATTTTTTATGTGTTTATTTATTTTTTAGTTGTAATTAAATTTAAAAACTAACTTATTATTTATAATAAGCTTATCTTCAATTCAAATTTTAATATGAAATCACAAAACAAAATAATCAAAAGAAAATTTATTTTATTTTTTTACATTATTTTTAATTTTAATATTATCTTGTGCATCACATGAGTGAAAGAGTAGTTAATAAAAGTTCTAAATGAGAAAAGAAATATTATGAATACACGACAAATTTTTATTGAAATTTATTAGCTTCCTTCATCTGATATATAGTCCGGAGTAATTCTTACGTAGACACGCGTTTATTATAAATACTTAAATCATTATTTAACATGTGTAAATGTAATAGATATTATCATAAAATTATATTAATTTTTAATAATATTTTGACATATATCAAATAATAATTTAAATATCTAAAAAATAACATAGTAAACTATACTCACCTAAAAATTTCTCGTATTGTATGTTCTTTAATATCATTCTACTATAAGGACGGGCCATTTTCATTTCAATTTTTTAAAGCAATTGTTCATATGTGTAATATAATCTACGTAAATTAAAAGCATAATAGAAATCATATTGTTAGGTGTTTTGTTTGATAGTGTGACTATAACTTGGAATTGTCAACATGCAACAGCCTTATATTGGAAAGGTCTCAAATTTAAATTTTATTCAAAAATCTAAAATTTATGCTACATAAAAAAGAGAGAGAAATCTTGGATTGCCACAAAAAGGAAGATGAAGCGAAAACAATTTTAAATGCTACACCATCTTCCATATATTGATGAAGGAGAAACCATGGTTGGTCAAACATGGAGCTCAAACTGAAAGAATTCACCTCTAAGTTGACTTTTCTAATTTTCTTGTTTAGTTTTTAATTTGGTGGCAGCACAAGTGAATTCATACTAGAATAGTGTAGTAGTTGCTCTTGTTAAGAAGATATGTACGAATTAAAATATCATTTAGCAAAGAACATTAGCTTAAGTAACACTAATTTTTTTTTTGAAAAGTGATACATATCCCGACTTTATGAAGTCTAGTAGATTTTGGAATAGACAAAACTTGACTTTATTTTTTTATATTCATTATATTTATTTTATAAATTAAGTTATGATATATGTTTATTAATATTGTCTCTTCTACTATATTTTTTTAAAAAATATATATATATATATCATAATTTAATTAATAAAATAGATATAATTAATATAAAAAAAATGAACTCAAGTATTGTCTTTCCGAAATTATCTTTAAATTAGTTAGGTGCTTTATATATATATATATATTTTTTTTTTTTTTTTTTTTGATTTGCATGAAAAAGTTTGGCTGCAACTGAGCTGGGCTACCATTCGAGCCCGGGGCGTGTTTTAATGAATTATTTTCGCTACTCTCCCTCTCCATAGGTCTTAGACTTTAAATATATATTTTTTTAAACAAGCTTGACCAAAGGAATAAATATTGGATAATGTTTCTTATTCACTTAAAATATGATAGATGTATGTTAATCATATATCTACATAAGAAGAATATCAAATCATATTATATATAACTATAACATTTTTATAAAATACAGAATAAATTTGTGAGATGATTAAAAAATTTGACATATAAAAGAGAAATTCACAGTTAGGTGAGGTTCATTATGTTATCATTAAAATATTTAAATTATTATTTAATACATATAAAAAATATTTTAAAAAATTAATATAATTTTAAAATTCTCTCATAAATATATATATATATATATATAATATAAAATAATGATTTGAGTGAGTAATTATAAAAGACCTGCCAAACAAATTACTCAAAAGAAAAGAAGATGCTTACACAATAATCAAAACTAAATGCGTATATATTGTGTGCGAGCTGCTTAACAGAATCAGCATATAAGCCGGAGCCATAATCTGCAAAACAATAACAGAGTTCAGCATCCTATTCATGAGAACCTAAAAAGTGAAATGTGAAATGATTTATTTAATTAATGTGTTATTTTTATTTAGTTTATTTAAATTATATGAATCAAAAGTATAGATTAGAGATTATTAAGAAAATAAAATATATTGAGTATTATTTAACAATATTGTTATAGATTATTATAATTTTTGACAGATATATATATATTTTCAATTATCACTTTAATATCTATCGATCAAAGAATTTTTTTTTTTGAGATAGAATTTGACATTAATAATTAATTTGATGTAATTTTGATAATGAAAGTGAAAAATTAAGGATCTAATTTGCAATATAGTTTTATATAAAAATATTATTAGTGAACTTTTTCTAAATATTTAATAGTATTCAATAATAATAATTATAAAAAAAGATAATTTTTTTTTTGTTTTAAGACTTAGAATGATATAATTTTTAAAATCAAGGATGAAAGTTAAAGAAAGAATTTAACATAATTTTATTTGTATTCCATCTATCAATCATTTTATCTGATGATATATTAAAATAACTATAAAATATAAATGATTATATAATTTTTACATTATAGATCATTTTTGTATAACTTTAAGAAATAAGTTTCGATTGTACTACTTAGAAATATTAACCAAGCAATAAAATTGTATAATGAGATAAATTAATTATAAAAAATAGAGGATTAATGTGATATGAGTAAAAATAATAACATGGAAATATGTTAGTGATAAGATTTATATTCCTAAATTATATTTAATACCATTAAGTATTCAAAATTATAGTAATTAATCTTACATATATGAATCAATATCTTTATGAAGAGAATCTATAATGATAAAAACTCAAATGAGTAAAAAATTATAAGAATTAATACTTTAACATTATAGATTAAAATCAAAATAAGTTATTTAAAATAAATTAAATGAGTAAAAATATAATAAATGATATAAAAAAATATAAAAATTATAGAATGTAAAATTAAAATTAATTTAAATTATATAAACAAGTTATTTATTTAAATTTTTTTAATTATTTAGCACGTTTCACGGGTAAAAAATATTAGTTATTCAAAAGGAAAGAAGATACTTGCACAATAATCAAATAACTAAGTGCACATATATTGTGTGCGAGCTGCTCAACAGAAACCGCATATAAGCCGGAGCCATAATCTGCGAAACAATAACAGAGTTCAGCATCCTATTCTTGAGACTGAGGGACATCCCAGAGACTGGTCTGGTAGTTTCAGCCTTTCAGTTTTGGGTACCCTTTTCAATCTTTTTTAAAATAATAAATTAACTTATATACTTATCTCTTCCATTTTGCATTCTCTTTGGTTGAATAAATATTTCTCATTCTTTCCTTCTTTCATCCTGGGTTTTAGTCCACAGTTATGTTCATGTTGATGTTCATGTCGATGTCATGACATGAAACTATGATGTCAATCATAGTTTTGTTGAAATTATTAATTTGCGAAGGAATCGACAACCACAAAGTTGCTGGTATTTAATTCTGTCAACAACAGATAATTTTTTTTAAGCCTATGTTTTGTTTGACCCTTCATGGCAGCATTTTTCTTCCTTGGGGATTATTACTATTATGAATCTTAACAATAGGAGAGCAATAAGCCATTTTTTTCCTGTGGTGGTTGATCAGAAAATGAAAAATATTTTGCGTCTTCCTTTGTTGCCAGGATCAGCAAATCAAGCGCATGTTCAAGTTTCTAACCAAAATCAGTACCTTTAAGTCTTTAACGAGTAATGTATGTAGTTGACTAGAATTTTATATGAATTGATGAACACATGAACACAGTTTTATATATTTATAATTTGTTGCTGTGTTTTGAAATCCTGTGGGATAAGTCCAAGTGCCAAGGCAGAGATCATAACCCTATGCTTGCTTCATAGGATGGCCGTGAACGAATCTGCCTTCGAGGCACTTAAGGAAAGCACGAGTTGCAATTTTTCTTTTTGCATTTTGTTGCTTCACGTTTCTCAGTGTTTTAAGAGTTTCACATTTAATAACACGTTTGGTACATGTATAAAATGTCAACTGGGTCCCGATGCTTGATTGTCAAGCTTTAAAAGAACTTGTACCATATGAGAATTTAGTTCCATTTAAAAAGGAAAAAACTGTGCTTCAACCTGACACTGACACTGGTTCTATAATCTGTATAGTTATCGAGTTTGTGATCCTTTTCGTTGGCTATTCCAGCAGATTTGAGCTTCTGGGGTGGCTTTTCTGAGTTGTTACTTGTGTATCACAACTGTGTTCCATAGGTGGAGAGTATAGAAGGAAGGCACTGATCTGATATGGGGCCTGAGAATAATAGCCTGGATGGCGAAGCGCATAAACATGATGAGACAACAGCACCAGAGAATCATGCAAAGACCATCACAAACGGTGAAAAGAGCAAACGAAAAGAAAAGACTGAAACAGTTCCATATTACAGGCTGTTCTCATTTGCAGACTCCACTGACATCGTGTTGATGATTGTTGGCACCATTGGGGCCATTGGAAATGGTATGGGTATGCCTCTTATGACATTACTGTTCGGTCAAATGATTGATAGCTTCGGAAATAACCAGTTTAGCACCACCAACGTTGTCAAGGAAGTTTCAAAGGTAAAATTAGGAAACGAACAAATAATGAACATGTCTTACTTATTTAATGAGCTTAATAGAGATAAATAAATTTGGCTTTATTTTATGACATTTATGAGGTGACAGAATCATGAATTCATGATATCATATCATATCATATCTAATATTGCAATTTAAAGACATGCGTGTGTAATTGAAACTGTGTTTAAAGTTGTTCTGTTATGGTAATCTTTTTAAAAAAAAAAAAATTGGAAATACGTTATGGTAATGTTTGGTTGTGCGAATGTCATGACTTAGTTACTTGTCAACATTGCAGGTCTCTCTGAAATTCGTATACTTGGGAATAGGCACTGGTGTGGCAGCATTCCTCCGTAAGTATATTCTGTAATTATGATCACTTCTTATTGTAATATAATATCTTAAATCACAAGAGTTTTTTAGACATGAAAAAACAAAAGACATTGAGGTGAAGAAAATCATTTCATTTTTCAGAGGTGGCTTGCTGGATGGTCACAGGGGAGAGACAGGCTGCAAGAATAAGGGGCCTGTATTTGAAAACTATACTAAGACAAGATGTTACTTTCTTTGATAAGGAAACTAACACTGGAGAGGTGATAGGGCGAATGTCAGGTGACACTGTTCTCATACAAGATGCCATGGGTGAGAAGGTACTACTACTATATATATGCCGCAACAGTTACTTACACTAAAGACTTGAATGCAAATTATAGGAGCATAATCCACTTTAAAATTTGTTGTTACTGCTGTTTTACCAAAGAGCCCATTTACTGAACGCTTGCTTGTTTAAACAGGTTGGGAAATTTCTGCAGCTAATAGCAACATTCGTTGGGGGCTTTGTGATAGCATTTGTCAAAGGGTGGCTTCTTACTGTTGTCATGTTGTCCTCTCTTCCACTTCTTGTTGCGTCTGGCGCTGCTATGGCCCTTATCATAGGAAGGATGGCATCCCGAGGTCAAAGTGCTTATGCAAAAGCTGCACATGTAGTTGAACAGACAATTGGCTCAATAAGAACCGTATGTTGTTATTGAACCTAAATAAATATCTCTGAAATTCTGTAATTTCTCAGTAGAATGTCCTTCTTGATGCTTATCTCTGGCAGTGCTATGATACTTATTATTTTCGTTAGCTGTGTATATTTCCAGGTTGCATCCTTTACTGGGGAAAAGCAAGCAGTGTCTAGTTACAGCAAATTTCTTGGAGATGCTTACAAAGCAGGAGTTCATGAAGGTTTCTCAGCCGGAATGGGTCTTGGCATGGTTATGTTAATTATTTTCTGTGGTTATGCTTTAGCTGTATGGTTTGGCGCAAAGATGATAATGGAAAAAGGATATGAAGGGGGTACGGTGATCAATGTGATTGTTGCTGTGTTAACTGCTTCCATGTAAGTAGATTCAATTTAATATATTTCATGTGCTGATGAAGTTTAAAAGCTCCTTGCTTCTTTATTAAAACGACACAACCACACACGGATAGAAATTAAATAGATGCATACTTCAACTTAATTACATAATTTTTAATACGGATATATATCTTAGGTCTCTTGGCCAGGCATCCCCTTCCATGAGTGCTTTTGCTGCGGGTCAAGCAGCAGCTTATAAAATGTTTCAGACAATTGAGAGGAAGCCAGAGATAGATGCTTATGACCCAAATGGAAAAATATTAGAGGATCTTCATGGGGAAATAGAGTTAAGGGATGTTTATTTCAGTTATCCAGCCAGACCTGAGGAACTGATATTCAATGGATTCTCTCTTCATATATCTAGCGGCACCACTGCAGCTTTAGTAGGGCAAAGTGGAAGTGGAAAGTCTACAGTTATCAGTTTGATAGAAAGATTCTATGATCCACGGGCAGGTGAAGTTCTTATTGATGGCATTAACGTAAAAGAATTTCAGCTTAAATGGATCAGAGGAAAAATTGGACTTGTCAGCCAGGAGCCAGTGTTGTTTGCATCTAGCATTAAGGATAACATTGCATATGGAAAGGAGGAAGCAACAGTGGAAGAGATAAGAGCTGCAACTGAACTTGCAAATGCTGCAAAATTCATTGATAAACTGCCACAGGTTCTAGTTTCTAGCCAGTTTCTACTATTTTAAAGTTATTTTTGGATTCATGATCTTGCAACTTGTTAAGTAACCTCGAGCATTTTACCTTTTGAATCCAGGGGTTGGACACAATGGTTGGTGAGCATGGAACTCAGCTGTCTGGTGGGCAGAAGCAGCGCATTGCCATTGCAAGAGCAATCCTAAAAAATCCAAGAATTCTACTTCTAGATGAAGCTACAAGTGCACTTGATGCAGAGTCTGAAAGGATAGTGCAAGAGGCTCTAGACAGGATCATGGTCAACAGAACTACTGTTGTAGTTGCACATCGCCTGAGCACAGTGAGGAATGCTGATATGATTGCTGTAATTCATAGAGGGAAAATGGTTGAGAAAGGTACGAAACAATTGTAGCTAAAACATGGCTTCTTTCATTGAGTCAACCGTTGATCATAATGTGTGTTTAACTTAGTGGTTAGCTTTCTCACTGAAGTCAGTGATACCAAATTTCTGTCTTTCTAAAATTCTTTATAACATATTATTATCCACATTACCACATAAGTTGAAACAATTTTGTAACTAGTTGAGGGATGATATAAACTCTTTGATTCTGAAACAATTCATGCGTCCACTTTTGAAAGAAGAAAAAGAAGGCATGTCCTTTTGTGTCAAGAACTATTGTCTTTCTTGGATAACACGGATCCTAGAACTTATCCAGGCTACAAATAGAGACTGGAATTCAAATTATCACAATTTTGTTTGTATATATCTCACTATAACTCATGTTTATCAATCAGGATCACACGTAGAATTACTCAAGGGTCCTGAGGGAGCCTACTCTCAACTTATACGCTTACAAGAAGTAAACAAGGAATCAAAAGAAAGTGCAGACCATCAAAACAAGAGTGAACTTTCCTCAGAATCCTTTAGACAGTCGAGTCAAAGAAGGTCACTTCGAAGATCTATTAGTCGGGGATCATCTGTGGGGAATAGTAGCCGCCACTCATTTTCAGTTTCGTTTGGTTTACCCACAGGAGTTAACGTCCCTGATTCTGAACTTGAACATTCACAAACCAAAGAACAATCACCAAAGGTTCCACTCCGGCGCCTTGCTTCCCTTAACAAGCCAGAGATTCCAGTGCTTCTGATTGGATGTGTAGCTGCCATAGCAAATGGTGCTATATTTCCAGTATTTGGCGTGCTGCTTTCCAGTGTTATCAAAACATTTTATGAACCATTCAATGAGATGAAAAAGCATTCCAGGTTTTGGTCACTAATGTTTGTGATCCTTGGACTTGCATCTTTAGTGGCACTTCCAACCCGAGGATACTTTTTCTCTGTGGCTGGCAGTAAGTTAATCCAACGTATCAGGCTAATTTGTTTTGAGAAGGTGATCAACATGGAGGTTGGTTGGTTCGATGAGCCTGAGCATTCAAGTGGTTCAATTGGTGCAAGGCTCTCAGCAGATGCTGCATCTGTGCGTGCCCTTGTTGGTGATGCACTGGGACTGTTGGTTCAAAATATAGCAACAGCATTAGCAGGTTTGATTATTGCTTTCATTGCGAGCTGGCAGTTGGCGTTTATCATTCTTGTCTTGATTCCCTTGATTGGAATGAATGGATTTATTCAAATGAAATTCATGAAGGGATTCAGTGCAGATGCAAAGGTGAATTTCTTTTTCATAGCTATACAAAGCTACATAAGTAACTGCATAATTTAGATTTTGCAACAAATTCTAAGTATTGTAATACAAATTGGTGCAGATGATGTATGAGGAAGCAAGCCAAGTTGCTAATGATGCAGTTGGAAGCATAAGAACAGTAGCTTCTTTCTGTGCTGAAGAGAAGGTTATGGAACTATACAGAAAGAAATGTGAAGGTCCCATGAAAACAGGGATACGACAAGGCTTGATCAGTGGAACAGGATTTGGGGTTTCATTTTTCTTACTCTTTAGTGTCTATGCAACTAGTTTCTATGCCGGAGCCAGATTTGTGCAGGCTGGCAAGGCATCATTCTCAGAGGTTTTCCGGGTACTAACTCTTTGATACTTGTACAACATTTGTTGTCAACTTGTGGGGAAAGTGAAAAGGTATACATTTAAACTATAAAAATTTCCTTCTTAAAATGTTTTGCAGGTTTTCTTTGCTTTAACTATGGCAGCTATTGGAATTTCCCAATCAAGCTCCTTGGGTCCTGATTCTAGCAAAGCCAAGTCAGCTACTGCTTCCATATTTGGAATAATTGATAGGAAGTCAAAGATAGATCCAAGTGATGAGTCTGGTACCACACTGGATAGCATAAAGGGAGAAATTGAGCTTCGTCATGTAAGCTTTAAGTATCCATCTAGGCCAGATATACAGATTTTTCGAGACCTTAGCTTGACTATCCATTCTGGCAAGGTAAAGTTTTAGGTTCTTTGTTTGAGCTCCATTTCACGTAACCAAGCAGCTGAAAATGCATGTTGCAACTAATGGTTCCAATCAAATTTGTTGTTCCAGACGGTGGCCCTTGTTGGTGAAAGTGGAAGTGGGAAATCCACAGTGATTGCCTTGTTACAGAGATTTTATGATCCTGATTCTGGTCAAATTACACTTGATGGGGTAGAAATTCAGAATTTACAGCTCAAGTGGTTAAGGCAGCAGATGGGCCTTGTAAGCCAAGAACCAGTATTGTTCAATGACACTATCCGTGCCAGTATTGCCTATGGAAAGGAAGGCAATGCAACTGAAGCAGAAATCATAACTGCAGCAGAACTGGCCAATGCCCATAGGTTTATTAGTGGCCTACAACAGGTAAAATTAAAGACACTACTAAACATTTTTTCAGCCTTGTATGTCTTTGCAATAAGTTCAACTAGACTTTTGTCTTGTTGGGTGAACTGTTCACATATGCAAATGTGATTAACTTTATTATTATCTTTTATTTATAGGGTTATGATACTGTAGTGGGAGAGAGGGGAATCCAGTTATCTGGTGGGCAGAAGCAACGGGTAGCCATTGCACGTGCTATAATTAAAAGTCCAAAGATATTGCTACTAGATGAGGCCACAAGTGCATTAGACGCCGAGTCAGAAAGAGTTGTTCAAGATGCATTAGATAGAGTGATGGTGAACAGGACCACTGTGGTTGTGGCACATCGTCTATCAACAATAAAAAATGCAGATGTGATTGCAGTGGTAAAAAATGGAGTTATAGTCGAGAAAGGAAGGCATGAGACGCTCATTAACATTAAGGATGGATTTTATGCTTCCTTAGTCCAACTTCATACAAGTGCTTCAACAGTATGATAGTCGCTTTCTGATACTCTATTTTTTTTTCCCCTCTTTTCATTTTAATTTGTGTAGTTCAAAAGAAGGGCAATACTTCACCCTCGCTTCCCTTTTCATAGAAGAAAATTCGTTCATGCTCTTACTAGTGTAAATGTGTAAGAATCAATGGATGACTAAGAAAAAGTGAAAAACGATGAAATTGCGTATAATAGCTTGTTGGAGATATAGCAAATTTTACCCTTGCTATCTCTCTCTGCAATTCCGTCTTTGTAACTTTCTTACTTTTATTTCCTATTTCAAACCAATAATATTACATACACACATTATCTCACATTGATACAATTTTTACTATTTTAATCCTATATTATTTTCTACATACACATACTCTAATTATGTCACATACCCAACACGTGATTAGATGTATGCATAAATTTAAAGATTTTCAAATCCAATCCAAACTAAAAACTAAATCAAAAAATCAAAATTCAATCAAATACGAATAAATTTAATTTTTTTTAGATTGATTTTTTGAAAACCAATCAGATTGGATCGATTTTCAACTTTGATTTTCAAAATTGATCCAATTTAATTTAAATTAGTTAACATTCTATAATATATTTATTTGCTATTGAATTTATATTTTTACTTATAATAATTATAATTTCTCACACATTTTTTTTATTTTATATTATCAAATATTATTTTAAGTATATAAAATGAGTTTTTTTATTTTTTTTATTTCTTCTTTTTTTTAAATAAGATAAATTGTTTTTAACTAATGAACTTAAAATAATTTTGGTCAAAAACTTATTAAACTGAATATAATTAATCTAATTCAACTTAAATCGATGAATATAATATTATTTAAATTAGTTAACTTTTTAACTCAAAATCATTTCAAACTAAACTACGAACACCCCTATACAATCAATGTATAAGAAGCATTATCCCTTTCTTTTTTCATCACCATGATGAAAATCATTACGCCTCAAATTGAAAGTCTCATCCACTAACTAACAACTTAAGTGCACTTAAATGGAAGGATTGCACTTTCAAAAAAAAATTACTTTACTATATAACGGAAACAACTTGATTTCTATTTTTTTATATAATATTATATAAGTGGGTCATAGACTAAACTTACACAAATTTGCAGTTATATATTTCATTTTTAATATAAAACTTCGTGATATAAAGAGTTGACTAGTGTCTTTCTAGTTTCTTCTCTCTCTAACATATATTTTGTTAAAAAAGTTTTTTGAGCAAGGTACACTATCCCATCCTGATTAGTTATAATATTCAAGTGTCAATTTCAATGTAAGAATAGAAAACTAAAAGATTAATTCTAGTTATACATGTTTTCACTTATATTATTTTATATCTGCATAATTTTAATTATTTAATTACATCTAATTTTATTTTATTTTCTATATGCTTCTATTCTGATTTTATCACATAAATAGATGTAAAATATGAACAAAAAATTCTTTAAAATAAGAATTTTTTATAAAATAAACAAGTAAACCTACATCAACTATTAATAATTAATATAAACTTACTTGTTCACTTTATAATAATATTTACTTTAGAATATCATTATCCGTACAATATATATCACTCAAAAGAGATTGATAAAGATGAGTATTCGTAACACTTTCTTTTTTTCTTTTTTTTCTTTTTTTTTGACACTAGGTATCAGTATCATGTTACGTTATCATAACTATTGATTTTTTTTAAAAAAATGCATATTAATTAATACGCATTAAAGGTTTATTTAGTTGATTAAGAAAAAAAAGTATAAAAAATGTAACACAATTTATTTTATTTGGTTATCATTCATTTTATTAGATTGTATTTAATTTTCTCGCAAAATTGCATGTGTTTTAAACTTGTCTGAATGTAAAAGGCTATCATTAATTTAATAAGAACCAACTTTTATCAATGCTGAATTTTCTAGGCCAAAAAAAGAATAATGTGATTATGATACCTTTTAGGCGTTTAGTGCCACACTGGACTTGGTGGTTTCCGCCGTCCTGGATAGATGCATGGAAATACTTGAGTGCTATACAAAGAGAAAATAACGCCTATATGAGAATAGTAATCGAAATCATGTAACTTCTCAAAATACAAATATCAAACTATAAGTCATCATCACTTTCATCGCTGTATGATACAAGGCCAGTTTGGGCAACTTCACAGGATTTTTCAGCTTCGCGTTTCAATGATTGCTCTGGTTCTAAAGACTTATGCTTATCATTCTCAGGAGTAGTTCCTGCTTTTGAAACTTCTTGAGCATATCCTTCATCCACCTTGACTTTTTTAGCTTGGGGCTTGACTTTTATAATCATGCCTAAGGGGCGGGAGGCTGGATTCTTCTTTCCAGCAGACTTTTCTTCCTGCAAGAGAGGACAGGTCGTGTGACAACCATGAAAATAGCAGAGTTCCCACCTATAACTGACCCAAATTATCAAGGAATGATCTACGAATCAAATCCAGGCCAACTGATAAAGTTTTATGAGTAAGGCCTCAATGCAGAAAGCTGCCTTTTAGCACCAGGAGGGGGGGAAACTTATCAAATGTTATCCCACTGGCTGATACATTAGGTATTCATTAAGTCATAAACTATAACTAACACACACTTATAATTTCTTATTTAAAACTGCATGCATTGCTTCAATGACTAACAACTTAGACATCCCTTCAGAGGTTGGCCATTGGAGCATTACAAATTATAGCTTCTGTTTGCATCTTCAACGAACTACAGTAAATGTGCAAAATAAATAATAAGACTTATGCAGTCAAGGGGGAGAGGGGGTTCTAATCTAGTAACCCTGTCAATATCAAAAGACAGCCTTCAGTTGGGAGATTTAAAAACCACCAAAAGTAATTGCTCATATAAACTTTGAAATTTCAGAAAACAGAACATCAAGATGGGCAATATACAATAGAAACATACTGGTATGAATATCAAACTAATGATGGTGGCCAAACCCTTCCAAGTAGACTAGTCTTCCAAGATCTTATTCAGCACATAACTGACCTCAATATTGACCCATTATGTAAAAATGTTATTGAAGAAGTCAGGAAATCAGTAGCAACATCATTGTATGGAGATGTAAACATTACACCCTTCCAGCACAAAAAATGGTAGCAACGCACATAAAATTCACTGACCAACCTGGACCACAGGTAAAGGGGCTCTTTCCTTAATTTCATGCACAATGTTGGACTGTGCTGCCACCGCTGCCTGAAATAAAAGTACAGGAACAATATATTTATAAAAATCATTGACCAAATAATTAACTAACAATAGCAAGTTAAGTCCAAAACTATTCCAAGAGAAGATAAACTAACAAGTACAAGAAATTTGTAAATTACTACTTAAGGAGAAGTATTGTACTATTGTTATCATACAGTAATTGTTATGACTTAACTTGAAAGCTACGGATTTGTTGGGCTTCCTCATCTGCCACTTTTTGTTCATATTCCCTCCTGGACTGAAAGGTAGATAAAACACACAAATTTTATATTAGAAAGAAGAAGAAGCACTTTCATAAACTTCACATCAACAATTTGTTCAAGCATTTCTTTTCTTTTCCATAATGTTAAAGGCCATCAAATTGTTTCCAATGTCCAAACAATCTAAAATAGCAGTTTATACAACCCTCGAAGCAAAGGACATATCTAGTCAGATAACATTTCATAATTGACACTTCCAGGTTCCAGCAATGAAAGTTCTGTGAAACAAAATGCTGTAAAAAGAAAATCATAAACTTACTGCTTCATAATTATCAAGAAACTCAGTCTCATCATCATCTAAAGCTTTTGGTGGTCCTGTAATAATTACAGACGGGTTGACATTCAATCCGGAATGGCAACAAAAGGAAACCATGTAGAAAAGAGAAAAGTAAGGGGGCGGGGGGCGGGAGGGGAATATGAACGGAGGTCAAACAATTAGCATAAACTATGTCCGTCTAAAAAGGGCCAACACCAAGTAAGCATGAAAGCATTAACAGGCGCAGCCTTATAAGGAGCTGTACTTGGCAGTTGGCATTGCCACACACTATCACATTGAATTATTGCAATAAGCAACTAATTTGTGGTAAATGCTGGATGAACACTCACTATGCTTGAACCTTTCATTAAATTCGGCATCCCGCTTGTCCTTATTCTCCTTTAGAATCTGCAATCGAATGCTTGATCAGTAAGTCATGTCCTTGGAATCGAATCAATTCTACCTATGTTCTCAGAAAACCTTTATTTTCTTATTGAGAATTATAATGTAAATTTTGCATTACTAGAAATGAGGAGGATGAGATAAAGAGAGCAAACCTCGTAGAGAGGTCTATCCCTCTGGGCAGTGCCATCGTCAACTCGTTCACCCCTTGTCCTTTTTGCTTCTACCAACTGTTCCAACACAATAAATTGAACAACCATGCAAAATTAAGAACCAGTAACGGAACCCTAATTTGTGCCTAATTCATGGATTCAAGAAAGGAAAAAGAAGAAAGCGCAAGTTTGAACAGTTTAAGATTCAGTTAGTTTTATTTACTTGCTCTTCAGAAACAAAGTTCATAACCCTAATAGGACGATCCGAATCTTCAGCCATGGCTTTGCGATTTGCTCAGCTCTGCAACTGCAACCAAAATTTCAATTCTGAAAAAACAAGATACAGTAACAGTAGGATTCTGGATTCGAATGAAACTTTTGGGCCGTGTGGTTGTGGGTCACCAATGTCAAAGTTTATTTTTAATATGCTTCTCCGCTCGGATCCAATCCAACTCAAAAATAAAAAGGGTATTGTTGGCGTGTTGCTACTTGCTATTCGATATTTACTTTTTATTACGATTTAATTCATTTAAGAAAATAGATTCATGTCAAAAAAAAAAAAGATTATATGAACGTAGAAAATTCACAAAATTTTCATATCAACAGTTTGCGAAAAAGAAAAAGGTACTTACTTAGAACCTAATAATACGTCTACTTATTAAGACATGATGACATCCCTTAATTATTTACGTCTAACAAATAGCTCTTTTTTAATTTAAAAACATAAAAAATAAAGGTGTCAATTAAATTAGGAGTTTGGTGAAACTTGATAAGTCAATCAATTTTCTTTTTACGTAATTTTTTTTCTTTTTTTACCATTTTTTATGTGAAAATTTTCTTAAATGTAATAATTATAGATAATTATATGTATAATAATTTAAAAGATCACAGAATTTGGATTATATGAATTTTTTACCAAATGTTACAAGTTTAAACAGATTAATTAATGTTGGGATCGGATTAGGCTCATTGGCCTATAACAATAAAATTGTTCAGTCAAATGTTTATTCCCTTATACGTGTAATGGGACCTCTTTATCTTTTGGAATGAAATAGCCAACGAGGATCTTTAACATCTGATTCTGCGTCTCCTCCCTTCTCGTCTGAGAGGATGGGTCGATAGGGTATAAGTTATAATACTATTCGCTGATTCGGCTTACAAGAATGTAATTCTTTATTCCAAACCAGTGGTGACAAGTGAATGAGTCTGTCTGGAATCTGGAGTAAGAATTTAAATAAGCAAGCGGCTGATACTATGGTCTTCTACAGCTCAGAAACACGAAATGATGTCAAACAGTCAAACTAGTGAGGAGAAAAAGGGTCCTAATAGATTAGTACACTACTACATTTAATAAGAATCACTTTATTTTCTCAATACTCGTTTCTGAATTCACCAGGTTGGTTAGTTGACAAATATGGCCACTGTGTAGACCTTCATTACAAAATTGTAATCCATTTGTGGAGTTCGACAGCCACGCAAGGATTAAAATATACTCTGCCCTAAATTTATCAAGAAGCAACCCTCAATATACAAACCACGTGCCAAGGACAGGGTGGCAAGAACCAATGAAAAGAATGAAACTCAGTTGAAACCAATTAGAAAAACTAAAGAACGCTGATATTTTTGAGGTCCCAACAACCAGAAGTAGAAAACATTGCCTCACACAAACATCAGCTATCTCAATTTCATTATGCAAATGTCAGAATTCCTATGTAGCTCTACCGTAGCATCCTGAAAGATTCCCTTTTATTCTTCAATAATTATGCGAACCCTGTATAGGTTTCTTCATGATAGCTCGAACAGTTCCACATTTTCAGTTACCTGTCAAATCCATAGCACAAAGAGTCAATTGTCTGCTAATGATAAAGCTAATTCAAGGATTCAAAGATAAACTGCCGCTTGGGTAGGACATAATTGCAAGCAGTCATCATATATTAAACCTTTTAGCATTGATATTGACAAGAATTAACCCCCTACATTAAAAAGAAAATAATGGATAAATCAGCTCACCGAAACAACAGATACAGCACAAAATCAATCATCTCTGCTGAGGGCTGTAATGCCAGTGTGTCAACAAAAAGGATCAGTCTAGATTTTGCATGGATTTATTACCTCTTTACGAGCAAAATTTATAAAAAACTAACCGTTCTGCATCTTGTGAAATAATATGCCTCAGCCATGGGCATCACATTCTACTCACTAAAGCATCACTACCACTTTGTGTTTTAAATTTTGTTAATAATATATGAACCATCTCCAGTCAACCCTTCCATATCCCCTAAGCTCTGCAGTTGATTCTATCCCAAAAGTTCAAATTGTCAGGCTTGCAAAATATCTAGTCTATCTCAACTGATTTGAGGTCATGTTTGAGGCTAGAAATGGAAATATGACTGGGAAAGCAAATTCTTCACTAGTGAACTTAAAAAGCCTTAGGCAAGAGAACGAATAGAGAAAGTGGAAAGATGAGTTATGGATGGACTTGTCAGTGGGAAGGGTACAAGTGGGAGACATCCAATCCAAAAGAAACCAAATTTCATATAATCTAAGGTTAAAAACTCCACTTTTTCTTTTTACTGGAATAACATCATAAAGGAGTAACATTGTTGAATGAAAACAAGTAATTATTCCTTGTTCACAATGCTTACAACACTCTCAGCTAAGTGGAAAACTAGAATCTATGAACTGAAAGAATGCATTAATTAACAAAGTTAACTTGGACACTTGGAGTATCTGACTGAAATAAATGTGTTGAACTTTGACCATTTAGTTAACAATAGCTTTATACTCACAATCATCTTATATAATAACAATTAACACCCACTTCTACAGTGTTTCGGTGCTGGCTAGATGATCCTAAAACATTCTTTACACACATAAGTCAACAATTTCGAGAAACTGAATAACCTAAATATCTTGTATGGCTAACGCCTATTATAGTTAATCATAGAACTCCAAATTGAACATATATTATTTTCCTACTTATGTTGATTAAATCAATACTTTTGGCAGGAAACTCAAATATGCAGCCTTTTCATTTCACCAATTGACAGCAGCAGTTTTGCCATCTCAATAGCCGGAATTTTTTAGAAGTTTAGAACTGTATATCTGAATACTAAAAAACTAATATGATCCCCATGCATAAGGGTCACATTGATTGAAGACAGCAATAGAAGTTGGAGATCTGAGTCATCAGACCAAATAATCTAAATTATATGTGGGATTATAAAATGGTCTACACTACACTCAGATTGAAGTGTTCAGAATTGAAACATGAAATCTATCCACTATAAAACCCCAACTATCATTTGGCATCCTGCAGTTACTTCTATCATATTTTTATACTTAGTATAGCATCTTAAGCGGATATACTTATTAAGTATACCCTTCCCCTGCATTCTAGGTAGAATCAATTATAGATATCATAGAGACCAAAGTCACTGAAGTGTACTAGGATGCTAGATCACAAAGCAACTAAGAACAGAAATTTCTAAAGCCAATTCAAAGAAACATTTGATAAGCAGGCAGCACAGTGAGGAAAACCCATACCCTTTTCTTTTCTCTCCTTAGGAAGCATTTTGCAAGTTTTTCCTTCCTCAAGAAGCTGAATAATTGCACTCTTAAGCTTGAGATAATCCTCAACTGTGTTATAAACTTGATGAGAAATCCGAACATAACCAGTTATATAACCATCCTTGTCCCTGGGATCCCTGTTACCATTTCTCACCACCTGGAAATATATAGGAACTTCGACACCATGATAAACCCTCAAATATGACCTTAACCTCAAGGCATCGTCATCACTCATCACACCCAGTCTAGAGGGCAATCCCACCATAATCATGCTCGCGCACATTTCAGGAGGTGACCCAAGATTCGTTCCCCAAGACTCTGCCAACATAGTCCCCATTTTAACAACCCCATCATCGTTCCTCTTCATAATCCCCTCGATTCCACCTTCAAACCTATTCACGAAATCCAAAATCGATGGCACCACAAGCTGGGGGCTATAGTCCCGCGCACCAACCCAAGCACTCTCAACTGGTAATCCATTCCCATATTCTTGCGCAACCACAGGGTGATGCATATCACAAGTACTCGAATTTTTACAGTACAAAAAGGCAACCGAAGGCGGCGAAAAAAACCACTTATACAAATTACTAACATAAAAATCAGCCCCAATTTCTTTAACATCAATGTGCAAGCTTCCAATCGCGCGTGCACCATCAACAAAAACCTGATCCACTCCATGTTCTCTACAAATTCCAATCAATTCACGCACAGGGAAAACAACCGAAGGCATTGACGTAATGTGATCGAGAATCGCTAACCTAACTCTCCCGCCATTAGCTTTACCTCGCTGCAGCCCTTTCTCGAACTCTGCAATAATCTCTTCGTTGGAACGAACCGGAAACGGTAACCGAACCTCGATTACCGAACCGCCAAGTGGGGTAACGTAGGCTTGGATGGATTTCTTGACGGCGTGGTAAGCGCAATGGAACATTATGACGGTGTCGTTTTGGTGAAACTCACCGCGGGCGAAACGGCGACCGATCTGTTGGAGAACGATGGCTGCAGCGGTGATGGCGTTATCGACGAGGGAGATGTCGTCGACGTGGTCGGCGTTGATGAGGGTTTTGATGAGGGAGCGTGAGTGTAGGATTCCTTTACGGAGGGTGTTGAAGTAGAAGTCGTCGGGTTGCTGGAGGAAGCGGAGGTGCCAGTTGTTCTGGGCGGCGAGAACGGAGTGGGGGCAGCTGCCGAAGCTTCCATTGTTGATTCGGGCCACGCCGGGTTGGTGGTGGGAGAACTCTTCGCGGATTTCGGGTTCGGAAATGGGGCGGGTTAGTCTCGGTTTCTTTGAGGCGTGGTGGTTGTCGGCGACGCCGTTTCGAGGGTCCTCGTCGTCCATGGTTTTGAACTTGAATGGGGGTGGAAACTGAGGAAGTTAGGGTTTTTTGGAAGTGTGAGATTTCATTGTCATTGATTTGGGAAAATTTGAAGACACCGGGGGGCAGGAAGAGTGAGTGGCGTAGCAATAGCAGCATGAAACTGGAAACTGGAAAGTAGGGAGATTGGAGAGCGGGGTCTTGTTGTCGTTACTCGTTACTCAGTTGTCGGATTGGGGAAACATTATTTTTCTTTCACGTGCGCGAACTTTTCTTATTTTAGAAAAATTAGATTTTGCATTGATGCGATCGGATAAATTAAGAATTAAATAATGAAAATAAATATAATTATATAAAAAATAATTTTATTAAATAAAATATGTATAATAATTTATAAAAAAATAAAATTTATAAATTTAGTTAAAATATATATCAAATATAATTTTTATTATATTTTTATTAAAAAAATATTAATATAAATATTAAAGAATTTAAAATAAAAATTATTATAAAATAATCTATAAATTAGCAAAATATTTATAATATAAAAAAAATCATTTTTTTCAAATGAACAATTTAATCTAAAAATTTTATAAAAAATATTTTAATAAATTAACTTGACTTAAAATTATACATAAATTAATTTAATTTATGTAAATCAAGTGATAAATAGTTTTAGGATAACAACATCTTCTTGTATTTGAAGATCTTCATGGAAACTATCTCATTTTGGGATTCGAATTCGAAAAAAAAATTTCACAAGAATGGAACAAAATAAAAATTCTCTTGATACAGGTGTGGAGACAGGGACGGGAATTGTATTCCCTACCCTGTGAGGTTTTCGTCCCGAAAAAATTAGTAAATTATTTATATTGATTGAATTTTATATATATATATACACACACACACAAACACATACACACACACATACATATGTGTGTATTAATATTTTATTTTTTTTACTATTTTTATCTGTATTTTTATATTAATTTTAAATAAAAATATCTCTACAAATTTATTTGTATTCGTATTTATGCATTTTATATGATTTAATAAATTGAACAACTTATAAAAAGATTTAAAAATTTTAGAAAATAATATTCAAATGTAATATAATAAACAAAATTTGAAAAACAAATATAGAATTTAGAATATAAGTTATGTTATTTTTAACCACACATAAATGGTATATTAAAATCATCTTAGAAAAAAAATTATAAAGAAAATGTGAAAATATATTCTTTAACATTGATAATTTATAACATTACTTTTATATAAGTATAATGAATAATAACATTATTTATATCCATGCGCTATACATGAGGTTAATTAAGAATTGAGTTATAAAGATAAATATAATAAAATAAATTTATTAAATGAAATATATAGACATATGTACAAAAAAAAAGAAATATATAGACAAAATTATCTAATATTAAAAATTCAATGTTCAATTGTTCTACTAATTATTTTTTGTATATTACATGTTTATTTTTTATTAACAACTTTTATTATTAAATACACATATGATTAAATAAAAATTAAGTTATACTTTGTTAAGTATAACTTCATTTATGTCTTGGTTAGATACTTGTAAAAAAAATTATATTTTTAGTGTAACTGAGAACTTTAAGTTATTTTAAGTACTTTCAATACTTTTGTGTAATTTTTTAATCAAGTACTGAGTAAGTATTTTGCTTATGAAGTTTCTAAAATCAACAGTTAAAAAGAGATTAAGAGTAAGAGATAATGAGAAATTTAAGTGTATTAGTGTGTTATTTAAATAAGAAACGCATGAAAGTAAAATAGGAAATAACTAAATTAATACATAGATTTAATTAAAAATAATTGATACAAAATGTTAAAAAATTCAAGAATTTTTATATTTTCTTAAGATTTGTTATTATATTATTATTATTGAGATTTGTTATCATATTTTAGACTTAAATAAAAATATTTTTAATATATTTAGGACACTACTTGTTTTAATCAAATTAAATAAAAGTTATTTTTTATTTTAATAATCATTAATACTATTAAAATAAATAGCCTAAAAGATATACATTATTATATATTTATGTAAAATGATCAAGTTCATTTACACAATTAAAATAGGAAGAAAATATTTGGGTTAATTATCCCAAATATTTGTACAATAATTGTCTAATGTTATTATATTAGTGAAGATTCTAATTGATAATTAAACTATAAAACAAATGAAGTAAATAAAAAATTACTTCATACAACAATGAATTAAAATTAGCAAATCAAAAAAATTAAAAATTAAACTATACAGAAAATAAAACAAAAAAGAAGGGACAATTACTCTGAAGTTCTCACATGAATTATTATCATCTTCTAAATCTTTACATCAAACATTTTCTGGCAAAGATCAAAGAAGTTGAAGAGCAAGTAACTCTTCTCCTTTTAATTATTGTTATTGGCCTTCTTAGTGGGGTTTCCCTATAGATTAATGTCCCCAAAGGCTTAACATTGTGCTTGATAAAGCAAAGTTGTACTCTGCTTTAACTCCTCATTCAAAGTCTCATTGGCAGCACACGCTATTTCTAATTTTTCATACTTTATAAGGCGTTATCGAGTGCTCATGGATTTAATAATGGTTGTATCAAGTTGTGTGATTGGCAGCAAATTATTTTTCTAATCTCTTATACTTTGCAAGGCTTCTTTGAGTGCTCGTGAATTTAAACATGACTAGATCAAGTTGGTGAAAGACAATATTTTGATTGGAAGATTAACAATGTATAGATATGAAAGAAAATGGGTTGGTGGAGAATGCAAGAATGACATAACTTGTAACATTTATCATAACTTGATGTGCGCCATTGAGTGTAGGGCAAAGGAGGAGTGGTGGTTTGCCGTGAAAGATTGTATCGAGTAAAAGAAGAATTCTGAGTTGCAATATAAAACCTAAAAATGATGGAGCCCTGGATTCATCTATTTGATTCTGGTATTTGTTTTTATTTTAATAATTTTATAATTTTTAATTTTAATTGTTCACTGGTTCGAAAGTATTTTTATTTTCATATGTGGCAAGATTTTATTTCCAACGTGGCATGGTTTTTTCAATGTGGCAACACATTTACACTTTTCATTTAAATTGTAGCATGATATGCCACATGACAGTTTTTTAGAACACGTATTTGCTACATGACAACATTTTATACATGTATTGTCATGTTAGAGTGACATATATCATGATTTGAAAGCATGTACTTTTTCTTTATATATTATTATATGATACTTAAATACTCTGAGAGTAATACTCTCATCATTTTTGTAATTGTTCATATCTAATTGAATAATATTTTATTTTCAATATAATGGCATATATGGTTATTTGGTGTCATATGTTCTGTTTTTAGTGGAGTAGTGTAATATTCCTAGAGTTTGCAATAATTTCTCTTTTTTTTCACAAGACAATCGAATGACGTCGTGCGTAAAGAACTAAGGTTTTGTTTGGATTGGTGGTAAGGGATAGAAAGGAGTGGAATGAGATAGAATGAGATATGATTTCATTGTTTAGATTTTTTAAATTAGGATGGAATGGAATGACATAAGATAGCATCCATTCCATTCTATTTCATCCTAAACCTCAATTTTTCTTCCCCCCAAATTGGGCGAGATGGGATGGAATGAAATGACATAGTTACAAAAATATTATAATTTTTGTCATTCCATTCCATCCACCATTCCAAACAATGGAAAGAAACTTTCCTCCATTTCATCTTTAAATATCTAAACAATGATATGAAAACTTTATATCATTCTACTTCATTTCATCCTATCACATACCATTTCATTTTATTTTACCAACTATAAGTTATCCAAATATAGCCTAAGGCAAAGAGAATAGTGGAAAAAGTCATAAGCATAGTTGTAATACCATGATCGAAGGTTGATCTGGTTAAAAGGCCAAGTCACTAAGGTCAACAGTTCGATTCTGGATCAAACGGTTGAACTAAAAAATTCAGACAAAGAAAAAAGTTTTAAAAAAAGAATATTATATGAAAAGATACTTCATATAAAAATATATTATATGATGCAGTCAAACTAATAGTAATAATAATCCAATATTATGTTTAAAAAATCAGATGAGTTGGATAATAATTAAATTAAAAATTGATAACATAATATAACAAGAATGTGTGATTTAATGGTATAATGTATTTGATCATAAAGGTCATTTATATACCAAATTTAAATCTTATAAGTAACAATTTTAAAGTTTTATTTTAAAACAAAACGAGGGTCTGGTCTGGACAGGTCATCTGTATTTAACTAGATCGATGAGAAAACTCATCTTAAGTATGAACCAAACTGGCCTACAATTTCGGTCACGAGTTTTTCAATCCGATCAGGCGAGTCGGTCCGATTCATAGGTCATGAGTAAGGATGTCTTTGGATGAACTTTAAAAAAAGAAATTTTAATATAACAAAAAAATGACTTTTTTCTTTCTTTTTATTTATTTTTTATTTTTTTTAAAGTAGCTCATCTTAACTTATCATAAAAAATAGAAAATTGATTATTTTTAAATTTTATTTATTTTAATAATTTTATCTAAATAATTTAAAATATTTGAGAAATATTTTTTAGAAAAAAACCACTTTTCCTATTAAAAAAATACAAATAAACGCAACCTGTATCTTCCTCTTTGTTAGCGAGCTTCTTAAAATGGGCGAGAAAAAAAAACATTATCTAGAGCATAAGATGCATATTCCATGTTTGAGTGAAGGACAATTAGAAGGAAAGGCAGAGAAGTAGAAGGTTTAAAAATTTAAATAAATATATAAGTATATGATTAATAAATTGGATTTAAATTTGATATATTAATAGTGTAAAATTTTTTTACATTCATTTAATAATATATTAACATATCATTAAAAAAAGTGAACTTTATAATAATATTTGTGAAAATATTTTTTAAAATAATTTAGCAATACAAATTTTAATGATACTGTAAAAATAAAAGTTTTATATTAACTTCAAAATTAAATCCTAACAAATTATGAATATCAGAGCTCATTGATTTACTAATAAATGATTACTACTTTCACCTTCGCTTTACTGTCCATAGTATATCTTGCACTTTAGATTACGTTTGGTACATCTGATAGTATAAAATATGATAATATAATATAATAAGATAAGGTCTGATAGTATAAATAAGCTGATAAGTTTTTATACTATTAAACATTTGGTGCACATAGTATAAACAACTTGATAGTACATATAATTATCTAATATAACCATATTATCCTTCACCTTTTTTACCATCTCAGGTCTGAACAAGTTAATTCTCATTTATCTATTTTCTTTTTCATTTTACTCTAATTCAATCCTTAACATACTTGAATTTTGATTTTTTTTACTTGTATTTTTTTATTTGTTTTATTGGGTTGTGTTTTAATTTTTGGGTGGCATGCCATTTATGTCTTCCACTAGTTCTGACAGTGGACGATACGCTGCAGGTTCCACACTACAGTTTCTTTTTGTCTTCCCTTCTCGTGAATAGTTACTACTATTTATTTACAAAATCACACACTAGTTGGGGAAATAGAGACAAAATTGAAACTTCATGAAACATTGGGATGTAAGAGGAAAATAGAGAAATGGGGCTGTGAGTGTTGATTGAGAAATGAGAAATAAGAAATAGATGAATATGAGGGATAGAGGTGTAATAATTATCTTATCAAGTCTTATCATGTGATAAGCGAGATGATAGAGTTATCTTGTTAGAATATGATAAAAATAGTTGACTGGATTTGACTATCCTATCATATGTTAGCACTAAACACATGCTAAGACTTGATGGTAGAAACTTATACTATCAAGTCTTCTTTATACGATGCACCAAACGCAGCTTAGAATTTATAAAGAGTAGTGTTATTTGTCGCCAACAGCTTTTATATAGTTACATAGTTAAAATGTAACAAATAAATAAAAAAATAAACAAACAAACAACTTCACAAAACGCAGCATGTCTAGTCTATTTTGGTTATTTTGTGTAACGTTTCATGAAAAACGTTTTGTGACATCACGCATTTTCAATTTATAAAATATAAAAGTAAATACTCACCTAAATTTTGAGAGGTTTGTAATTGTAATGGGTGAAAATAAAAATTTAATTCAAATAATATTTTTTCAAAATTTGTATTCGATTAATATATAAAAATTTAGATCCATATACAATAAAATACTATTGAAATTAACTTATTTAAATGTTTTTTTATTGACAAATTTATGTTTAAAAAAGCCATTTTTATATTATATTTGAATAAATGAGTAAAATCCTTTCACTATTTGCACATATATGCTTAAACCCTAATACAAAATGTATTTACTCATAATTGTATGTATATTCAAATCAAATAAAAATTTAAGAGAATTTCTTAGTTGTAAATGTGCTAAGGTTATAACCAAGCCTCTCAAAATATCTTAATCATAGACCAAAAGTATTCAAATTAAAATTAGCAAACTTCATATTTGATATGAATATATGAGTCGAGTAGTTAAGGACGGATTATGTCAACTAAGTTAGTCGTGGTTTGATATTTGTCAGAGTCTGTTATTGGTAAGTTATCTATAAGTATATCAGTAAGTACTTGTTGAGCTTGAAGGCCTACCCTGATCTTAGGATGTGACAACTACATTTAATCCTAAATTTTTGTATGAAAAAAATAATCCATACTTAATTGACATCCAAGACCAAAACAAGGTCAATCAAAATTAGGTCTAACTTTTTATTTTTTAAAGTCTGATTTCACAAATTTATCTTGTTCAATACAACTATATGTACAACAAAAATTTTCATACTAATTTTATATCAGTTGATGATATATAAAATTTTGGTTAATAATATTCATGGTTTGGTTAACAAGTTAATAAGTCACACCAAAGTAATTTGTAACATCCCTTACAATAACAATAAGTAAGGAGATGATATCTCCAAATGTAATATAATAAAGGATTGAGTTAACTTGGAGTTTTAGAAAAATTCACTTTGAGATAAAATATGGCAGAGTAATAATTACAAGGATAAAAATAAATTTGATGAGTTAAGCATGTTGAGATAAGCACAACAAGTGTCAGCAATAGATTTGGCGCAAACAAAAAAAATCATAAGGCTTATTTAAGTCATTCCTCCGCGTAAGCGTGTCAAAGTACTCTAGAAAATTCTCAAATATTGCTTAGTAAGGTAACAAATAATGATTACCATAGGAAATTTTTTCTCTTTAATGTCAGAAAGAGTAAATAATTGGCCCTGTATATACCCTATCATTCCTCCTATTTCCAGTAGACACAACTATCCAACAAAAAACACTAAGTAACAACTATGTTTTTTGCCACTCACCCGAGAAATCCCAACACTCATTCTTTTCACATTACCTTTAACCCAAAAACAAATTTTATTGTGAGTAACGTTTCAGCTGTAAGGTAGGAAAGGTGAAAACTCATTCTTTTACTTCTTTCATTCTACTAATATTAATTCTAGTTTTATCTTTGATTATTTCAAAATTATGACCTTTTCAAAGTTATGGCAGGATTTCTTATTCGATATTGTTCTTTACACTTTGATTTTCTTTTCTATTTCATAATTGATTTTGCTTTTGTTTTGATATCTGCGTTTCAATTTCGATTCTCACATTTTTTATTTTGCTATGTGCTTCTATTTCGATTTTGACTTTCTCATATTTTCGATTTTGATATTTCTACCTTGACTGTCTCCTTTCGATTTCAGATTTTAATGTACTTTGACTATCTTTGACTTTCTCTTAGATTTCAATTCTATATTTCAATTTCGGTACTTCGACTATCTTTATGAACTTCTCTTCGATTTCTGTTTTTATACCTTAACTGTCTATTTTCGATTTCAGTATATGTACTTGGATTTTGAACTCTATTTTTTTTCGATTTGATTTTGAAATGGTTTACTCAAAAAATTTTATTTTTGATTTACTGAGTATTTGATATTTTGTTTAAGCTCACTAATGTTGTCCTATTGTATTAATGAATCAATGTGCAATAAAAGTATTATTACGATTGTAATTAGAAATATCAAGGAACATCTCAATTATAAATTATTATGGCCATGATTAGAAATATTGAAGGATGCTTTGATTAGAATTAATTATTATGGTCATGATTAGAACATTGGGGGACGTCTTAATGAGAGAACACATGCACATTTGGTTTAGAATCTTAATAGTGGGATGAGGAGAATAATTTTGCTAAGCTTATTTCCATAAATGACTTTATTGATGAAGGTATATTCATAAATGATGATTTCATGCTAAGCTTGTTGCTAAGTATTTTTTGTAAGGTTAGATTTTATGGACTTTATCATGATTTCGATCTTTATCCTTTGATCCTTGCCTTTTCACTTCGAAATGTTTTCGATATTAAACTCATTATTCTAAATGATTTCGATTTCGATCGAGTTCTTTGATTGATTTTGATTTCGATCGAGTCCTTTGACTATTTTTTATTTCGATCGGAATTATGGCTTTTGGAAAGAAAGGTGAAAAAGAATGGTAAAATATTTTTTGTACATGTGATGATTGAAATATCATTAGTTCAAAACTTATATATGTTTTTGCTCATTCCTACTGAGTTTTATCTCACATATTTTTGGCGTGATATTTCAGACAATGTCCACTGTAAGGTTTCTGATTGATCCATGTGTGCAGCAAGTGTACATGCCTGAATTAGGAGATTATGTGTTCTCATTCACCTTAGGAGATTTGTGCCTAATAATTCTACTTTTTGATGAGTAGCTGTAGTAGTCAATGTTTGTAAATATGTGAACAGTAGCACCTTGTAAAGGCTTTTAAAAACCTAATTTTTTGAATATAGGTACCTAACTTAAGTAATGCTTGTATATACCCAACTCTTGAAGGGTTTCACCCTTGATAACAAACAAAAAAATTGTACATCAAACTTATAGTAAAGATAGTAATATTAGTAATGTGTTGATCTAATTTGCATATATAGAATCTTTTTTATAAAAAATAAATAAAAAATAAAAACATAAAATTAGAGTAGGATGTTACATAATTGATGTGATAATACTCGTGATAATCGATTATAACTCATTAACCATACATGTTAACCCAAACCTCATAGGCTGCTGATCAACATAAAATTTGTCAAAATTTTGGTGTGTAAATATATTTTTCTTGATATAAAAAGTTTAACTAAATTCAACAAAACTCTATTAGGGCAATGACAACGTGAAAAAGTAATGTGATTTTAGGTATAAAAAAGAATTGATTAAGGACGTAATTTCAAATTTTAGAAAAATAATTATTGTGGAGAAACTATATAATTTTTGTGCTCTTGCGATTGATCAGAAATTAATTTCATAAAAAATCAAATAGATTAAATCTATAAAGATATTTTATGATGTTAAAAGAAAAATTAATTAATATATTTGATCACACTATGATGAATAATATTCAAGAGTGGATATCCAAAAGTTACTAGAGTTACATAATTACAAGAATGTTACAAGATACTTATTATGTGGGTGTTAATATACATTATTCTTCTTTATATGTCATTATGGTGATACTTGTAATTCTATATAATCATGACCCTATAAATAAAGGATGTAAGGCATTTGTGTAGGTGACACAAGAATGAAGAAAAACTTTTCTTTTCTCTCTAGTTTATTCTATATTTCTTAAGTTCTCTATGCTTACTTTTATAACACGTTATCAGCACGAGACTCTACCATATGAGTGATGACTTGAACAACTTAGAGGTTTTGTTGAAAAAGTTTATCTTCTTGTCACTCTCTTTGGATTAATCTAATTAACGACTATTTTCTTTCTTATGGTTTTCTTCATGTTGATCTTAGTATGAAATATCTTTTGTGTTTCATTCATAGAAATTTTATTATCATTCTTGTTTGACTAATACAATTATCATATTTTATTTTATATTGAATTTGTTACTCTTGATAAATTATGAAATAGATTACTGTTCAAACATCTCTAAAAGATTACACAAAACTAATCATTTTTCATGATTATATTTTATATAAAGATTTATGGTACAGGTCCTGAATAACTACACATTTAGATCATGATTGAATCTAAAAAGATCCATTTAATCTTAGTATAATTTGAATCAAAGAAATGTGAGAGTGAACATCATTAATCTTTTTTGTCTCTCGAATATGCTCCTGTAGTAGCAAAAATGAGAATTGTTTCAAGAAATATTTTGAATCAAGTTTATGCATTACTATGATTGAATACAAAAATGAGTTATTAATGAAAAATCACAAAGTTTACCCAATGAGTTGAGCTTCATTCCCTGAAGTGAATGTTCCGTATTATAATTTTGGGTATGCTAGGTGTTATGGTTATGAGCATTGATGTGGCAAAAATTAGAAAATGACCATTATCCTGGTTAGCTCCAATTCTTCTAAGGATACATATCATATGAAGTGAGAAGGCAATGATGAGAAAAATAATGAATAAAGTAAGAATTTTGAAATAAATGCCATTATTATAGGATGTACAAAAGGACATTTGTCATGTACATGTATCATTTGTCAAAATTTTGCTTGTGAAAATTATTTATTTGGTTATGGTCCTACATATAATATGCATTTGGATGCGTTTATTTTCGTTAAATACTATGGAGGAAAGTTTTATCATTTGATTGATGATTTGAGTTATTGAATTATTTTCTTGAAATTAATATTTGTCATTTCATATGTATTTATTTTATTTTTTATGTGATTTAAAATCATCATGTACACATCTTTTCTTACTTTGTTAGTTTGTAATATTTAAAATAAAATATATATGATATGATTTCTTAGAAATTTTTTTTTATTGAAGAAAAAATGTGTGTTCCTAACTCTCTCTCTCTCTCTCTCTATATATATATATATATATATAGATGGATTAGATCCTCTGCAGCTTGTGAGAAAATTATAGAGGGTGCAGCTTCTTAATCTCACCCTTAAAAGTTGTTGTATTATATTTATTTTTAATATTTTATTATATAAAAACTTTATTTCAATGGTTGAGATCCTTTACAATTATTTTTCAACTACAGAGGATCCTAATCCATACACACACACACACACACACACACACACACACACACATATATATATATATATATATATATATCAATGGTAAATTTTGATATCTAGTAGTATAAAAGTAATTCAAGTCTCTAAAATAATTCAAGTTTACTATGCTATTGTAAACCAAAAGTTTACTATATTGTTATAAACCAGAAGTTTACTAGTCCAAATACTTTTGTTATTTGACATATGAGTGGTAAAGCTATTCTGGGTCAATATTGATAATTCATATGGATATCTTTGAAGGATTAGAAAATTCTTCAATATAATGAGGCTTTATGTGCAAGTGCTTTCAATGGAAATTGATTATAAGTTATCAATAGCTAAAAATAGAGTTGAATTTGTTGAATTTCTGGAATGAATTTAAGATGATATTTGTGAATTATATCATAAATCATGAGTAGCCTTTAGATATTTTATGACCAGAAGTCAGTTGGTCACATGTATACTTATTATCAACTCGCAACATTGTGTTTGTGAGATTATGCAAGTTATTTGATTAAGAGTACAAATTTTCAGATTAAGATAAATTGTCTTGATAATGCTAGTAAATTTAATTCTCAACCTTTTAGACAAATAATTCTAAAGAGGATACTCTTGAAAAGAGATTAGAAACATAAGTTGGACTCTTGAAGTAGTCTGAACTCCATAAGAAGTTAAAATACCTACAAATGGTGAAAATAATGAGATCTCAATAAATTATGTCTCTATGGGCAAAATAAAGTAATCGAAAAGAAATAATTGTTGACAACATATTTGCATAGCGCACAATATTATGAATAATAATGAGGATCATGAAATTATAATCATAAAAAAATATTAACGAAAAAATGATTGGTCAAAATAGAAGAATGTTTTGTAAGCGAAATTAAACTCACTTGTAAAATGTGAGCTTATTGAATTTGTAGTTCAAACTCTAGCATAGGTTTTAATAGACCTGAAATCTAAACCCCATATGGTGCAAAATTTGTGAATATAAATAGATGCAATTATATTTTGCTATCTATTGAGGATGTTTACATACAAGAAGTTGAGTACTTCTAATGGATGTTATTATATCTTGTTGTTATGGATCTCTTGATACATACTATCTACATAAAAATCCTCGAAGGATTTCAAATATCAATAGTATCTAATGAACTTAATTTACATATGTTAATGATTTATGTTCTTTTCTCATCATATTGAGACTTTTTTATTGAGCATTAGTGCTTATTGACATGCATTATATATATTTCAAAATTTCTTAAAATACTTTATTTGCGTATATGTCTATTTAAGAAACTTGCAATTGTCTTTGCATAATTGCTATGTATGTTAGTTATTAAAATTGCTTGAAGTTTTTTCAAGGTTGTAGAAGATCTAAAGAAAAAATATGAAGTGAAAATTCTTTGAATAATAAAACTTTGTCTTGACCTGCAGATCAAGCATTTAGAATATTGAATTTTTTCTATCAAGTTATAAAGAACAAGTTTTTAAGTCATTTATACATATAATTATACACTGAGTACACTAATATTATTAGATGGTTAGATTTAAAGCAGATAATAAAGATCTTGATCATGAAGTAGCATACTTTTGTGCTATAGAAATATACATGTATATTGATAAATACTATGTATTTCTATATCT
Organism: Ormosia semicastrata; assembly: GCA_029884595.1. Classification (NCBI taxonomy): domain Eukaryota; kingdom Viridiplantae; phylum Streptophyta; class Magnoliopsida; order Fabales; family Fabaceae; genus Ormosia; species Ormosia semicastrata. Next base: position 10,229,041 of record JAQQTO010000054.1, on the reverse strand, counting down.
TCAGGGCACAATTAATGATATTATTTTATTCATATGAATATATGTTCAGCTAATTGATTATACAGATGCAGGGTATTTATCTAATCCACATGTCAAATTTCAAACAGGGTCTTTATTTACATATAGTAGTATTGCTATATCATGGTGATTTACAAAGTAATTTATAGTTGTCACTTTTTCATATCATTTAGAAATAATGACAATTCATGAAGGAAGTCGTTAATATTTCTTATTAAGAGTTATGATTCATCATATTTAAGAATCTTGTAGATTGTATTATGAAAAAGAAATTTTAATTGAAGATAATACTACTTGCAAAACTCAACAAAAGGAGAATATATCTAAGGTGACTGAATAAAGTATATTTCTCCAAAATTATTCACGGGGATAAAATTGAAATACTGCAATTCATATATCATAAGTGATGCTTCTAACAATGGGAGAAAATTGTACTCTTTTTCTCTCAATCAAGGTTTTGTCTTTTATGATTTTTCCTGATAAAGTTTTTAACAAGGTAGTTCCCATATAAAAGACATTGTATTCTTTTTTCTTTACTAGGATTTTTTCCCATTGAGTTTTTTCCTAGTAAGGTTTTAATGATGTATATCTCTAATGGACATCTAAGGGGAAGTGTTACGAATAATATTCAAGAGTGAATGTCCAAAAGTCATTAGAGTTACATAGTTACAAGAATCTTACAAGATACTCATTATGTGGATGTTAATATAAATTATTCTATTTTATATCTCATTATGGTGATGCTTGTAATTCTATGTAATTGTGGCCCTATAAATAGAGGGTATAAGACATTTGAGTAGGTGACACAAGAATGAATAATTTTTTTTATCTCTAGTTTTTTTTCTATTTATTGAGTTCTTTATATTTTGTTCTTTAATTTCTTATCTATTTTTTAAGTTCTTTATACTTACTTTTATAACAACTACTAATATATTCTATTTACTATTTATTTACATATAGATTGATAAGTAATGTAAAAGTGATGCGCAAAACATTAGGGTGTGAATAGCAAAAATGTATAGCCATGGATCGTAGAGCTCACGTGAGAAAAGCCTGGTGGCCTATCTGGCTGAATTTGGAGGGGCTTTTTGACCAAATTGCTCTTAGTGGCAAAACTATTCACCAAATTGTCATACTTTTCAAATTATTTATCAGAATGCCACACTTTTGGCCACACTGGAATCTTTTATTATTTTATGTTCCATGTAAATAGCGCCAAAGGAAATAGCGCTAGCAATAGGAAAACGCCAACACGGTTGGCGCAACAGACGTGGTAACGCCAGCAAGGCTGGTGTTTTCCACATGGTAGCGCCATACGTAATGGTGTTACCACGTGGATAACGCCACCCATTTTGGCGATACCACGTGGATAACGCCAACCGTGTTGACGTTTTCACTTACAGCTTGACACACATTTCTTCAGTTTTTCCTTGAAGTTATGAGTGTCTATTATAGAGTGAAAGTTTGTTTCAGACTCATACAAATTTAGAACACATTGTCATGGGATAAGGTGCGTGGTCTATTACCACCGAACATGTTGACGTTACCAGTATATGTCACTACTTTTTTAAAGGAGCATGATCACATTACATTGGAGCAACTTTGTCCAGCTCCTCCTGTAGATGACATTCCAGAACCACCCGAGTAGTCCGATGAAACAGAGGACGCGTCGTAGAAGAATGACAGGGTTAGCGAGTACTTGATCACGACTTCGACATTCAGATGCTTCTGATTCTTCAAATGTGTCTAGGACTCAGCCCCCAACCACTACTACTGTTACTTACCCACTATCTCAACCACCACCTCTATCTTACTGACCATCCAGGTTATCCACCACCTACAAGTTACCCACCATCTACAGGATACCCACTACCTGCTTACACTTACCCACTATATCCTTTGACTTTACCCTTGTACCATCATTTCCATACCCACCATATATGAGTTACCTACCATATCCTTATTCGTCACAGTCAGATCCTTCTTCTGATCCCCCTCACAGACCACCACATTCTGATCTTAACCTTTCTCATTGATATGGTCATTACACTTAGATTAATTTATCTACCTTTTATTATATTTGCTTAATCTGAGATGATTATATGTATATGTACAAATGTTTCTGTTATACATCTTATAAGTGCTCTGTTGATTTGGAAATCAAAATATATATAAATATGTTTCATTATACAAGATGAAGTACTTTTGAGAACGTCTAATTTTTTGGGAATATTCTGTCAAATTTTTTATAGAATCAAAATGTTTAAACTATCAAGGTTAATTGATTTTTATGGACTTGTTATGTTGATATTCTAACTCATGAACTGGTTGTAACTCAACTTCAAGGAAAAACTAAAGAAATGTGTGTCAAGTTGGCCGTACGTGAAAACACCAACGTGATTGGCGCAACACATGCGGTAATGCCAATACAGGTGGCGTTATCCACATGGTAACACCATCACATGTAGTGTTACCATGTGAAAAACACCAACCTTTCTAGCGTTATTGCGTGTTTTGTGTCAACCATGTTGACATTTTTCTATTAGTGATGTCATCTTTTTTGTTGTTATTTACATAAAACGTAAAATAAAAAAAAATTTATGATAAAAAATATGATATTTTAATAAATAATTTTAAAAATATGATAATTTAATAAATGATTCTGAGATTAAAAACAACTTAGTCAAAAAGCTAATATGGAGGAGTCGTCGTAGGTAGCAAGTAGCAACGTGCCAACAAGGAAATAAATAGAAACAAGGGGAGGAACATGAACATAAGTGGAAAACCGAGGTTTCAGTTTCACTGCGAGGGCGCCGTTGTTTTTTGCGGGTAAAAAAAAAAAAACACCTACCCTCCTCAGTCGCCACCCCAATCTAATTACTAGGCAATTGGAGGGAGAGAGGGAGAGAGGGACATGACATTATAACATAAGCATAGCATAGCATTTACCATCTTCCCTAATCCCTAGCCCCACTCGGGGGTCGGAATTAACAATAAGACTGTACAAAAGTCAATAATCTTGATACTTGTTCTTTCATCATTGTTTCTTTTTCATCCCATCCCCCCCAGTTTCTCGTGTCTCTCAGGTACGTAAACCAGATTTTGTTTTTATCTCTTCTATTCAATCAATCTTGATCTCGATTCCAAACCCTAGCTCATTTCTTGAATGTGGGTTCTTTTATGTTGACGCGGGTTAAATAGAAGAATTTCGTTGGGGATCATTATTTTCTTTTGGGGGTCTCGTCTGGAAGGTTTTACATGTTCCTTTGTTCATTTTCTTCTGCAAATTCTGAGGACTGAAATAAGAATCTTGATGGTGTTATATATCTTTTCTTGGTTGTCTTGATTTTAATCACTTTCCCACCATCAATTCTTCCTGTAATATTGTACAAAATTTTGTAGAGTTTACTTCTTTGATACTGGTTTTGTAAGTGTTTTTGCGTTTGGGGCTACTTTCAGTTTCAATGGCTAACCCAACACAACCTAATGTTGGGTTCACCTCTTCAAACCCCCCAGACAGACAGAGTCCTAACCCTGACAAGAGTCCAATTCCGCCTCCTCCAAGTTTTGCAGCAGCACCTAGATTTCCTCCACCAACATTACATTTACAACAAGATCAAGCTTCTTCCCCTTCTGTTAAAACTCCAAATGTTTTATCACCAGCCAATGCGGTTAAAACTGGCAGTCCTGTTCCTCACTTGAGCACCCCTCCTGGACCTCCTGTTTTTACTTCACCTGTCCGTCCAGCTGCTGTTCCTTTTCGCACGTCGCCTGCATCGCCTCAACCACTTGCTTTTTCCTCAGGCTCATCTTTACCAACCTCATCACCGCCCCATTTTTCAAATGGATCGATTGAGTTGCATCACCAAGTTTCTGATAGTATAGAGGACCATGTTCCTGTTGGGGAGTCATCCTTTGTTCTTTTCTCAGCCCATAAGGTATATTCTTTGTTTATTTTTATTCATAATCAAGGTTTGAATTTTTACATTGAATTATTATTCCTTATGCTCTTTTTTTTTGGGGGGGGGGGGTTGGTATATAAATCATGTTTTGACCTTCTCCTTTCCATTTGATAAGTAGGTATTGAAACAGAGGAAACAAGCTAATGTACCCAGTTTGGGTTTTGGGGCATTGGTCTCTTCTGGGAGGGAGGTCTCAACAGGCCCTCAAGTAATACAGCGTGATCCCAATCGCTGCCAAAGCTGTGGAGCTTATGCAAATATCTATTGCAACATATTGCTTGGATCAGGCCAGTGGCAGTGTGTTATATGTCGGAAACTGAATGGAAGTGATGGTGAGTACATTGCACACAGCAAGGAAGAGCTTCGCAGATTTCCAGAACTATCTTCACCCATGGTTGACTATGTTCAAACTGGGAACAAGAGACCTGGTTTTGTTCCAGTTTCAGATTCCAGAATGTCTGCCCCAATTGTTCTTGTTATAGATGAATGTTTAGATGAACCTCACTTACACCATCTACAGAGCTCTTTGCATGCTTTTGTTGATTCTCTCCCTCCAACAACAAGATTAGGAATTGTACTATATGGCCGTACTGTATCAGTATATGACTTTTCAGAGGAGTCAATTGCATCTGCTGATGTGCTTCCTGGGGACAAATCACCAAGTCAAGAATCTTTGAAAGCATTGATTTATGGTACCGGAATATACTTGTCACCAATGCATGCTTCACTGCCTGTAGCACATTCCATATTTTCATCATTGAGGGCATACAAGTTGAACATACCAGAAGCTTCCAGAGATCGGTGCCTAGGAATTGCTGTTGAGGTTGCTCTTGCTATAATTCAGGGCCCATCTGCTGATCTGTCCCGTGGAGTAGTCAAAAGGTCATGGGGCAATAGTAGAATTATTGTCTGTGCTGGTGGACCAAACACTTATGGGCCTGGATCTGTTCCTCATTCCTTTAGTCACCCTAATTATCCTTATATGGAAAAGACAGCTTTAAAATGGATGGAGAATCTAGGTTGTGAGGCTCATCGACACAATGCTGTGGTTGATATTTTATGTGCTGGAACATGCCCTGTAAGAATTCCTATCTTACAGCCTCTTGCAAAAGCATCAGGCGGAGTTTTGGTTCTCCATGATGATTTTGGGGAAGCCTTTGGTGTTAATTTGCAAAGGGCATCTGCCAGATCAGCAGGCTCTCATGGTTTGTTAGAATTGCGCACATCAGATGATATTCTTATAACTCAAGTTGTGGGTCCTGGGGAAGAGTCACATGTAGACACCCATGAAACATTTAAAAATGACACTGCTCTTTATATTCAAATGCAGAGTGTTGAAGAAACACAGAGCTTCTCTCTCTCCATGGAAACTAAAGGAGATATTAAAAGTGATTGTGTCTTTTTCCAGTTTGCAATTCAGTATTCAAATGTGTATCAAGCTGATGTGTCCAGGGTCATTACTGTTAGACTGCCAACGGTAGATAGTATTTCAGGATATCTTGAGAGCATTCAGGATGAAGTGGCTGCAGTCCTTATTGCAAAGAGAACTCTGTTACGAGCCAAAAACCATTCTGATGCAATTGATATGCGAGCAACAATAGATGAAAGAATCAAGGATATTGCTCTAAAATTTGGCTCCCAATTACCCAAATCAAAACTTCATCGCTTCCCAAAGGAGCTTTCTCTCTTACCGGAGCTCCTTTTCCATCTCAGGAGAGGACCACTATTGGGAAGCATTATTGGCCATGAAGATGAGAGGTCTGTGCTGAGGAACCTGTTTCTGAATGCATCCTTTGATCTATCACTCCGAATGTTGGCTCCTCGTTGTCTAATGCACAGGGAGGGGGGAACTTTTGAGGAGCTACCAGCTTATGATCTTGCTATGCAGTCTGATGCTGCTGTTGTACTTGACCATGGCACTGATGTCTTCATTTGGTTGGTATGCCTCTTACTATCTGTTCTAGCATGACATTTTCTTAGTTGTAGATGTGGATAAATTACTTATAATCTTTATCTTTTTATGTTTTTTGGGGGGATTGTTATGGTACTAATCTAAACCAATTATTGTTACTGCACTTGCTCTTCTGCCAATGACCATACACGTAGCAGAGAGCTTTTTATTTTAATTTGGCCATGGAGGTTGTAGAGGGCTGGGTCCGTATTTTTTCTTCTTTTTTATGTTTGGGACTTTGGGTGCCAGGATGGGGGTGTTGTTGAAAGTTGAAACACACTTTATATTTAAGGTCTGTCTACAAATCTTTAGTTCAAACTTTTAGGCTTTATTACACATTTGGTCTTTAGTTTTACTAAAATTTAATTTTGGTCTCCCCAGTTTCAATTGTAACAAATGTTAATCATATAGTTTTCAAATTGTTGTAATTAAGCCTCCTCTCAATTTTTGTTGATATACCTTTGCTGGCATGGCAAAACCTCTTTCCTTTTGGCATTGAATTTGATGATTAGACACCCTTTTTTGCTGCCTTTGCTTACATGGAGATGACACTGCATAATGCCAGATAAGGCTCTTCTAAAGTAAGATTGTATGTAAAATAAGCAACTAAGGGTGTATCCACCCTTAAATTTTTAGTAGGTTAAGATCATAATGTACTTTAGACTAAATGAATGGTAGATACATCCTTACCTGTTCACTTTACACACAACCTCACTTTAAAGGAGCTTTTTCCCACAATGCCACATCAGCAAAAGTGTCACTACAGCAAAAAGAGTGCAACTTCAATTGCATACTAAGAAAGCCATGCGGCCAACTCTGTTGTAATTAAAACTAGGGATACTGAAACTGAAATTTGGTAAAATTAACGAGACCAAAAGTGTAATTGAGATGTGGCAGCCTTATAAACATTTTTGTTCCCCGTGTTTGTGGTGTCTTTCACTGTATAGAATTTTCATTTTCTTGTTCTGTTTATTTTCTCCTAATATATATAATTTTTGATGGGTGGATCTTAGGGTGCTGAACTTGCTGCTGATGAAGGAAGAAGTGCTGCTGCTTTAGCTGCTTGCCGGACATTGGCTGAAGAGCTGACTGAATTCCGTTTTCCAGCTCCTCGTATCCTTGCATTTAAGGTTAATTTTCTTTACTATTCCGCATGTTTTGCTCCTCGTATCCTAAACTATAACTGACAATTTACATTTGAAACAGGAGGGTAGCTCGCAGGCTCGATATTTTGTCTCTCGTCTCATACCAGCACACAAGGATCCTCCTTATGAGCAGGTGAGCAGCACCAGCAGTTTATTGTTTTTAGTGAAACTGAAACATGTTGTCTCATTGACTGTACTGCTGAAGTTCCGTGTCATATTTTTTTGTGTTCTGGTTCTAAACCAACTACATTTCAAGATGATAGCTCTTATTACATATTGAATGATGCAACTTCTGCAGGAGGCAAGATTCCCGCAACTTAGGTCGTTGACATCAGAACAGCGAACAAAGCTGAAAAGCAGTTTTGTTCACTTTGATGATCCTAGTTTCTGTGAGTGGATGCGAAGTATGAAAGTGGTGCCACCAGAACCAAGCTGATCAGCCTGCTTTTTTGTGTCATTGGTGATTGATTTACCCTCACTAAAGGGTCTTTTGGGTGCCTGCATCTTCCAATCAGCAGGGGACTCGTTACTTATTCTTTACTTAGTTGGAAAAGCGAAGTTTGTTTAGATGAATCTTGCAGATGTCCCCAAAACTCTCGCTACAGTGCCTCCTATTGATTTTGTTCACTTCCGAGAAACGTCTATACAATTGCAAGTTGCAATTGGAGAAAATTAGTGGGTATTTTTTCTTGAAGAGAATGGGTGTGACAGAAATTTTCACAATTTACATGACGTATGTTACCAACTTTTCATAGAGCAATAAATGATTTCTTTTAATTTATATTTATAGCACTTTTTGATTGCCAATGATTTTCTTTTAATCTTTTGGAGTATGTTTAGAACCACAAATTTTGAAAATTGAATTGATTTAATTTATAAATGAGGTTCTTGGTTTTTTGGGGTTTTTGACTATATGAAATTAACCTTTGGACATTGTCATAACTAAGAAGTCTCTCCAATAATTGTTTTTGTTTGAAACATTATAAAACACAAGTATTTATTTAATTTTAAAATTCTTTTTAAGGTTTGTGAATGTAGAAATTTAATTGGGTTTGAATTTGAATAAACTTGATTTGATTTAATTTGGTTTTAATTTAAATTACTTGAACTGATGATGTTGTTTGTAATAATTTACTTATATTTATCTATTTTAAGTAAGGATAATACAAATTTTCAAAATAAAAGGAATTTCATTCATTTACAAATGATTTATAAATTAATTTAATTTTTTAATGAATTTTAAATATAGGAATTGATTTAAATAAATTGAAATCAGCATATAGCGCCCCCAGTCTTTGATAGAACTTCGAAGAATATTGAGAATCCTCTATTGACTATGGAGCATTGAGCACTGAGTAAGCCTGAAGAGTGTTTTTTTTTTTTCTTCCTGTCTTGAATTGGATATTTCCATTCTTCTAAGTTATTGTGATGAGAGTAATCCTTTCAATATTATTGCAATTAGAAAATTTGAACTTTGATGATCCTAAAAAGCACGGCTCGCTTTGAAAGGTAAACATAATTAAATAAACAAATAAAAAATATATAAAAACTTAAAGCACATCAAAGTATATAAAATTAACTTTGAGCACAAGTTAAAATTTTCCAATATCTGCAAGAGTAACTGGAATGATTACTTTTTTTTTATTGGAATAACTGGAATTATTATTATTATTGACTTAAAAATAGTTGCTAGCAGTAAACTACTATTAATGTGTTCGAAAAGATTTATAAAAAGAAAGTAGTATCGGAATGAGAATAAGATCCTTTGAATCATTTTTGACATTATTATCATATTTATGCATATATTATGCGATTCGAAGGATAACTTATTGTTTTGATATCTTCAACTCTAAGATTTGAGGCATTAATCTTAGAATCCAATTTTGTGTGGGTCTTTGAAAAATAACAATAAACAAAAATATACAGCCAATAGAGATTTTTCCAAACTATGGATATACAATAAGATTCAATTTTTATCATTTTCTTAACATAAATAGACTCCAAAACTTGCATTTATTTTCTTAACTACTTTTGCATTTATTTTTTAATTTTTTTAATAAAATAAAATTAATGACAGCTTCTCTAATTTTTTTTATAAATCAATTTGTTTATTGCGACCAACCAAACGATTACAATACTTATACTATTAAGTTTAAAATTATTTTTGGTATAATTTTTTCCTATATCCCATCTTTTTATATTCTATTATATAATAATGAATAATATTTTAACCAAAATGCGATCTTAAGATTTTTGATATAAATAAATAATACAATTAATAATTAAAATAAAATGAGAAATAAAAGGCAAAAATTTACTGTACATGCCACTTCAATTGGAGAAATTTTTTATATTCTCGTAATAATATACTATATTAATAAAAAATGACACGTAAATATATATAATTGTATAGACTGTTAAATTAAAAATAAAATATTATTAAATTAGATTTAAATAATTATTATGAGTGCATTTAAAATATAAAAAAAATAAAAAATAATTTAATTTATAAATCAAATTTAATTAAATTTTATAGTTAGAATATTAAAAAATAAGAAAATAATTTAATTTTTAAAATCTTATAATTTTTTTTAATTTCTATTAAATTTGATAAGATTTATTAAGATTTGATTTAATTTAAAATAAAAGGACTTATTTTATTTTTAATAATTATTTTTCATAAAAATTAAAATATAAAATAATAAAATTAAATTAAATTAATTCTCATTTTAATAAATTTTAAATAAATTTCTAAATTAATTTAATTTTTTTTTAAATTTTAAACATAATTTAATTTTATATCAAATTAAATTAATTTATTTTTATTTTTATTCATTCTAAATACAATATATATGTTATTCTCGTTATATGTAAGAATTTTTCATTTGACTTCACTGACAAGTAACGATGACAGATCATACATTACGTTACATTTTATTTAATTAATTAATGTTCAAATTGTAGGAGATCAGAGGGTAATAATAATAGCCAAAAACAGAGGGAGTAACCGAGGAGGGAATCACTGTGAAAATAGAAATAAAAAAATTGAAGGGCGCGATTTATGTGAAAACCTAGCCACTGAAAGCGAAAACCCTATAGTCCCCGTCACGCCACCATCGGTCTCGTGCGCTTCGTTCACCTCCGGCATCTCTGCAATCGGTAACACAAATGGCGCTTGCATTTGAATCCAGATATGCTTCACAACCTAATCAGTAACAATTCTCTTTTGGCTGTTTTCTTGTGGCAGGTGGAGTTCGTTCAGGATGGCGGGGAGTGGAGCAAAAAATGCTGGCGCTAAGCAATCTGGTAATTCGTGTTACTGCTGTTCCTCTTTTTTATTTTATTTTATTTTTCACGTTTTAGCTTGCCTTCTAATGGCGAAGCTTTTGCAGGTGCGAAGAAGAAGGAGGTGAAGAAAGAGACTGGCTTAGGACTTACGAATCGGAAGGCTGACAACTTCAGGGAGTGGTATTCCGAGGTATTTGTTTCCGATTATCATCTATTAGATAGTTTCTACTTGTGCTTTTGACTCTGTGTTTGGTCAAAATTGCTCATCCAGATCTAGTCTTGTTTCACTGTGTGACAATCTCAGTAGTTTATGTGTTGTTTGACTTTGGTTTTCGATTAATTGGACAGGTAGTTGTTAATTCAGAAATGATTGAGTACTATGATATTTCTGGCTGCTATATTCTGAGGCCTTGGGCAATGTCAGTATGGGAGATCCTGCAAGTAAGTTTCCTAATTCTTCTTAAATTAGATTAGATGCACCATATTGTTTGTTTTAGATAAATAGGTGAATGCATTGATGTAGAGTAATAGTATGCTTGTTTTATGCTGAAACTTCTCTCAATTAGCTCTAGTGTCAATGCATAAATATAATTCGATCACGTTAGTGGTGTTTTTTTAGAAACCCAGCTTCCTTAAACTTGGACACGGATTTCTTTCTTTTAATCTTTACATAACTTAGTTGCTTTAAAATTCTTTTATCGTGTCAACGACAATGTGCAGGCATTTTTTGATCCAGAAATAAAGAAAATGAAAATCAAGAACTGCTACTTCCCTTTGTTTGTGTCTCCTGGAGTTTTGGAAGAGGAAAAGGAACATGTTGAGGGATTCGCTCCAGAGGTGAGAGTTTGTGAATATGTTTTGCCATCAGTGCACAAATCCATTGCTTTCTGGAAGGACATTTTCTTTTGGAAACACTAGTATTTTTCTGCTCTCTTTTGCCAGGTTGCTTGGGTGACAAAGTCTGGGAAAACCGATTTAGAAATTCCTATTGCTATTCGTCCAACTAGTGAAACTGTCATGTATCCCTACTACTCTAAGTGGATAAGGGGACATCGTGACTTGCCTTTGAAACTTAATCAGTGGTGCAATGTTGTTAGATGGGAGTTCAGCAATCCCACACCATTCATCAGGTAGTAAGTAGTTTTGTATTTCACCTTGTTTTCCTTTCTCCATGTTATGTAATGATGAGTTGGCTGCTGTGAAAGTAATGAACTGATTTCAAATTTCAAACTTAAATAAGAGGCTTCAAATTTTGGAATGTCCAGCCTTTGTATGTATATGTCTTATGTAATGCCTTAAAATTATGCATGTTTTTTTAATGAATGGATGTTCCTCTAGACTCTAGTGGTGCTTCTTGTGATTTGTTCATGGCAAAACAGGCTTGCAAAATGATTTTTTTATCTCGTTTTTAATCTTAAATCTGCAACAAATACTAGTTGTTTTATATTAAATATCTTTCTTTTATTAATTTGGTTTCAGATACTGTTGCTACTATGCAGATTATTTTATATTTTTATTTGGCTCTATGAAGCTTATTTATAGTCCATTGAGTTATGCTTATACATATTTTGATTGCAGGAGTCGTGAGTTTCTTTGGCAGGAAGGACACACTGCTTTTGCAACAAAGGAGGAAGCAGATGCAGAGGTATTGCATCAAATATTTATTTTAGGAATTTCTCTTTGGTCTCATTTGTATAACCTGCCTTAATTTTGTCATCTTTTGTCTCTGCATGTTTTAAAGAGGTATTAAATTCCTGTTATTTAAAATACTTTTCTCTCATATTGTGCTTTGTGAACAATTTCCTTTGTTTTTTTAACCAAAATTATGTATCACTAACCTTCCCTTTTCTTGTGTGGTTTAATAGCACTTTCATTAGCTTTTAGCTTCCTTTTTGCATCTGGTGCATTATCTGCAGATATTAATGAGTTCACATTTTTCCAGCCGAGCACACGGATATTCCAATTTCAGGAGCATCTTTTGAAAACTTGTTTTCAAAATATTCTAAACTGTCACTGTTTCAGGTTCTTGAGATATTGGAATTATATAGGCGTATATACGAAGAGTATTTGGCAGTTCCTGTCATAAAGGGTAAGAAAAGTGAGCTTGAGAAGTTTGCTGGTGGACTTTACACTACCAGTGTCGAGGTACATGTCTGGCATTCTTGCATGAACACTGATATGTTGTTTGAATGGTGAAAATTTGTTTATAAAATTGTGATGTTCCTTTTGCTAGGCTTTTATTCCAAACACTGGTCGTGGTATACAAGGTGCAACTTCTCATTGTCTGGGCCAAAATTTTGCTAAAATGTTTGAGATAAACTTTGAAAATGATAAGGGAGAGAAGGCAATGGTCTGGCAGAACTCATGGGCCTATAGTACCCGAACCGTAAGCTTTTGATTTATTGAACGTACATGCATTTGAGGATTCCTCTACATCTGATTGCATTTATATTTATGGTTTTGTTGAACAGATTGGGGTGATGGTGATGGTTCATGGTGATGACAAGGGATTGGTGCTGCCTCCTAAAGTAGCATCAATCCAAGTCATTGTGATTCCTGTGCCTTACAAAGATGCTGATACTCAAGGGATCTTTGACGCCTGTTCTGCCACTGTGAATACATTGTGTGAAGCAGGTATTCGTGCTGAGTCAGATTTTAGAGATAACTATTCTCCTGGATGGAAGTATTCACACTGGGAAATGAAAGGTGTTCCTCTAAGGATTGAAATTGGGCCAAAGGATTTAGCAAATAAGCAGGTCGTCAACTTTTTCCTTCTGTTGCATCAATTCTCATATATTTCATTTTGCTTCTACACTGTCAGTTTTTCAATGAACACCAAATAAATCTCTTCAGACTTTGCACAGGTTCGTGCTGTTCGACGTGATAATGCGGCAAAGATAGACATTTCTAGTGCTGATTTGGTTGAGGAAGTCAAAAAGTTGCTCAATAACATTCAACAGAACCTGTTTGATGTTGCAAAACAAAAACGAGATGAATGCATTCAGGAAATACATACTTGGGATGAATTCGTACAAGCTTTGAACCAAAGAAAAATGATCTTAGCTCCTTGGTGTGATGAGGAGGTATGAATCATGTGATTTTCAATCCAAAATAATGTTCCAGGTGTCTTGATGCCTTCCAAGTTTTCATTTTTAAGGCATTTCCTTGGTTTTGCATAGTCTAAATTCTATTTATAATACGTATTTTGTGTCACTCACTGATTGAGGTCAATCATGATTTATTTAGCTAAGATGCATTTTTTTTATGTCACAACAAATGTATACAGAAAAACCTATGAAATTGTCTTTATAGGTTGGTGAACAGACACTATTTCTATTTCAAAACTTCCAGTCTGTTGGTGCCTGTAAAAGGTCTTTCTTCATTATTAGGTTGACAAAAACTAAAGCATTTGATTGGGCCAACCCTGAACAATTTCCATTCTATAATTTCCTTCCAGCGTGCACTTCATTAGCTATTAATGAGTGTCATATGGTACAAATAGGACTGAATTCCTTGAGTTATCAATTATGTCCACTTTCTTGGAAAAAAGTTTTGATGTTGATATTTTGGAAACCCTATTGTGTAATATATATTTTTCTCATGGGACATTATTTAGCTGTCTTATGCGTGATGTTCTAAAATGTCTGGCTATGCATGGTGTGTTGTTTGGTGCTTTCTTGGTAACAGTCTTGGGTCTATAATGCTTCAGGAGGTGGAGGCAGATGTCAAAGCAAGGACAAAGGGTGAGATGGGAGCAGCTAAGACTCTTTGTAGTCCTTTTAATCAGCCAGAACTCGCAGAAGGTATAATCCTTCTTGTTCAAATATGGATTTTATTATTGTTTGAAAGTGAATTTAATTTTGATGCATTGACAGTGTAAATTTTTTTTACACTTAGATCCAATGATGTGTTATTATATCATTTAATGAGTTTAACATCTCATGCACTTGTTAACTGATTAAATGAGTTGTTAACACATGATTGGATGATAGTTAAAAAAAGTTTTACACTGACATTACATAAAATTAAACTCTTGCAACTGACCCTTAAAATCGCTTTGCAGCTTAGCTGTTGTATGAATAACTTACTATCAACCAATGTTTTATTTTGCTTATTTATTTTCTAATGAATAACTTGCTATCACAATTAATGTTGATATTGTTTATTAAGATCTTATGTGGTTGGTTTTACATAGGTACCAAGTGCTTTGCGTCTGGAAAGCCTGCGACGAAGTGGACATACTGGGGCAGAAGTTACTAGATTGTTGGCCCTTGGTTGTGGTATTTTCTGGAGCTATATTACTATTAATGGTGCCTCGTCTGGAATTGTGGAACACCCAAATATTAGTTTCCTTTTGCTTGGGTATCTTCTTTTGAGCTGATAGTTCTACTTTGATTTTATATGCTACATTTTTTTTGGTTTCAAGATGAGTATTATATCTCTGATTTTATGGTCTGTTGCCGTCCAATTATTGTTGGGAGCATGTTGGCTTTTGCAGTGATGCAATTATTTAGCATAAAACAACACTATATTGAACATAACATCATTTACTGCACTTTTAAGATGGATGGAAAGGAACGGAACAGAATGGAAATTTTGATTGAACGGTCGTGTCCTTATGTATGCATATTATTACATAAAGGAGGAAGAAAGTCAAGGGAACGAGGTTTTTCTGAGGAATACTTTTCATGTTCCTATTTAAAACTTGGCGGAAAATGGAGGGAATCCTAGTTATAAAATATCTTTAAAATATATACATTCGAATTTCTATTCTTTTCCTTGGAGATAAATTGTCCTGAAGAATCATTATTAGTATGCCGTTCTCAATAATTATTTTATAACTTTTTGTTTGATCCATCTAACTGAATTGTTGCTGCAACAATTTGACTGTTGACTTACCCGTCGTGGAAAAAGTTTTTTGAAAAAAGTGTTTGTTTTTAAAGTGATTAAATAAATGATATATTTATTTTTAATTTAATTTAAAATATATTGTGATCTTAATTTATTAAAATTTAATAATGAATATATTTTTATTTATTCATTTTAGAGGAATTTTCTCTCATACAACTAATTAAGGAGCAGATCATGGAAGATTATCAAAGAAATAAATTAATATAAGAATGTTAAACCAACGCATTGAATTATATGTATTTTGCCTCCGGATTGATTGGCGCAGCTTGGTGAGATGTTCTCTTTTATAGCCGCTGCTGGATATAGTAACAAAGATTAAATAATAGTTCAGTCCTTCAGCAGAAGACCTTGGCACAGCAGAGCCATAGGTGTGATCATGGTTAAACCTGGAGATCAGATCAGAACGACATAATCAATATTCAATAATAATAATAATTATCAACTTAAAAATGCGGTGGCGGAGGGACTGAGAATCACGAGCATGGTCGCGGTTATGTTTCCCTTGAAGTCTACTACAATAAGAGATAAGACAAGAATGAAAATGGAGGCACTGAGCTTGGGTCAAATATTGTGGAAGCAGTTAAAGAAAAAACCTCACAAATTAGGGGTTTAGTCTACACTAATACTATCTTGCATTTGGTGTTTCTCCCTTTTGAAGATTGAATGGCGGTCGGAGCTCGGTATGCTCTATGGGTGCAGTATAGTGTGAAATTGATAATGAAAAATTCAACGGTTGACTATTGTAGGAATAGAATACATATATTTCCTTTGTAGAATCACTTGATTCACTTATCAGGTGGGATGCAGAATTATTCGTGGTCCATCAAAAGTTGTCTAGTCTTCTTAGCTAGAGAGCATTCCCATGTGGTGATGTACATATATATGGATTGGTTGCATTACAGTTTGGAGATATAAGAGCTATTCTGGCTTCAGATAATTAACTAGTGTTCTATTATATTAGACTACTAGTTTTAGTTGCAACTGCAGGTGTGGAAAGGTAACATTCGTACATAAGCCCAGTGACTTGTAATACCAAGTTTAAAATTGCAACACTTATATTCTTACGTCAAATAGTGTATATATCTATTTTCACACTTTATCGAATATTATTCATTATACATATTTTTTTCTATCACTTTCTCTCACTTAATCACATCCCTTAAAAATTGTGTAAACAGTATTTACACTCCTTTTTAGAAGTGAAAGATGACCATTTTTGTTAAAATTGTTGGGCCCAGATGAATTACGTACAGATATATTGCTGTCATGACAAGTTGATAACTTTATTGCCTTAGGAATATTAAAGATCATACTTGGTCTTGAATGGTGTATCTTTGTCTCTATTTTTATTTTTTTGGTGTTGTCTTTTGATCTTTTTACTAAGGAAAAACCCGGACTGTAATTTCTTTGTTCTGGTGGGCTGCTTGATGATTGGGTATATTTATTTTCACATTTTTAATCATAGAAAAAGGTTTATTTTTGTCGTGACTATTCTACATACATGTCCGTGTGTGGAGCGGAATTTGCATTAAGCTCGTCCTCACCCCCCAAAGGATGTGACAGGAAAATGTACTGAATCAGAAGGTAAAAAAAAGGATGGGGTCCAATAGAAGTAGGCCTCGATTTTGTCAAACCATTGTATGATGCTGAGGTGCTCAACATTTTAACATTTCTACTTTTCATCCTTATAGTTAGTTCTACAAGTTCATCTTGAGACATCCTCAGTTTAACAGTAAAATAATGAATGACAAGAAGGTGATATACTTCAAGGCATAGTTATGTGCCAAATGCAACTGCCTCCACATTCATTTAGCTAAGCATTAAGCAAGGTTAATAATATCGGACTAATTCTTACCACAAAGAATGGATTGACCAGAATTGGTATTTTTCATAGGGGTCATATTATGTATTGATCCTATAAAATCTTACTTGCTGTTGCTGTTACTAGCTAGAGATTCAGTCCTTGAAAGGAAAGAAAAAGATCTCTTCGGTGGGTGATTAAGAAGTACACTTTTTTAATTGTTGTGTCTCTCTCTTTAGTCTTTTTCTGAAGAAAATTATCTTAACAACAACAAGCATTCTCGAAAGCATGAAGATTCACTGCAATAAGAAAAAAAAAAATAATAGAAGAAAGTAAAAAACAGAAATGCATGGTTCCATAATTTTAAAAAAAAAAAGTAAAATAATAATAATTTATGAGATCAACCATCTGCTTAAAATCCCTTGTTAAATTCAATGTGTTGGGAGTAGAGGTGTAATACAAAGTGCACCATACCAACAAAAAGAAGAAACAACCCTCCTATGCAATGTTTTTAACCCTTAGACTCCTTTGGCCCTGCGGACTGAGTCATCTTCAAATTGAGTTACATATTGAATAGTACGTAGTGGTTTCTTTTTCTTTTGTTCGTTTGGTAGGAGATGATGAATAGTAGTTTCTTTATATATACATATAGACCATAATGTTGAATGCACGTGTAACTTATTTTATTACATTAATAAATAATTAAATTAAGTTAATAAGTTAAACTTTTATTGGGTAAAAAATTGATAGTTTTGTAATTATAATAATTAATAACTTGATGGAATTAGTTAACGTTATTTAAGAAATAATTTTTACATAAAATTCAAGATTCTGTTTCTAATTGTAAAATATTTCTTTTTTTTCATCATCATTAAAATAAAAGAATAGAGTAAAGAAATATAAAAAAATAGAGAATGAATTTTGAAACGTCTCTAACACTCTAAAATGCAGATTATTCTTATTTATTGATAAATGTTAAGGTTTTTATATTTTTTTATTTGTAAGAATCATGAATTTTAATATTTTTATATTTTAATCATAATTTTTTATATTAAAATTCTTAAAAAAATTATAAATTAAAATTTATAATTCATTTATGATAATTGATTTTTGCAATTTGTATGAACCCTAATTAATAAAATTAGGGGTATTTTGTTATGTTGTTCCGCTACACATCACATCTCTGCACGTCACATAAAAAAATGCTTGTCTGCAATATTTTTCAACTCTCTCCATCACGTCAGATCAACGACTTTGTGGCAACTTGGGATCACGTCAGTTTACAATCGTAAAATGGTTTCATGTCTACTGTGTGTTTGGTATCGATTAATTAAAGGTCCAACAGCTTTTTTGCAGCATTTTAACTATTGCAAAATGTCAACATGATGTTCGGCTAAATTTTGAAAAAGTTGTTGATGTTAAATCTGACACAAGCAACAGTTTTTTTTTAAAAGCTATTATTTGAGCTGTTAGGATTTTAATTATTAGGATTATTTTCTTTTTTGAGATATAAATATTATTTTATTTTTAATTATTTTATACATATTTTAATAATTTAATATATAAAAATAATTTTTTTTATATCATAGAACAAAATAAATTAATTTAAAATTATTTTTCACTATAAAACACAAATACTGATACAGACGTATATACATGAATACGTCTAATACGTAAACACACTAAATTTAAAAATTATAGGACCAACACGACATATATATATAATTACAAAATTTAAGTAAAAAATTCATAATTTATTAATATTATTTTTATAAATTTGAAGATTTATAATATCTTAATATATATCATATGTACTAATATTTGCTACCTAATAAGCCTCTCCTAAAAAATATGGAGCATAATTTCTATATATTCTAAAAAATTTCTTAAACTAACTTCTTCTACTAAAACTAACCATGAATGAGTACATGTGCATAAAAAAAATTAACTAAAGAGAATATTAGTATGAAGCAAGTTTCAGTGACGACGAAGTAGACGATTTAGTACGAGTAAAGGTAGAAGGAGCAGATGAAAATAATGGTGTGTGAAAAGATAAAACTTAAAAGTCTAATAGTGATATATGAAAAGATAAAACTTAAAATACTGATGTGTGAAAATAATGACTTGAGACATTAGTTATGTGATTGGACTTGGGTGGGTAGGCTTACTAATTGAACGTTAATCATGGAAACTATTTAAAAAAATATTAATGGATCGTGTCCTAAACGTGTCTAAACGTATTCAAGCGTGTCTGAGACGTGTCCGAGACGTGTCTAAGACGTGTCCAAATTAAAAAATATATATTTTTAATTAGACATATTCTGACACGTAGGACATGTGTGTCGTATGAGTGTCCCTATATGTTTGACACGGATACGTGTCCGACACGTGGACACGCCTCAATAATGGCGTGTCCATGCTTCATAACTTTTCAGTTAACATATCCAAACATAAAACTTTTTTCTTATAATCAATTATAACAAAAAAAATTTATACAATAATCGATTATTGAAATAATCTAATTTTCACAACTATCCTAAACACATACTGAATCTGACATTAATAGCAAAAGTCATTGATGACATCACGTCTCTTGCATTTATGATTGTTTTCGTAAATCAACGAAAGTTCAATTTTTTAAAAAAGATGCAGTATTTGATTTTTACGCATAATATTATTAATTTAGAATGATATTATGTGAGATTTGTTAATAACTAAAGTAGTCAAATTTTTAAGTTGATTTAATTTTAAATTGTATGAAAGTTATTTTTCCAATGACCCAAAGAATGGATGCTGTGTATGACATGATAATTATTTGTATATAAGTAAATTAAAGATCATTGTTATAAGGCATTTATAAATTATCTAAAAGTTGATTAGTTGTCCTTATAATAAATGGACATAATTGTTGACAGTGTAAGTGCACTATTGTAGGTAATTGCCCATATTTATTTATGGATGTTGTGAATGACATTATGACTATTTGTGTATGGGTAAATTGAAGTTCATTGTTATAAGGTATTTATGGATCGCCCAAAGGTTGATTAGTTGTACTTATAATAAATGGACATAATTGTTGGTAGTGTAAGTAACTATTAGTTTTATTTATATATCAAAAGATAATAAACATTTCTAGTTAGTGCATATATTATTGCCAAATAATTTTAAATTTATTAACATTGTTATGTTTGTTGTTGTATGTTGATGTATCACCCAAAGGAAAATATTGATATACATTAAATGCTTAAGTGATGATTTGTTATCTGAATCTGTATAGTATGTTCATCTATGACTCAAAGTATTAATGTTAAACATATTATCATTGCAGTATCTATCTCCATTTCTTTAAATTCACTTGCTTCATTTGTTCCAGTCTTTAATGAGTTGAACTTTTCTGATTGGAGTGAACAAGTTCAATTTTACCTTGGTATAATGGATCTTGATTTGACACTCCAAGTTGAGAAGTTTGCTGCTAGTAACAATAAAGAGAAAACCTATTATAAGGCTTGGAAAAAGTCAAACAAACTGAGCATAACAAACAACATCAAGTCGGCTCTTCCCAGAACTGAAAGTGCTAAAAAATTCATGAGTTTTGTAGAAAAGTACTCCCAAGCTGCTAACAATGCTCTTGCTGGGACATTAATGGGTACTTTAACCACCATAAAATTTTATGGTTCTTATACTATGCATGAGCATGCCATTGAAATGACAAACATTGTAGCAAGACTTAAGTCAATGGGAATGGAAGTGGATAAGAATTTTCTTATGTAGTTCATTCTGAATTCATTACCATTTGAGTATAGTTCATTCCAAATGAACTATAATACCATGAAAGATAAATGAAATTTGTATGAATAACACAATATGTTAGTTTAGAAGAAAATCAGACTTAAGAATCAATGAAATCACTTTATCCATTATGTGAACCATCAAGGAGTTGGAAAGAAAGCTAAAAAGAAACATGAAAAGAGAAAATGACCATTAAAGATTGATGAGTCCTTTGTCAAAATTCAGAAGAAAGAGTCTAACAATAATAGATGCTATTTCTGTGGGAAATATGGACATTTCCAAAAGGATTGCCCAAGGCGTAAAGCTTGGTTCAAAAAGAAAGGTAAGATTAATGCTTATGTATATTTCGGATCAAATTTAACTGAAGTTCCCCATAATACTTTGTGGATTGATTCTGGATGTAAGATTCATATTCCTAATATGATGCAACAATTCCTTACAATCCAAGCCATAAGTCCAAATGAGAAGTTCATTTTCATGGGAAATAGAGTGAAGGTTCCAATAAAAGGTGTCAGAACTTACTTTTTAATTATAGACACTGGACATCATTTAGATTTTTTTGCAACTTTTTATGTATCTAGTATTTCTAAGAATTTAGTTTCTTTGTCTCAACTTGATGTTGTTAGATACTCTTTCACCTTTGTTAATGAATGTTTTAGTTTGTATAAGCATACATATATGATCAGTTCTGATATACTTTGTGATGATTTATATAAATTGAATATTGATAATTTATATATTGAAACTCTTATGACCTTGTATCATAATGTTGGAACTAAATGTAGTTTAGTGAATGAACTTTCTGCTTACTTGGGGCATAAAATAGTTGAGTCATATTTCCGAAGAAAGAATAGAAAAGTTGGTAAAGAATGACATCCTTCCAGATTTAGATTTTACTGACCTTAATATTTGCACAGATTGCACTAAAGGAAAACAGATAAACACACAAAGAAAAAGTGTCACGAGAAGCACTCAACTTCTTGAAATTGTACACACTAATATATGTGGACCTTTTGATATCAATTCTTTTAGTAAAAAAAAAATCTTTATCACCTTTATTAACGATTATTCACGTTACAAATATGTCTATTTATTGCATGAGAAATCTCAAACAACGAATGCCTTGGAAATTTATGTAGCAATTGGACAGAAAAGTGCAAATCGTAAGGTCAAATAGAGGTGGTGAGTATTATGAAAGATTTGATGAAACTAGATAACACCCAGGTCCATTTGCTAAGTTCCTAGAAAAATGTGACATATGTGTTCAATACATAATGTCAAGTACACCACAACAAAATGATGTATTAGAAAGATGATGAGGCTTCGGCAAGTATACCGAGTCGCACAAGTAATAAAGAGTGAGTGAGTATCGTTCCCACGAGGATTGATTAATATTAAGTACCAATTTCACTAGGCTATTACTATCTAGACTAACTATTATAATGAGATGGTTGTAAAAAGAACATTAAGAGGATAAACTGAAGGAATGAGTAATTAAACTTAATTTTTAGAAGAATTTGAATTAAGAGTTATAAAATGAAATCAATGAATGAGAACACTAGGGGTTGATTTTCACTTGACCCATCCTTAATTTCCATGTAATTCAATTAATTATGTTTAATTCTCTCAATTGATGGTAAGGAATACACTGAATTAGCCAAAACCCAATTCTTTGGCGGATTAACTCTCTCCCAATTACCTCAAATTACCAATTCCTTAGTCAATTTCATGTAATTGAGAGGATTACGCATGAGATTCCTAAATTAACCACATAATCACCAAGACTCATTCCTAGATATTGATAGATTATGGTGCTAAACTGAAGAAGTAAGAGGTAAAGAGGAATCTCCCAATTCTCAAAATACCCAACAAAACAATCTATGGTTGATCAAGCCACAGAAGCATTAAGCACGGAGATTAACACTCAATTGAAAAGAACTAAACATTAAATAATCAAAGATCCATGTACATCAAGTTTGGGTCAAGCTAGATTTATGGAGATTTAGTTACCCATGAAAAGAAATGAAAATAAAGAAGGGAAGAAGAAACCAAGAGATCCATGAAGATGGAGAGGATAAATCTTCACTTCCTTGATCTTGGATCCACGCCCCTCACTTGCAAAAATGGTGGAAAGAGCGAGAAAGAATGGAGAAGAATCGGCCTCCTTGATGAAAAAGTCCCTCAAAAATTGACTCTCCTCAAAACGGTTGCCTTTCATCTATTTATATTGGGTCAAGTGATAACCACGTGCATCAGAAAATTAGCATTAGTCGTCCACGCACGTGCGTGAACTCTTCGCGCACATGCGTAAGTTTTTCTGACCCAAGACAGAGACTGTCACGCATGTGTGTGAATTCCTCGCGCACATGCGTAAGTTTTTTCTGATCTGCAACAGAGGCTGTCACGCACGTGTGTGAATTCCTTGCACACATGCGTAAGCTTTTCTGATCAAAACAGAGGCTGTCACGCACGTGTGTGGATTCCTTGCGCACATGCGTAAGCTTTTCTGATCCAAAACAGAGGCTGTCACGCACGTGCGTGGAGCCTTCACGCACATGCGTGAATGCCTACTTTCAATTCTTCTCTTCTAAAGTTATTGTTGTCCTTTTTTGATACTTGCTCTTCATGTCCATTGCTCCATAGTCCTTTTCCAAAGCTTCTCTTGCCCTTTAAAATCCACAGATTAAATTTAATTAGTTAGACTCAAGTTACTACATGAAAATGAATCATTAAGCATCATGAAATGCAATTGGACAATGTGAAAGTTGGCTCAGCTCAAGACATGAAATAAGTGTGCACTTTAAGCATAATTTCTTATGAGGACTGAAAGATAATTGCACTCATCACTCTCATTTCTATTCAAATTGAGATTGTAATAACTTTATTTTGTGGAGTTATCACACCCCCAAACCTCAGTTTTGCTAGTCCTCGAGCAAAATATAGAACCAACTCCAATCAACCAATCAAGCACAGATTACCCCAAAATGTTCAAAGAGATTACAAGTTTGGGAAAATAACAATGCAAGCATAAGAATATCATATATGGCCTCAAAACATATTAGCTCAAGGTGAAGTGTTGCAATTGACAACTCAAACTCAACCAATACATGCCCATGCACACAATCATATGATGACTTCCTCATAATGCATGGATGTGTAAACTTTTCAAGATCAAGTTCAACATTCCTAAAAAAAATTATGAGTAAGCACATGTGCTTCAAATACATACCCTATAAGATTGATTCTCATCCCTCTCTCCACTAATGTAGACAAAGCACAACCAAGGATCAAGAGGGACTTTATGAGCTTGTAATGTGTGACTATGGGTATGGGTGAAGAAAGAAGGGGAAAGGAAAAATTGAATCAACAATCAAATGCACAATTAAGAAATTCAAATGCTTCAAGTCATTGAGAAAGAGTTCAAGAATCAACCCATTTATTCTTCCTATTTTTGTACAACTTTCAGTTTTATATATATATATATATATATATATATATATATATATATATATATACAAGTATCTTTCTTCTTCTTTTTCTTTTCTTTTTCTTTTTCTTTTTTTTAACTTTTTTTATAAATTTTTTTAGAGTGCAACCGCTCAACACATCATATCCCTTTTTTTTACTTTCTTTTTTTTTTTTTTTTGTTTTTTTTTACACTTTTCCCATATTCTTCTTTACTTCCCAATGTTGATTCCCAATGGTCCTCTCTTTTCATTTGTAATGCACAATTAAGACTTAAAGCAAATGAAGATGCCCAATCATGCATTCAACAAAGGTTATGTGAATGAGATCAAACAATTTCCACATGAACATGGGTTAAAGGTTGGAAGTTATGGGTAAAAGAAAAAATTATTGGCTAAACTCACACACCCAAGGCTTCAAAATGGGACCTAGGGAATAATCATCTTTTGTTGGCTTGAAAAGGCTCAATCTGTTCAAAAAAATTGCCCTAATTATTTCCTTGGTCATGTAGTGCCTAGGATTTCGCCTCAAGGGGAATCAAAACAACTCATAAGTCATTCACAATCCATACATATGCAAATTATAATTTCTCTAGACATGCATTCCCATCAAAATTTGAGTTAAGCACACACACACAAGGTAAGAGAGCTTAATCATACAAAAGTGTGTATGGGATATCAAATAAAGATTTGAATTGGCAAAGGTAAGACTAAATCAAGATGATCCATGTAGTTACTCTTTATTGGCCATTCCATTCAATAGCTTACAAGCTAGTTCCTCTACTTGTTTCTTTTATCCCTTTTTTTTTTAAAAAAATGAAAGAGAATAGGAAAAGGGGAGCATGGGTGTCAGATCAGATCTAAAAGCAATAATGCACAATATGCATAATTCAAAGAATGCTCAAAAAAATATTACACCCCACCCCCAAACCTAAGGAGAAACATGTCCTCATGGTTCAATAGAAAGAAGCACAACAAAAATAGTGAAAAACAGGAAAAGAAAAAAAATAAAAATAAAAATAAAAAGAAAGAGGAGACAGAAAAGGCCCTGATGCCTCAAAAAAGAACGCGACAGCAATAACCGGAGGCTCTAGCTAATGAGGCGAAGAAGTAGGAGGCATGGGAGGAGTTGGAGTGTGCTCCAAGTAAAAACTTTGAGGAATACCAAAGCCTTCAGGTGGTACAGGTGCCTGCTCCATCGGGAACCCAAGTCTTGTGAGGTGCCAGTGAGACGGCTGGACTTGATACTGCTGGACTCTTGTTATCATGTCTAATTGCCTTTCCACATGTTCAGTCCAACCAACTGGAAAACGTGCATGAATGCGACCTTGCCCAGGGGTAAGGGTAGGCGCAGTCGTAGGCGCAGACTCATCCATAGTTGTGGCTACATTATTATCTGGAGGAACTTGAGGGAATTCCTCTGCATCATCCTCTATATTCCTGAATTTCACATGCCTAAGCATAAATCTGACAGTGACTGGAGATTTATATCGTATAAGAGTCTCATGCTCTGCCACTTGAACACCAGCCATCACACATAAATCTTGGATCAAATGAGGGAAAACCAAGGCAACATCCTTCGTGAGTTTGCTCTTTGCAACCCTACGAATTTCTGAATACATGATCCGACCTATATCCACCCTTTGATGATGTTTAATGCAGAACAAGAGCCGAGCACGGGTTGGATACACCTGAGAATGGTTAGTGGAGGGTAGGATATTGGCAGTGATCAATTGGTGCCAGACAAACATGTCCGGTCTCAGCTGGCGTTCAGGAAACCATTTTGGTTGCTGAGTTTGCTTGGTGAGGTTCCATGCAACAATTTGACCCGGCTGACAAATAGCCTCAGTGATGATCTCCATATCCATCTCCGCTATGAGCTCATATGCACAAAATTCACTGGGCACTTCGAGTTCATAAATAGCCCGAATAGTCTTCTCATCATATTTTACTTTCTTCCCTCGCACCAAGGTATAGGTGTCTTGGTCATTTGGTGAGGCATGAGTGTTGGCATAGAATTCTCTCACCAGAGTGTCACTTGGTAAGCGCTGCTTATCAACAAAAGCACACAAACTTGTCCAACCCATTACTTGAATTGTGTCAAACATATCCGGGAGTAGTGTCCGAGTGAAATTTTCAAATCCTCTCTCCGGAATAATATTCTGTCTGGTAAAGAAATTATTGTATGCATCCACTGCTGAACTGTTGATAAGACCTGCCAAAGGGTGACTAGGTCCCACTCTTGAATGTGATGGGCGTGCCATGAAAGTGGACCTGAGATTCAGAAAAATAGGCACAACATTCACTATGCAACAAAGTGGAATGAAATACATGAACTTGGAATGAATGAAATGTAATGAATGAAACATGTGGAATGAATGAATGAAATACATGTTCTGTCAATGAATGAATGGAATAGTGAATGAGATATTTAAGCAAACATGCGGTACGCACAACGTTGGATACGACAAGTTAAGCAGTGATAATCAGCCAAAAATTGCCCAGATGCACAATGATGATCAGACTCTCGAAAAAAAATGCAAAAAAATAGGTAAAAAGAGAAAAAAAAAAGAAAAAAAATTACCAGAGAAGAACCATCGAACAATGATGCGTAAATCACAAATGGGAATAAAAGGGGTGGGGAAGGGATGTGAAAAAGAGAAGAAATAGAGTGATACCTGCTACTGTGGGAGATTAGGAAGAGAACGATGTTTTGGGAGAAATGGATTGAAAGGGAAGAACGAGGATAGGGAAGATGAGTGTGGTGTTGAAGTAGGGGTGTTGAGAAATTGGAGAGAATGAGAGAGTTGAGAGAATGTGTAGGGGAAAAGAAAGATTACTGGAACGATGCGTTCCAGATTTTATTATTTCTACTTTTACTTTTTTTTTTAGAAACCCACGCATATGCATGGCTTCCTACGCATGTGCGCAACGCACTCTGCCAATTGTTCTATCAGCAACCAGAGACTCCCACGCATGTGCGTGGTTTCCTCACACATGTGTGTAACACGCTCTGCCAATTTTTCTATCAGCAACCAGAAACTCCCACGCATGTGCGTGATTTTCCCATGCATGTGCGCGAAATACTGGTTCCCAGGACTAAAAAAAAATCGTTTAAGTATCTATCATTTCTAATTTTTTTTATTTTTTTTATTTTAATCAAACAAGAGCCACTTCCTACACTCCATCCCTGCAAAAATCAAATTAGAAAATCACTTGTTACAAACTTCAAAATTTGAAAACCTAAAATCAAAATAACGAAACAAAAGAGTTGAAAAACTTGGGTTGCCTCCCAAGAAGCGCCTTATTTATAGTCTTGGCTAGACTTTCTCAGAAATTAATTGGGTTGATTCAATGTCAAGGAGGAAGTGTGCCGGTTGACATCTCCTCTAAGATAGTGTTTCACCCTTTGGCCATTGGCTTTGAAGCTTCTCCCAGATGCAGGTTCTATCAACTCAATTGCTCCATGTGGAAATACTTCTTTTACTACAAACGGGCTAGACCATCTTGATTTCAACTTTCTAGGAAATAACTTCAATCTTGAATTGAAGAGTAACACTTGTTGTCCTAGTTCAAAAGTTCTCCAAGCTATCTTTTTATCATGCCATCTCTTGGTTCTTTCCTTGTATATTCTAGCATTCTCAGAAGCTTGTAAGCGCATTTCATCCAACGCATTCAGCTGAAGCATCCTCTTTTCACCTGCTTCCTTCAGGTCGAAGTTAAGGAACTTAGTTGCCCAAAAGGCTTTGTGATCCAATTCAACAGGGAGATGACAAGCTTTTCTATACACCAATTGATATGGAGACATACCAATTGGTGTTTTAAAAGCTGTTCTGTAAGCCCACAATGCATCATCAACTTTCCTGGCCCAATCTTTTCTTGAAGCCCAAACCATTTTTTCCAAAATTCGCTTTAATTCGTGGTTTGAAATCTCAACTTGGCCACTTGTTTGCGGGTGATATGGAGTTGCAACGCGATGTGAGACTCCATATTTACTCAACACAACCTCTAACTGCTTATTGTAGAAATGGCTCCCTCCATCACTAATTAGTGCTCTAGGTACTCCAAATCTTGAAAAGATGTTCTTCTTTAGAAACCCAATCACCACTTTAGCATCATTGGTTTGACAAGGTATGACTTCTACTTATTTGGATACATAGTCAACCGCTACCAAGATGTAAAGATTGGAAAATGAAGAAGGAAAAGAGCCTATGAAGTCAATGCCCCAAACATCAAAAAGCTCAACCTCCAAAATGTTAGTAAGTGGCATTTCATGCTTCCTTGAAATGATCCTGGCTCTTTGTCACTTATCACATTTTTCCACAAACAATTTAGCATCCTTGAAGAGGGTTGGCTGTAACGTCCCAACTACTAGAACTAATAACGTATCCGGTTTACGTATTAGTAATTAGAATTTGGTACATTACTTACGAATATCACAAATTTGTAAATAAATAAAGTACATAGATATCAAAATATGAGCCTTACGCAAACTCATATATATACATATGTCATGAAACAAAATATTATACAAGCTGTTACATCATTATACTAAAATATACAAAAAAAATGCCTCATGGCAACAAACTCTCTAAACTAGGAATTAAAAAGATATCAAACTACTCTTCATAAGTCCGAAATTCCATCTTGCTCCATTGCGTGTTTCCTGTCTGAAATTGTCACGAAAAATTCCATATACGGGGTGAGAATTAAGAAATTCTCAGTAGTACCATTAATAAACAAAAATGTATCATCATAACAATTTCAACTGTTTCGAGGAAAAACCATCTTTTTAAGAAAAAATAATATTTCTAGTGTAGGAAGGTGACAAAACTCAAATCCAGTCCTTCCTCTTCTCAAAACAGAGTTCCCATTTCCATTATTATAAAAATCATTTAAACTCATATCATATAAATCATAAATTGCTTCAATAAAATCAATGATAAAAATCAATGGCATTACTCAATATCAAATCATTAAACTCATGCATTAATCATGCTAGCATTACAAAAATTATTGGCTTGGTAGTAGTCTGCTTTTAGGTTGGTGCACATCAACCTTTTTATGGCCGTACTGTCGTCATAAGCAAGAACTACCAGGGTAACTAGGCCAAATTCTTCCCGTATCTAGCTTAGAGGAAGTTCCTCATATCAAAGCTTTAGACTTCAATCCATCATGATAAGGAGAAAGTACATTATCTCACAATATCATCATCGGAAATAGAATGAGAGGTATGTTACTCAATCTATCCAAGATTTAGGATTACCCCAGTAGTGAGAGAAATACTCATCCTCAACCACTTAATGACTAGGGAAGCTCAGGTAAAGAGGAAGGTTCTTCCTTAACCTCAATTACTCAAGTATAGAGAAAATCACATATTCTCTTACCATTAACCAAGACTTACCCTAATACGGGTACATCCAAAATCCAATTCGGCCTAGTTCCACAAAGTGGATACCCATGAGAGAAAATCATTTCATCATATAATCATGTATGCTTAATGCATAATTAAATCATTCTCCTCATGGGTGTTCAAATACCATCAATCAATCACATATGATTTAATATAATAATGAAGTCATTTCTCAATTTGTTTGGATGCATAGTATTTTCACAATTTAGTGGATTTCAATCATTTAATTTAAGGTTTAAGATTTGTATTTAGGTTACCTAGGTTAAAGAAATATATATCCATCATTTTTGAATCAAAAATAACATTTTTAAAGATTTTTAGGCCTCAAACACGGGTCGTGCCTGGTTACACGGCCTACCCCGTGTACTTCTCTGTGAACGAAATTCACAAATTTCACTTTGGGAGCCGCAGCGTAAAAAAACACAGCACCGCGGACATTTGACACCAATTTCCTCGGTTTTCAAAAAATTCATCCTTTTTCAGGAATCAACCAAAACTAGTCCAAAGATCACCAACAAAACATCAAGGTTAACCTTTTCAAGCATATAGATCCTTATTCAAAATCACAAATCAAAAGTTGGTTCAATACCCTTTTTTCTACCTTGAAAATCATCAAGAAATCAAGAGAGGAAAAACAAGTTTTCACCTCATAATCAAACATAAAAGCTTAAATCTTTCATTATCAAACCAAAAATCTCACTTAAGGTCATCAATAAATCAAATCTTGAAAACACAAAAGAGGAAGAAAAGAGTAAGAAAATCCCCCTACCTCAGCTTGGTGTCACTTTCTTCCTGCCCTTCCTATCCTCTTTCTCTTGCTCCTGACTTGATTCTCTTTGATTCCACTTAATTTCCTTTCTTTCACCTTGGTTTCTTTCTTCTTCTTCCAAAAATGAGAATGAACAGAGAGAGAGAGAGCAAAAATGAATAGAGAAAAGAACAGAAAGAAAAGGTGAAAGAAAAAGTAAGAAAAAAGGAAAAGAAAAAGAAAGAAAAATGATAAAGAACGTATGGTCAGAAATAAAAGGATGAATAGTAAGAGTAGTATATAACCTAGCATATTTTATTTGCCTCATTTGACCTTTAAACATCCTCCTAATATATATAAAAAAATACCCAACTAACCCAAATTTTACTATAGCTCATTTTACTCAGTTATAGCTTAGAAATAAATTCCTCACATCTATTTTTATCTCTTGTATTATACAGAATGTTACATTGGCCAGTAAAATCCACTTTGTAATACCTTAGCTGCTGTCCTATCCCCACTAAAATGACCTCCATAGTCTGAGTTATGACAATGCCACAAGATGCTATCAAATTCTCCTTCAGGCACACACCTCCTTAACATCCCATCAACACATTGTTTGAACAAAAATGGTGCATCCCATCTAAAAAATCTGGCATCATGTAAGAATTTCTTTCTTTGTTGCCAATTCATGTTCAAGGGAAGAACTCTAGCAGCTTTGAAATTTGCAAAATCTGTAAACCATGGTAGACTCTGAATAGCCAAGAGGTGTTCATTTGGAAATTTTTCCTTGATGGGAAAAGGTTTATTTTTCACCTCATCATTTTGCACAATTCTTGATAAATGGTCAGCTACTAGATTTTCTGTGCCTTTCTTATCTTTAATCTCTATATCAAACTCCTGCAACAAAAGAATCCAACGAATCAATCGGGGGTTTGCTTCTTGTTTGTTCAAAAGATACTTTAAAGCAGAATGATCAGTATATACAATGACTTTTGACCCAATCAAATAAGACCTAAATTTATCAAAAGCAAAAACCACGGCAAGCAACTCTTTCTCAGTTGTAGTGTAATTTATTTGAGCTTCATTCAACACCCTACTAGCATAATATATAACATGCAAGACTCTATCTATCCTTTGCCCTAAAACAACCCCTACTGCAAAGTCACTTGCATCGCACATCAATTCAAATGATAAATTCTTGTTAGGGGCAATAATTATGGGAGCAGAAACAAGCTTTTCTTTAAGAGTATTGAAAGCATGTAAACAGGCATCATCAAACACAAATGGTGCATTATTGGCTAATAGATTGCATAAAGGCTTAGCAATTTTTGAGAAATCCTTTATGAATCTTCTATAAAATCCTGCATGCCCAAGAAAGCTTCTTATCCCCTTGACATTTGTTGGAGGGGGTAACTTCTCAATTATGTCCACCTTTGCTCTATCAACCTCAATGCCCTTGAAAGAGATCATGTGGCCAAGAACTATTCCTTCCTGCACCATAAAGTGACACTTTTCCCAATTTAAAACTAAGTTAGTTTCTTGGCATCTCTTTAAAACTAATGAAAGATTAAACAAGCATGCATCAAAAGAAGAGCTAAAAAAAGAAAAATCATCCATGAACACTTCAATGAATTTTTCCATCATATCAGAAAAAATGGAACACATACACCTTTGAAAAGTGGCAGGAGCATTGCACAAACCAAAAGGCATCATCCGGTAAGCAAATATGCCATAGGGGTAGGTGAATGCTGTCTTCTCTTGATCTGCTGGGTCTACCACAATTTGGTTATAACCTGAATAACCATCCAGAAAGCAATAATATGCGTGGCCAGCTAACCTTTCCAACATTTGGTCAATGAACGGAAGGGGAAAATGATCTTTCCTGGTTGCATCATTGAATTTCCGGTAATCTATACACATCCTTCATCCAGTCACAGTTTTCGTTGGAATGAGTTCATTTTTCTCATTTACCACCACTTTCATGCCACCCTTTTTAGGAACAACTTGAACTGGACTCACCCATGGGCTATCTGAAATAGAGTAAATAATGCCTGCATCAAACAGTTTCATTACTTCCTTTTTAACCACTTCTTTCAAGGTTGGATTAAGTCTCCTCTGAGGTTGGACCACTGGCTTGTAGTTGTCCTCCATGAGTATCTTGTGCATGCAAACTGAAGGACTAATGCCTTTGAGATCACTAATAGTCCATCCGATCGCTGATTTATGCTCTCTCAACACCCTCAGAAGCTTCTCTTCTTCAAGTTCACTTAATGAAGCATTGAAAATCACCGGATAGGTGTTGTTATCACTAAGAAACCCATATTTGAGAGTAGGAGGCAGCGGCTTCAATTCCAACTTAGGAGGTTCTTCCTTGTCAACCTTATCATTTTTCAATTCTTCAACCTTTTTCCCATTAGTGTCAATTGGCAAGGCTTCCAACTCTTCAATGCACTTCATTACTTCCTGATCAATGTCTTCTTATTTAATTGTCTTGGAATGCACCATGGTTGTTTCAAGTGGTGTTTTTGGTATAGATTCCTGAAACACTTCATTCACCAAAGAATCAATTAGATCAACCCTAAAACACTGGTCCTTTTCCATTGGGTGTTTCATTGCCTCAAACACATTGAAAGTGACTTTTTCGTCTTGAACTCTTAGCATCAATTTTTCCTGTTGTACATCTATCAGTGCTCTTCCAGTGGCTAAGAATGGTCTTCCAAGTATGAGTGGAATCTCTGCATCTTCTTCCATGTCTAATATAACAAAATCAGTTAGAAATATGAACTTGTCCACTTTCACTAGCACATCTTCCACAATACTGTAAGGGTACTTAATTGATCGATCTGCTAGCTGAAGGGAGACCATTGTAGGCTTCACCTCATTAATTCCAAACTTGTGCAAGATAGATAAAGGCATAAGATTAATGCTTGCGCCAAGATCACAGAGAGCTTTACCAATGGTAATATTACCAATGGTGCATGGAATACTGAAGCTTCCAGGATCTTTGAGTTTTGGGGGTAACTTCCTTTGAATGATAGCACTGCATTCTTCTGTGAGCACTACTCTTTCATCCTCCTTCAATTTCCTTTTCTTGGAAAGCAATTCCTTCATAAACTTTGTGTAAGAGGGCATTTGTTCCAATGTCTCTGCAAATGGAATGTTGATTTGGAGCTTTTTGAAGATGTCTAAGAATCTAACAAAGTGCTTCTCTTGGTCTTGCTTCTTCAACCTTTGAGGATATGGAATTCTATCATAGGGTGAAGATTCATATGGCTTGTCCCAGTCTAGATCTTTCCTCTTCCTTCTTTCCTTTCTAGGACTTTCTTCTTTAGACTTGTCTTCTTCACTAAGCTCCTTCGTCACTTTATCTTCCAAAAGAATCTCATTAGTCACTTGCTCTTGAACTTCCTCACTCGACTTATCCTTCCTTTCTTGTGGTTCAATCACTTTCCCATTTCTTGTAGTGATAGCTTTACAATGCTCCTTGGGGTTTGTAATAGTATCACTAGGCAAAGTGCCTTGTGATTTCTCAGCCATTTGTCTAGAAAGTTGTCCAATTTGGGATTCCAACCTTCTAATTGACGCTTCTTGATTCTTAAAATTGGATCTAGCCTCTTACATGAAACTGTCGGTGGTCAAGGCAAGACTTTTAACAATGCTCTCAAGATCAGATGATTTTGCTTGTTGAGGTTGTGAGGAAGATGCAGATGAAGGTTGTTGGTGAGGATGAGGTGGCCTTGGCATTCCTTGCATATTCCATGAGAAGTTTGGATGATTCCTCTACCCTGGATTATAAGTATTTGAATAAGGGTTGTTTTGAGGTCTAGAAAAATTTCCCATGTAATTGGCTTGCTCTTGAATTGAAGCACTTCCATCACAAGCTCCATTCATATGGTTTCCTCCGCAAAAGTCACAAACTATAGGTTGAGAGTTCATGGAGTTCACTTGCATGCTTCCAAATTGTTTTGTAAGGCTGGCCATTTATTGAGAGAGTAACTTATTCTGGGCCAAGATAGCATCCAAAGCCTCCAATTCCATAACACCACGCTTCCCTGTCAGCCTTCCATATGGTGTATGATACTCATTTGCTGCAATGACCTCAATTAATTGTCTGGCTTCTTCTGGAGTCTTGATATTGAGAGAACCATTTGCTGAAGCATCAACCATATTTCTTGTAGTCGGATTCAAGTTATTGTAAAAAATGTGCATTGTCTGAAATTCATCAAATCCATGATTCGGGCATTTCCTCAACATCTCCTTGAATCTTTCCCAAGCCTCATATAATGATTCTTCCTCCTTTTGTGCAAAGCAAGATATGTCACCCCTCATCTTCATGTATCTTGAGGGTGGATAAAATCGTTGCAGGAACTTGTTGGCTAAGTCATCCCATGTAGTGACACTCCCATTAGGTAATGACTACAACCAATGTTTGGCTTTATCCCTCACAGAATACCAGAACAATCTCAGCTTGATGGCATCCTCAGTTACTCCATTGATCTTTATGTTTTCACAATTGTCCAAGAAATTGGAAATATGAAGGTTAGGATCTTCATCATCATTACCTCCAAACTGTTCCTGCTGCACCAACTGAATAAGAGATGTCTTCAGCTCAAAATTATTGGCTTCAATAAGAGGGGGCACAACACCAGATACACGCCTATCAACTGTAGGGATGGAATAATCCCCAAGAGTTCTTCGTATTGGTTGTCTATTTCGGTCAGCCATAACTGATTGTTCTGCCTTTTTCCTTGCTTTAGTTCTTTTTCGATTTCTTCTAGCAGACTTTTCAATTTCTGGATCAAAAAGCAAAGCTCCCAGATTAACGGTACCTCGCATAAAAAACAAAAGTAAAAAATGAAAGCAAAAAAAAATAGAACTAAATAACAATCAAAAAATGTAAAAAAAAAAGTCTAAAGTAGCAATATTCTAGATACTACTTGATATTAATACTAACTCAATCCCCGGCAACGGCGCCAAAAACTTGATGAGGCTTCGGCAAGTATACCGAGTCGCACAAGTAATAAAGAGTGAGTGAGTATCGTTCCTACGAGGATTGATTAATATTAAGTACCAATTTCACTAGGCTATTACTATCTAGACTAACTATTATAATGAGATGGTTATAAAAAGAACATTAAGAGGATAAACTGAAGGAATGAGTAATTAAACTTAATTTTTAGAAGAATTTGAATTAAGAGTTATAAAATAAAATTAATGAATGAGAACACTAGGAGTTGATTTTCACTTGACCCATCCTTAATTTCCATGTAATTCAATTAATTATTTTTAATTCTCTCAATTGATGGTAAGGAATACACTGAATTAGCCAAAACCCAATTCCTTGGTAGATTAACTCTCTCTCAATTACCTCAAATTACCAATTCCTTAGTCAATTTCATGTAATTGAGAGGATTACACACGAGATTCCTAAATTAACCACATAATCACCAAGACCCATTCCTAGATATTAATAGATTATGGTGCTAAACTCAAGAAGCAAGAGGTAAAGAGGAATCTCCCAATTCTCAAAATACCCAACAAAACAATCTATGGTTGATCAAGCCACAGAAGCATTAAGCACAGAGATTAACACTCAATTGAAAAGAACTAAACATCAAATAATCAAAGATCCATGTACATCAAGTTTGGGTCAAGCTAGATCTCCCCCTAGCTATGGAGATTTAGTTACCCATGAAAAGAAATGAAAACAAAGAAGAAAGGGAAGAAGAAACCAAGAGATCCATGAAGATGGAGAGGATAAATCTTCACTTCCTTGATCTTGGATCCACGCCCCTCACTTGTAAAAATGGTGGAAAGAGCGAGAAAGAATGGAGAAGAATCGGCCTCCTTGATGAAAAAGTCTCTCAAAAACTGACTCTCCTCAAAACGGCTGCCTTCCATCTATTTATATTGGGTCAAGTGATAACCACGTGCATCAGAAAATTAGCATCAGTCGTCCACGCACGTGTGTGAACTCTTCGCGCACATGCATAAGTTTTTCTGACCCAAGACAGAGACTGTCACATATATGCGTGAATTCATCGCGCACATGCGTAAGTTTTTTCTGATCCGCAACAGAGGCTATCACGCACGTGCGTGAATTCCTTGCGCACATGCGTAAGCTTTTCTGATTAAAACAGAGGCTGTCACGCACGTGTGTGGATTCCTTGCGCACATGCATAAGCTTTTCTGATCCAAAACAGAGGCTGTCACGCACGTGCGTGGAGCCTTCACGCACATGCGTGGATGCCTACTTTCAATTCTTCTCTTCCAAAGTTATTGTTGTCCTTTTTTGATACTTGCTCTTCATGTCCATTGCTCCATAATCCTTTTCCAAAGCTTCTCTTGCTCTTTAAAATCCACAGATTAAATTCAATTAGTCAGACTCAAGTTATTACATTAAAATGAATCATTAAGCATCATGAAATACAATTGGACAATGTGAAAGTTGGCTCAGCTCAAGACATGAAAGAAGTGTGCACTTTAAGCATAATTTCTTATGAGGACTGAAAGATAATTACACTCATCACTCTCATTTCTATTCAAATTGAGATTGTAATAACTCCATTTTGTGGAGTTATCAAAAGACGTAACCGAACCTTAATGAATATGGTCAGGAGCATGCTAAGTAACATGTTTTTACCATTGTCATTGTGGATGTATGCTTTAAAAATTGTCATGTATTTATTGAACAATGTTCCTAGTAAGGCAATTCCGAAGACACCTTTTGAACTGTGGATAGGTAGGAAACCCAGTTTAAGGCACTTGCATGTTTGGGGATGCTGACAGAAATAAGAATCTATAATCCATATGAAAAGAAATTGGATGTAAGAATAATTAGTGAATATTTCATTGGATATCCAGAAAATTCTAAAGGTATAGATTTTATTATCCTACCCATAGCACAAGAATTGTTGAAACTGAAAATATACGGTTCATTAAAAATGTGAGACCAGTGGGAGTGAAGCTTCACGAAATGTGAAAATTAAGGAAGTTAGAGTACAAGTTCCTTTAACTTGTGCTTCTACTTATGAAATTGTTGTTCCTCATGTTGTCGAATCGCATAACAATCAAGAAGAATAACAAATTAATGATCCTGAGGTTAACAATGAACTTATAATAGAACAATTATAATAAATAACATCAAGAAGATCCCAAAGAGAAAAGAGATTTGCTATTCCGAATGACGAAGTGGTGTATCTACAAGAGTCAAAAAATGACTTTGGAATTGATGACAATGATCTAGTTTCGTTTTCACAAGCCATTAATAGATATAATGCTGATAAATGGTTAGATGCCATGAAAGATTAACTTAAATCAATGGAACACAATGTTGTATGAGACCTTGTGGAATTACTTGAAGGGTGCAAGAAAGTTGGGTGCAAATGGGCCTTTAAGACTAAGCGTGACTCTCATGGCAACCTTGAACGCTACAAAGTCCGTCTTGTTGTCAAAGGTTTTACTCAAAAGAAAGACATTGACTATAAGGAAGCATTCTTGCCAGTTTTCAAGAATGATTTTTTTAGAATTATCATGACATTAGTAGCTCATTATGATCTAGAGGTACATCCAATGGATGTGAAAACCACTTTTCTAAATGAAAATTTAGAGGAAGAAGTTTATACGGATCAACTAATGGGATTTTCAGTTGAGAGGAAAGAACACATGATGTGTAAACTTAAGAAATCAATATACAGACTTAATTAAGCTTCCCAACAATGGTAATCTCAAGTTCAATGATACTATTGTATCCTTCGGATTTAAGCAAAATATTGTTCATTGGTATATCTATATATATATATATATATATATATATATATATATATATATGAAGGTCAGTGGAAGTAAGTTTATCCTTCTGATTCTGTATATTGATGATATTCTGCTTGCAACTAATGATTTTAGTCTATTAAGTAAGGTTAAAATGTTTCTCTCTAATAACTTTGAAATGAAAGATTTAAGAGAGATAAGCTATGTGATTGGAATAGACATATTCTGTGACAGATCTAAGGATTGTTAGGCTTGTCTTAGAAAACATATATCAATAAAGTTTTAAAGAGATTTAGAATAAAAAAATGCAAAGAAAGTCTTAAGATACTTGCAAGAAACGAAGGATTACATGCTTACTTATAGAAGATCCAACCATCTTGAGGTGGTTGGATATTCAGATTCCAATTTTACCGGTTGTGTAGATACAAAAAAGTCTACATTTGATTATTTGTATCTTTTAGCAGGAGGAGTGATATCATGGAAGAGTGCAAAGCAATCATTCATTGTTGCATCTACCATAGAAGCTGAATTTGTGGCATGCTTTGAGGCCATGGTTTAGGATAAATGGTTGCAAAACTTTATTTCAGGACTTGGAATAGTCGACAGTATTGTCAGGCTCTTGAAAATTTATTGTGATAATTCTATAGTTGTCTTATTTTCTAAAATCGACAAGTATTCTTAAGGTGCTAAACATATGAAATTGAAATATTTTGTCATTAAAGAAGTTCAAAAACATAGAGTGTCAATAGAGCACATTAGCACCGACTTTATGATTGTTGACCCTTTGACAAAAGGGTTACCACCCAAAACATTTAGTGGACATGTTGAAAGTATGGACACTGTTGCCAAGTAGGCATTATTGTATATTATGTTAATGTTTATATTGTATGTACGTCGACACTCTGAGCTCATGAATGAATATGTTTTTATCTTACCTGTTTTTTAAGTTTGTATATATGATTGAATAAGAATTATGATAACATGTTCTGTCTTTAATAAAGATATTATTATTAGACCAATTATGTGTTTCTCATTTATAGGTCATGTCAAGGAGAAAACTAACTCTATAGTACATAGAAGAAATTATGTCGATTAAATGATATAAGACTGTCATGACTCATATTAGTTTTCATTCTTTGTCATGATGAATGATGTATCTAATGTAAAGAAGAGTTTGATTATATATATATATATAGTTATATATATATATATATATATATATATATATATATATATATATATATATTCATACTATGTTTTGATAGACTTATCAAATTATAAAGAAGGTAATGTCATATGAGCCAAATTAGAAAATATTGAATTAAATGTCTTATATGATGGATATGTGACTTATCTTATTAGTTTAATAAGTAGTTAAATTAAGTTAATGAACTAAACTCTTATTGGGTAAAAGAGAAAAAGTAATTTTATAATTATAATAATTTTTAACTTGATAAAAGTTAACATTATTTAAGAAACAGTTTTTACGTAAAACTCAATGTCTTGTTCCTGGCCGTAAAATTTTTCTTCTTTTCTCACCATCACTAAAATAAAAGAAAAAAGTAAAGAAAGATAAGGGAATAAAAAATGAGTTTTGAGACCTTTCTAACAATTTTAGAATACAGTTAACTATTATTCATGAATAAAAGTTAATGTTTTCATATTTTATTATTTATATAAATTATAAATTATAAAATCTTTATATTTTAATGATAATTTTTTATAATAAAATTCTTTAAAAGTACAAATTTACACAAAACGCTTGTACAATAATTCAAGACGTCTAATATTTTTATGGAAAACTTGCTCTCTCTCTCTCTGCATGTGTCTCGAGATAGTGATATTTCTTCAATATTTATGTCAATTATCAGTGTAACTAGGACAAGTTTTTGTCTTTGCCAGTGTGCAATGTGGTATGATCCATCAAGCTCGCTGTGATCTGTGGCTTCTAGAGCAGAGGAAAAAATAATGAAAATAATAAAGAGAGAAGGACAAATGCTTTTGGATCTAACTATGTACTCTCGCCTTGTTGGCACTTCCCTTATAAATTACTTGTGAATTTGGAAACCTGATTGATACTTCATCTTCGTTTTATTACATCGTAATAATCGCTTTGATTATATTTAAATTTCTTTTGGTGCACAATTATATTTAAATTTATTAATTATATATTTATAAATTTTAAATTGATATACAACTAATTAAGATCCTCCAATAATTTGTCGTTCAATTGAGGATGACGCATCAACAACTTTTTTGGTTAACATGTCACTATCTTTATTGATGAAAGATGATGAAGCAAAAGTTTACATTAATAAAAACAAATAATGTTATTATATCATGATATGGCTAGAAAAAACATTAATTTAGCTAAATATTCTAATAAGGAAAACATTAATTTTGTATTATTGAATAATTTTAAATTTTGAAGGTAAAATTTTCTCAATAAATAATTTTCTCACCGTACAAATTATACAAAAATGAGAGAAATTTATATTATTTATTTTCTTTAAATTAACCTCCACTATTATTTTGAAGTTATTATATATTTAAAATATTTACATATAAAACACCAATTAATATGCGGTCCATCTAGAATTTAACACATATTAACAATATTATAATCATTTATAGTAGAACAATTGAATGAAAAAAAATCTATATATAATTTTATGTATAATTAACCATCAAAACTCTAGTACAAGCATGCTTAAGCAGTAGTAGTACTACATGATGGGTGACTTCTTAGAAAGTCATTGTGTTGTGCATTTTTTATAAACCCTACTTATATCTGGTTGCCAATTTTTACATAATTTTAGATAAAAGAAGAAGATTGTATTAAATAGTTGGCAACTTACGTAAATTTCTGTCACTTTTTTTTTATAACATGAATGAACGATACAATTGAGCTATCATTTTATTTAAATGAAATAAGGTTTAATTTATTGTTGTTGAGTTGGTTTAATTAAGCATACCTTATATAAATTCTAACCGATATTTAACCCAGCAGCATCATTATCAAAAGTGTATAAACTAGCTTCACCAAAAAAAAAAAAAAGAGTGTATAAACTATGAATTACTAAGCGGGACTGGGAATGATAGGGTTTCTTATGTAAAAGCAAGATTTGACTATGATCCAAAAAAGAAAAAAAGAAAGAAAGAAAAAGCAAGATTTGGTTAATATGCAAAGCAAATGCCAAATATGTATCGTGCATGTTAGAATTAGTACGGCTTTCAGAATTAAAATTGCTTTTCCTAGCCTTAATTATTTGCTAGGCTTACAAATATTTAGATTCCCACCCTCTTCACAAAAACGCAAATTTTAAAAGAAGTTGAAGATTTATCATGATCCTTAATTATTAGAATCCTAAGGATAATTCAAGTTCTCTTATTCAAGATATCTATGTTGCGAAAATCCACGCATTCAATTTCATGTGTGTTCGGAGTGTGTCGGCGGTTGGCTAATTGTATCATTAATTAGACTGACAAAACATGAACTGTGCACCTCATTTAAATCATAAGTCGTAACTTACGCAAAACACTACTAAAATGATACTGCACAAGCATGTTGAGTGTTATTTTTCTTTGCATAATATAATCACAACAAATTTTGTGGGGGAAAAGTGCATTATGAAAAAATAAAATACACAAAATTATGTGATTGTGCTTATAGCACCTTTTATTATCTTACTTGTTAAATAGCTAACAGACTAATTAATCATATAACTTTAACATAATTAAGTGTGTAAAAAAACTTAAGGAATTGGTCTAGTGGCTAAAGAAGTCTACTTCTAACCTTCGCCGATTGAGTTATATTTGAGGCAATTACTCTCCTAAATGCACTACATTAGATTTTATTTTATTTTCTAAATCCACAGGTAGCGAGGTGGTTGGGATTTGGCGCATTTTCCCCTAATATAATTGGAATAGGTATTCTCAGAGAATAAAACAAAAAGAATAGGTAAATATTGTCTTTAGTTTTGTCAAATAAGTACACATCTTATAAATGAGGATTGTCGTCATTTATGATACTGATATACTATTTATGTTTAATTAATTATTGCTTAAGCAAAAGTGCCATCATTATAAAGCATGGATTAAGGATCAAACAAAATATAAAGCCACAAGAGTTTTCAACTGGAAAAAAAAATGGACCAAGTTGGCATTATAATTGCTCTGAAATTATTGGTTCGTGTCTCCTACCGCAACAAAGAAACTATTTTAGTCAACTCCTTAGAAAATACTTTAAAACATAATTGTATATTTCAGATAGAAATGAACTCAATTAGAAGTTTGAGTCATCTTAATGGTTTGATTGTGAGTTAAGTAATTAAATTAGAAAATTTAGATAAAAAAGAAAATTTTTAAAAGAATATTATATGAAAAATATTTTATATAAAAGATTATTTATGAACAAAATATAATAAAAAATATTTTATATAAAAATATTATATTATATAACCAAATTAACATAAATAATAGTCTAACATCATGTTTAAAAATTAAATTAATTAAATAATAATATAAATTAAAAACTAAGAATAAAATTTAATAAAAAAATGATCTAATGGCAAAATATATTTGATTACAAAGGTATCTAATGTATTAAATTCAAATCTTGCAAGTAATCTTTTAGTTTTTTATATTTAAAAATCTTGGGCCAAACCAATTTGGATGAGTCAAGAAATTACTCAAATTTAATAAAGTTTGACTGATTTGATGTGAAAATTTATAAAAAAAAATGTTACTCACATATCAGTATTATACACATTTATCTCATTTATTTATGTGTCAAAATCAAAGTATATATATATATATATAAAATGAAGTGAATCAAGTTATAATCAAATAATAAAAATCGTAGAAATGAGGTAATATGAATGAAAATGTATATGAATTATATTACTCAACCTATAATAAACAAAAACCAAACGGATCTTAAAAACCAAGTCATGTATTTCCAGGTCGAACCAGCCTGTCCTTCGAGCCATACAACTTAAATTATAACTTAACAAAATAATAACATCAGAATTGTAACAGTAACAAGAAAAAAAATGAAAACTGTAACAAATCACTGAAAAATAAGACCTAAAATACTTTATTGCCCTGGAGTGAAAGGTGCTCCTCTCAAGGCTCAACAGCTCTGCATGAAAATGATATTTTCAGCTTTACATAAAATATATGTTACTGTGTCAGTGAATTCATTCATCCATATGCATATATACGGTATACTGCTTTGCTATGTGACATGGTATCTAGCGTAGAGTTTAATTACCGTTTGGTTAATCGGGCATAGGATACCTGACTTTGGAAACCTTAACTTTTCACATGCCAGAGGATGAGATTTATGACGTAACTTTGAGTCTCTGATATTGTCTGTTCTAGGACCCTGTCTCCCTCTTTCTAGACATTTTTTTTTCTTAATAAATT
Source organism: Ormosia semicastrata (assembly GCA_029884595.1). NCBI lineage: Eukaryota > Viridiplantae > Streptophyta > Magnoliopsida > Fabales > Fabaceae > Ormosia > Ormosia semicastrata. The sequence goes on along the minus strand of JAQQTO010000054.1, from coordinate 10,185,348 downwards.
GATCAAAATTGATGTTTAATAGCATTGGTCGAAGAAAGAAAAAAGTCATTATATTTTTTTTAAAGATATATGTATTGTTAATATTCTTTTTAAAGATATCAAATTTAGTAAAAATATAATAAATAATAAATATAATAAATAATATTAAAAATAGTATAATATATATATATATATATTATTAATGATAAAAATATCAAAACTTGTTAAAGAAATAATTCATTCCAAAATTGATGGTTTTTTTTTTGGGGGGTTACTTGTTTCCTTGTGTGAAGCTCAAAGCTGTAACACAAAAATAGAGGATCTGATCAGATGCGTGCACAACACAAGTGAGGTAACCGCTCTCATGGACTGCGAACTGCATACTATTTGTTTATTAAATTATTATTATTATCTTAGCATGGGAAAACGACGAACCTCATTTAAATTTTTTTCTGGTTGGCCAATAAACGACGAAGTTCATTTCGGTCCAATCACAATCAAAGCCGAATTTTATATTACTTTTTTTATCAAGAAAATAATAATATTTGTAATACATTTGACTATGCTAATATTATTTTATAATGCATAAACTTATGCTAAAAATTATCAACATAAAATAGATACAATATTACAAATGATTATTGATTATATTATATACATTATAAAATAATGTGATAGAAAGTGACATAAATGAGAGTAATATTATCCTAATTAAAATTACTGTAGTCACTAATTTTTTTTTTCTTTCGACCATGTAGTCACTCGTGAATCGAGAGATCAGAGAAGAAACAGGCGAGATCACAGCTTAACGACGACGTTTCAGCAAATGAGTCAGCCTTGGCAATGTGGCAATGTGAACTCCAAGTCTTTATTATGGTTTCCTGACAAAGACAAGAGCAGCACTTCCCCATAACTCACAAACACACAAACACAAACCTGTTTTGCTTTTTATGGCCTAAAACTTTGTCTCTGTCCCATTGTTCCTTTCATCCTTGCACATTTGACTATGATCTGTTCTCTTCATTTATTTGTGTTACAACTAAAAAATTACAGTCCACAAATCACAAAGGTCGAAAAAAAAAAATCTACAACCCATTAAAAAAACGAAATAACAAATTTCTTTTTTTGGGAGGAATTTAACAACTTTTTAATGTTTTTACTATTATGTTGACGAAGATAAGAGAAACAGAAAAGAAATGATGAGTAGTATGAAAGTGAATAAAGATAGATATAGATATCAATCAGAATATGAATCTTGTTGAGTCTTGACTGGGCGGAGCTTACGAACTAGAAATTGGGGTTGTGAACTCGGGATTAAAAGATTGTCATTTGTCACATATATACACTGAAGATATAATAAATAAAAGTGGTGCTCCAGCTCCATGCAAATTAAGGTGAATTATGTGCAAACCCTCTTTAGTCCTCTTACCTTAGCAGTTAGCATTGTCTGAAGTTTTCTGTGTCTGTGTATGTTGGAATTCACTGTCTCTGTCTCACTCTCAACTTTAGCAATAGAATTGGTGATACTGACAAACGCAAGATCAGACACCATTTCTCTACTAATGAGTTCATCACCACTGCCATGTTGAAAATCATTTGAGTTTCACTTTCTTCAGCCTTGGTAACTTTGTGAGAGTTACATAGTGAAGGAGTTCAAGAAGCAGAAGGGAGGGGGGGGGGGTCCTACTGCTTATTTTTTGGCGGGCAGTAATAGTCCCTGACAATGATTTTTACTTGGGTGGGGGTGGTGACTCTTTCACAATGACCCACCCAATCCAATCAATATCACACTTGCTTACTGCTGTGGATTTTAATCAATAAACCAAACTTCCTCCTCTCCTCCTCCTTTCACCCTCTCTTTTGCGCCCTCTGGGTCTTTTTCATCACTAGGACTAGGAGCACTTGGAATTGGAGGTGCTTCAAAAGGGAAAGCACCGGATCTCAGTCATATGAGGAGACCTTCAACAGTGAGTTTGCTTTCTCTATCATTTTCTGCAATGTTACTTATTTTTTGCCTGTCAAGTTTAGCAGTGAATGGAGTAAGATCTAAAAGAATTTTTTTTTACACAGATCAAGAATAACACTTTACACCAGTTGGATCATCCACTGTTCACCTTAGTATAATCTGAATTACTTATTTCCACTCATTCTTATAGAAGTGGCACTTTGTTAGTGGAAAACTGGGTGGTGATTTGTTTTTCACTTTTTTGGATGTCCCTTTTGTGATATTTTAAACCTCTTCTTGCACTATTAACTGTATGGCGAAAATGCAGCTGATCTGAGTAGATTTTCAACTCATCAAACTTGAATCTTCTATAGCTCTGTCTAGATCCTGCTTGAATTTCATAATTTTCATGGTTTTCTTAGTTATTATTGAAGAAGCATTGTGAACTGCTGCTGTTCATGGCTTAATAAAATTGATAAAACTTCAAAGTGGGAAAGTTGCTCCCAGTCTCACTAATGGTGAAACATTCCTCTTACAGCTCGTGGATGTGCTTCTGGTACTTGCATTGTTCAGTTGTAGCCCATGGACAGTGTGGAGCAGCTCACTTTGCAAACAGATAAACTTGGAGGAAGTTCGAAGACCTCACAGTGTCAGTATCACCGAATTTGGTGCAGTTGGCGATGGGATCACCCTCAACACAAAAGCATTTCAGAATGCCATCTTCTACCTAAATTCATTTGCAGACAAAGGTGGAGCAAAGCTTTTTGTCCCAGCTGGCCGGTGGTTAACTGGTAGTTTTGATCTCATCAGCCATCTAACTTTGTGGTTGGACAAGGATGCAGTCATTCTTGGATCAACGGTAAGCCAAAGCCACTCTTTGTAAATGATTTGGATTAATGCAGGACAAAAGAAGTTTAGTATAGCTGCTTCACTGGCTTGTCTACAGTTATTCCAAAGTAGAAGGTCACTTTCAGCAAAGTTTTCTTATTCTTAATTAATAACTGATAGGTAATTTCTGAAATATGTGTTAATTTACCATGCAAGGATTGTACTTTGGCTTTTAAATTTGAGGCTTTAGTATTCTATATGGTAACTTAGGTTTGTAGTTTATATACTGGGCTCAAGTCCTACAAACTTCTAGCTTAATCTGCTCAGATCTTGCAGTCTCAGTTATGATATGTAACATGTGAACCCAATGGCATATCCTGCTTGTTACAGAACTCCGATGATTGGCCAGTTGTTGATCCTCTACCGTCATATGGACGCGGAAGGGAGTTGCCAGGTGGAAGGCATAGGAGCCTCATTTATGGATGCAATTTGACTGATGTCATCATAACAGGTTGGTAATATTCAACAAATAATTATCTTCTATATGCATATTGGTTTATTGATGCTATCACTGTCTCAATGAAGGTAATAATGGAACTATCGATGGTCAAGGGAGTATCTGGTGGAGCAGATTTAGGAACAAAACCCTGGATTATACACGTCCCCATTTGGTAGAATTGATGAATTCAACCGGGGTGCTCATTTCAAATTTAACCTTCTTGAATTCTCCATTTTGGACTATTCATCCTGTATATTGCAGGTTTGTCCCCTCCAGAAGGATTGAATTTATGTTTTATTCCTTATTTGCTGTACTTCAAGTACTTCCATTACCATTTTAAAACTGTGCAAAAGTGGAGCTTTCATGATTAGGGGGAGATTTGAGACTGTTTTTCTGGATGAACAGCCAAGTTACAGTTCATAATGTCACGATCCTTGCTCCTCTTAATTCACCAAACACAGATGGGATTGATCCAGGTGAATTTTCTCCCTTATGCTGGAATGTCATACTCTGTGTAATTGACAATAGACAAGTATTCTAGATTAATTTTAAAAAATCCACTGTTTTATGTTGTTTTGGTGAGATATCAAGTTCTTCTCATAAATTTTTTAAAAGGGAAATTTTCATTTGAACCAAAAGAAGACAGAATATTCTAGATATGTCGATTATAGCAAAGGAAATATCCAAGTTGCAAAGCAATGTATCTCTTAAGCAGTGTCAATGTCCTTACAGTTATTTTGTTTTAGAAGATTCATAAGACTCTCACATATACCTTTAAACTGTGTCCAGACTCTTCTGACGATGTATGCATTGAAGACTGTTATATAAGCACTGGTGATGATCTGATTGCCATCAAAAGTGGGTGGGACGAGTATGGCATTGCATTTGGTCGTCCCAGCACAAACATTATCATCCACAGGCTCATTGGGAAAACTCAAACGAGTGCAGGGATTGCTATTGGAAGTGAGATGTCCGGTGGTGTATCAGAAGTTCATGCAGAAGATATTCACTTTTACGATTCATACACTGCAATCAGAATAAAGACTTCTCCTGGCAGGGGTGGTTATGTTAGAAACATCTATATCTCTAACGTGACCTTGGCTAATGTTGATATTGCTATTAGGTTCACTGGTTTATATGGGGATCATCCAGATGATGCTTATAACTCAACTGCTTTACCTGTAATAGAAAAGATTACATTCAAGGACGTTAAAGGAGAAAATATCAAACATGCAGGTCTTATAGAGGGTATAGAGGGTGACAATTTTGTCAACATTTGCCTATCAAACATCTCCTTTAATGTGAGCTCAAGCTTTCCATGGAACTGCTCTTACGTTAAAGGATACTCTGACTTGGTTTTGCCAGAAGCTTGTGAGCCTCTTAAGGAAAGAATATTCCCTGAGCATTGTTCAGACTGTTACTATTTGTCAAATCACCTACAGAGTTCGAATAATCAAAATAGAGGTGCTTGGTTTCTGTCTTGGTAAATTGTGGAGTTTATGGCATTTATGCTACCAAAGCTCACTTATAGCTAAAATTTGATTAGTGCGTTTTTTCAGCAGGACAAATTTCAAGTGACATAAGAGGTTGAGTGGAGTTGCTGATCTGTGGTTGTCCAACTGCAGAAAGATACCGGGAGATGATTGTTTCTTGTAACTTTGTGTGCAGTAACAAATAATTGAGTGATTTATCAAAAATAGGAAGTTGAATGATTTCATGTCATGCTTTTCTAGCTATATATGGCTTTGGAAAAGAAAAAAGAAAATTTTGTGTTTCCAATGATTCTAAGGGAAAGAATGTGTTTGGCTGTTGATAGAGCTTAGATGTTGATTCTCTGACTTAATTCCCTTTTGCTACAATGTTATCGGAGATTTTGCATTAAGTCCGAGGCAGGTGCATCTTGGCTTTGCATCCTTTGATTGAATAAGGAATCCAACAAACAAACTTCCTAGAAAGGTGGAATCTAATCAATTTCATACCATTTCTTTTACACTTTAAGTACATCAGCAGTTACTATTTGTTGGTTTGTTTTCATTTTTTTCTTTTGGGCTGGTAGATAGTGGGGGCCTAATGATCTCTCAGGATCTTATCTTGCTGGAAGGCAAAATGAGTACATGAAGGCTTGCATTAAAATGACATTGGATAGCTGATCTTCCATAAAAAGAAACAATTAATGTAGTCATGGGGTTGCCAAAATTTTTCCCCAACCATTCCCCCACCTCGGTCAAAATAAAGGGGGAAACAGATATAATTGAGTAAGAGAAGTATTTTATCTCGAAAACGAAGCAAAAACACGGTAATTAGATGAAGCCTATGCCTAGCGGCCTATGGTAAGGGCACAGTGCTTAAAAGTTGTAGCCGGAGATTAAAAGCTGGGAAAACAACATGAATGCCTTTGTATGAGAATAAACAGATTGAAAGGATATATATAGTTACAGTTGCATTAACTGGAATTACCCCAGGTATAAATTATAAAGAAGTTCATGTCACATAGAGATGAACCATCCCATGCATAAATTATAAGGAATCAATGTAATATAGTGATGGACATGAACAATGACAAATCAACAAATCTTTCCCTACAAGGTTGAGAATCTCAATTTTCAAAATACATTGCCTATCTTGGGGATGGTTCACTTCCATCTTTGTTGATAATTGAAAATAGAGCCTGCCTGCCTAAAATATGTGTTTCAATTCAAGCTCCCTGGAAACTTATAGTCAAAACTGCTTGTATATTTGTGTTGTGGAGACGCTAGTATGCTAGAGAACACAACACTGTTGGCGAGGCAAGCCAGAAAATCTACTTCTATAGGCTTGAAAACCTTCCTGGTGATCCAGGAAGTCTCCCTTTTGATATAAATAAAAGGTGTTGAGCCAGATCCCACATTGCCAATATTTCTATCTGCATTCATCAATGGTCCACAGTTTGTCTCCACTGGATTAGGTTTTAATGAACTGTGTTCCTTCCCTCATTGGCTTTTCTTTCATTCACAAGGCTCTCCCTGGCCTGGCCTTCTCAGCTGCCAGTAGGGCTTTCTTTTCTCTCTGGTCAACTTTATGAAACCAGCAACACCGGCCTATAGCATTCCAGGAAGTTAAAAAACAAATTTAAACACATGTTAAATCCAAAAATTCAAGTTTGGCACAGAATACAGAAATTGCCCGAAAATATTCTCAGATATGGGGGCAAGTAAGTCCTCCTGTAAACTCTACAATACATGAAGCTTCCTCTCAAGCTCCTTTTCTATTCCTTTTTTATCCGCAAAACGCCAGCTAAATATAGCAATAACAATTGATAAGCTGTACATGTAATGTGTCGGGAAAGATTCAAGTAATGTAGTTGGAACACAAATTTTTTGTCTGAAACTGAAAGAGAGTGTATTACTGACCATTAACAGACAGGACACAAATCGTTAGAAGAAAGAATGTTATGTAGTTCCTTTTCCCAACACAATTATTGTTTTTTTGGTGATCCATCCCAACACAAATTATTCAACAACTGGAACAAAAGGAACCTATTACATCACATCACAGCAATGATATTAAAAATGCCAGAACAAAGAGAAGAATGGCCTAATACTGAGCCTGCAAAAGTGGTGATCATACAATTTAACACAGGTCCTGCGTGCTTTTTCATCTGATTCACAGAAAAAGCTGAAGAGCAATGACCGCGCACCTTTTGAACTATGAAGAGAAACATAACCGAGATTGCTTGTGCAAAAATTGAACAAAGAAATCAATCCAAGTTTGAGTTGAAATTGAATGAATTACCACAAGGGAAGGGAAAATGTGATGCATGGTCCGAATTACCTGTTTCAATAATCAGCTCACTTCATCTCATTGGGCCTCATCATGGGCTGGACTCTACTTTTCATTTTTTATTATAGGGCTCGCATTCCTTCAAGAAGAGACAAAATTAACGCCATGCCCATCTCTTCGCTCTAATCAAAACAATTTTAGAGGAAGAAAGTACGATGTACTAACAAAAGAGAGACCACCAAAAAAACCAACTCATGCATAATGTTTGTTGACATATACAATAAAATTGGGTAACATCATTTTTAGGACTTGTTAAAATAAACTAATGCAGACTTTATGATAGATTGTGTACCAAAAATAACTCATTTATGATAGATTGAAAATTTTCTATGCTGTCTAACACCAAAAGATTTGTTTTTTTCTTATCCACTGTGACGAAGGAATTCATAATAGAATTTCTAGCAGTCTAATTTCTACCACTTATTTATTTTGTTTTGTTAATAATAATGCATACATACATCTTATTTTTGTATAGGAAATTGTATATAATAAATTTGTAACCTGCTGGCTGCTGGGGAAGCCACTTGCCAATGCACACTATAACGTGGGAAAACCAGGGTCTTGCGCTCACCAGATCCAATATTTCGAGTTTCTACAACTATTATATATACATGCAATAGTGAAAGTATTAGGTTAGAATCATTGAGTTATGTTATCAGACCCACGCATGGTGGATACTGGACATGCTTTCGGGATCTTCAAATTTTGCAGATATATCATTGAATGAACGAACGTGTATGTTTCCTATGGTTTTAAAAGGCGCAGAATTAAGAAAATATTTGTCGTTAAAAAAATAGAGCAAAAAGAATCATAGTATGAAGAAATATCTCATTTAATTATTCTGTTTTTAAAAATAATCCAATCATCATAGCCACGATTATTATTAATTTAAAAGATGATAATTATTACGTAGTGCTAGTACATTTTCACTTTTTTTTTCTTTTAGAAAATACATTCACTTTTTTATTTTATTTTAGTGTCTTAAAATAATTATGATTCAACATGTAATACTTCTATCATGTATAATAATTATTTTATTAATGGTTTAGCTATCAAAGTTTAATTATACCAATATAACTAAACTTTTCTATTGTAATGATAATTTTGAAAAAGCTCTTAAGATAGGACAAATATTCAAGCCTTGAAGATGTCACTTGTGGACCATATTACTCCATGTTTGAAAAAACTAATCTCACACTCAAAAGATATGAGAATACCTTGAGAAATCAAAAAATAGAAAAAACAAAAAACAAAACTGCACTCTATATATTGTTCATTTACCACACAAAATTTATTAATAGACACAATTCCTTCCATTTATAAAAGGCACTACTAATTAATTAACTCTAATATATTGTCACATGTAACAAATTCGTTGACCATACTGTTTTCTCATAGTTAACATAGACATTTTTATAATAAAAGTATCATTCAATTCCTGATATTCTTTATCCGTATATCAATAAAAGAAGAAATCCTTTCATATGGTGCGATTGATATAACCTTCAATTTAATTAGTTATATCATCAAATAATGAGTGCATTCTTCTCATTTTTAACATGAAAAAATGAGTCAGAATAAGAATGACTATATATAATTTGGGAAAAGGTATTTGTACACCAATATTTTAGACTCTTACTTACACTAATATTAGTTTGGAAAAAAAAAAGAGAAATAATGTATACTGAAAAATGATTCTTACATAGTATTCTTACACACACTTATTTCATTAGGAAAAAAAAGCAAGAGAATGTATTTTGAAAAATGTGATTGTCTTATTTTATTATCTAGAAAGGAAATATTGTCAGAATGGTGCACAAAGTGGTGTGTAAATAGCATCACCCATGTGTATTAGAAAGTATACTTTTTTTATTTTATTACTTAAAAAGAAAGTGACAGAAGAATGACGAAATAGAAACGGTATATAAATATCAGTGACCATATATAAATTATATCAAAAATATTTTTTGAGCACTAATACTATACCCATATGGGACACCATATCGCATATGAGTGTAACTTATTGTTCTCGTATAGCTAAACTAAAATGAATGTACTGTATGCACATGTGAATGATGTGTCATTTGGATATTATATATATTTTGAGTGTTTAAATAGTAAAACTCTAATTATATATATGTTTGAAGACATCTCTTAGGTGTCGACCACTCAAATTAGAACCATAATTTTCTTACATCACTTTTTTTTATATCAATTTTTACACCACTCCATATACTATTGATTATATTACTATCTCTCTATCACTTTCTATCACTTAATCACAATCATTAAAAAGTGAGGTAAAAAGCGATGTGAAATAAAAAATGATATAAGAACATCATTTTTCTTAAAATTATACAGATAAATAATTAAGTACAAGGACATTAATAAAAACCTAATCTAAACTTAAACTAAGTTTTTTTGTTCGTGCCACAAAAAATTAGGGTAGGGAGCCTACCCATCCCAAGAGCTGCAAGAATATGTATAAAAATTAAGGAAAATGTTACTCATACACCCCTTTTAAGGGGTGTATTACTGTTTATATATAATTTTTAAGGGTTGTGATTAAGTGAAAGAAAATGATAGAAAAAAAGTATGCATGATTAATGATATAGGGAGGGGTATAAAAAGTTATGAGAGAAAAAAGTGATAAGAAAATCAAAATTGATAAATTAATGTATAAACAACGTAAAACAAATTAAAAAAGAAAGAAAAATGATGTTTTTACATTTTTTATACACTATTTTTTAATTGTTGTGATTAAGTAAAAAAAAGTTATAAGAAAAAGTGATATGATTAATAGTATAAAAAATAATATAAAAAATGATGTGAGAGAGAAATAATGTAAGAAAATCATGGTTGAAAAAAAAAAACGTCCACATGCATATAGTCCTGACTCCTGAACGAATATCTATCCTTTTTTTTTAAAATATTCATTCATTTTATGGCATAATTTGTTTCCAGATTTTCAATTTCTACAGGGTCCAAAAGTTTCCAGCAAGATCAACACCTGCAAGTTGAACATCATGAGGTTCAAACGATTGTCTATGGTTAGGCACTCAGAAGTGACTTTTTGTTTACATATTAATTAATAATAAAAAAGAGTAAACCGCATGCCTAATCTTCTCTTTCTGTACATAGAGAAGGTATAGAGAGAGTTGCTCAAAATCCACACACCAGCTAGTTGGTGGAGAATGTAGTGCATGATTGAGGAAGCTGCGGTGAACCGGGCAACAAAGATACCCCATTAAGGGGAATAGCATCACTTCCATTGTTACTAACATTACTACTTCCATCACTGCCTCTGGGTGCCCCAATGATTGATGAGATCGCCGCCGCCAAGGCTGCAGTGAAGTTTGGATCCGAAGCAATGGCTGCACTCACCGTTTCCACCAAAGACGAAGGTTGTCGTTGCCCTAATTGAACTAGAGGCACAGCTGCAGTTGGTAGCTTCTGGGAGAAGAACAAGGGTTGCCCTAGTAGTTGCGGACCAGCAGCTGCATGCAATGGTAGAGGGAATGTAACCCCAGGGCCCGGCACTCGGTGTAGCTGCATGGCATTGGGGCTCTGGGTCAAGTCTAGGGTGATTGTTGGGAATGGTGCAGAAGCTGATAGGGTAGCCATTGAGGCGTAGGGCATTGAAGAGAAATAGCCTGCAGAGCTTGTTAGAGATTCCTTGCTATGTGTTGATGAGGCTGAACCTGATAGGAGCATGGCCGCTGCTGCTGATGTGGTACTTGCCATGGCAGTGGCTGCTGGTGGGAGAGGATGGTTGTGAATGCCTTCGTAAGTTGTTATCAGCACTGTCTTGTCCTCTGCGCATCTTTGCACCTGTTGAACCAAATATATACCATTAGAGTTATTATACTTACAAAAAAGAAGGTAACAAAGCTCAAGATATTTAATTCCCACCCTTTATTTTACTTTTTTTTTCTCTCTTACTTTTTCTCTCCCATATCAAGGGTATCCTTTTCTTGTCTGTGTACACAGATGTGCAAGTAACATCCCTCATACCATTAACCATTATATACCCCAACAAAAGAAAAAAAGGAAGAAACAACATGCATGCACGACATGAAGAAAAATCAACAAAATTAAATCTAATTACCTGCTTACGGACTGGGCATCCAACAGCCATAGTGCAACGATAGTAGGCACGAGGGCAAGGGTTACCCTTGGCCATTTTTTGCCCATATTTCCTCCACTGACATCCATCGCTAATCTGAAAGAGGGCCAATATATACATAAATGTGTTAATTGTTCATTTAATTAATCACCACATGCATGCATTCATGTTGGCTACCATGGAATTGAAGTAATAAAATTAAGAAAACTGCATCTAAATTTTCATTAATGAAGTAGCCATGGAATTGAAGAACATGCAATAGTATTATTTTTATAGTAAAATAAAATTAATTACCAGAGGAGCTTCTGATCTTGCGCGTACGGAAACCCTGGCTTTTCTGAAAGGAAGCTCACCGGCAGCTTGTTCGCCAGTTTTGGGTTCTTCTTCTAGCTTGGATGAGCCCCAACTCTGTGATGACGACCGGTCATGAATATCTTCTGCAGGATCAGGACAAACCTGCTTTCCAAGATTAAGTCTAGTCAAATGATGGTCATGTTTTTTTGACATTACCTCCGCATTGTCCGAGGGAGAAATCGATACCTCTCGATCAGTCTTATCATCAGAAACCGATGCATCATTGACGTCTATTTTGGTGCATGATCGTGGGTCCACAAATTTTTGTCCCGACATCTTCCCATTTTCTTCCACATTCTATTCCACAATATATATCAGTTACTCCTTCAGTACTTAAGATTTTAACTGTTGGTCCAAGTACATAAGTACATATATAAATTTTGACAATTATCTAATTCCCCAAGATGCATTAACTGCTATCCGCAAGAAACTATATAGGAGAGATAATTTAGACTTTCATTCATATATATGTGAGGGTCAAGTCAATTTTGTGGCCTGAGTGAGCTGGTACATGAGTTACTATTAATTGTCGCTTATACATCACTTGGTTAAAGTAGGTATTTCATGGTCTGAACTCTAAAGGAGATTTTAAAGGTAATTATAGTAAAACTGATAAAGCAATGTTTTAGAAAGAATTATATACTTTTCTACATGTAGTAGAAAGAGTTTGGATTTGGAAGAAGACAGTGAATGAAGAGAGCACGCTTTCTAATTTAAGTGAGACACGTTAACCTGTTTCTTTACTGACTAAGATGGATAGAGAGAGAAAAAAGCAAACAGACGCAAACAAACAAATCAGTCTTTCGTTATAGGAGAAAATTATAAAAAATTAAAACTAATCTTTAATCGGATTGAGAAAATTAACTGATGATATTGAAAATATCCATTTAATTTGAAATCTGATGGTGAGGATGAAAAACATGAAGAAGGATCATGCTTCCCTCAGATATATGATTTGAGGAATAAAGGCATACAATTAAATGTTGGAAATTAAGATTATATAAATCCACCTGATGATGAGGCTTTTGGTTCTGCAAAGCGATGAACAGCTGAACTTGTAGTTGGCTATAGCTTTTGGTGATCTGATCCAGCATAACTTTCAACTTGCGATTCTCTTCTTGTAGTCTCCGTAATTCACTTTCAAGTTTACTCATCTGAGAAAAAAAATTAAAAGAAAATTATTGCCAACATATAATATTGTTGAAAAGCTTAATTTAAAAAAAAATGGGAAAATCATCACAGAACTTAATTATAGGGATCCATCCTATCCTATGATACACAAACCTCAGTTTGAGGATTTTCACCATTTGGTGCTCTTGACATTCCAGCACTTGCACACGTTAAATTCAGCCCGGTCTGCATATATACACAGCATCAAAATGAATTTATTCAAAATTCACATTATATATATATATATATCTGTACTAGAGTGATGCGGAATTTGACAAATATCCATATTTGAAAATTGAAATCTTACGTTTACAGGGTGATGAGTGAGGAGAGCTGATGATCCATCGTTGGTGATGCTGCCATGGCGATGAGTGTCATCTTGAACCTGATCGCGCTGCTGCTGACGCTGATGATTATCATTGTTGTTATTATTATTATTAGCTGCAGAATTAGCGGATGAGAAGAAATCCACTTCTTTGATGGGAGAATCTGTGTTGTGGCGGAGGAAGTCACCGGAGCTTAAGAAGGTCAATTCACGGTGGTGGTGTCGGTTCTCCATGTGTTTGGTTATTTCCCGATTCAGAGAGAGAGAGAGAGAGGATAGAGGAGGAAGAAAGTAGTAACAAAGTGGTGGTTTGCCTATCAGCCTTTTTCAACGCAAAGGTTTAAATGTGGTAGTGCACACCCTCCCTCCTTGGACCTTGAACTAAGGGTCCCACAATAAATAAATAAGTAATGTAAGCAAAAGCCTAAAAGAGTGAGAAATGAGATTGAGAAGAAGAGACCAGCCGTTTTTTCTCCAAAAATGACGTCACCATTAAGCCTGAAAGGGCTCAGCTGTAAAAATTGGCGGATTAATTCTTGATATTTATTGATTTTAAATAATATTTAATGAATTACAAATGTTTATCGTTATAATAATTAACTATTCATAAATATATAACACAAAAAAAATCTTAACTTAAATGTGTACAAGTAGGAATTCATTAACTATCAAAGGCCAAAGGGTGTCAATGTCATACCAAAAAAAAAAAGTTTTGTTAACTAGTGTTTTAAAAGTATTTAATATTTTTTTAAAAAATTATTTAATAATTTTCATTAAATTGTATTAGTTACTTAAAAAATCAGATAAAAAATATAATAAGAAAATAAAATATTAAATGTTTATAAAAATTTTAAGATAGTAAATACATTTAATTTTTTATTTAATAGCTTTTATTTTTACTTTTTGAGTTTTGCTAAACTTGTAATTAATTCAAAATAAGAAGTTATTTTTTATAAAAAATAAAGTATTTAATATATTAAAAATTAAAAAAATTATACTTTTTATACAAAATTTCTTATTTTAAATTCTTTAAAATTTATTATTATTTTTTTTATAAATGTCTTTAAATACTTGTTAGATAATTAAAAAAATAAAAACAAAAACAAAAACTGAGGTTTGCGTTGGGAACGGCGTTAAGAATAACGTGAGTTGGAGATTGCAGAAGAAGGTGAATGGTGGGAAAATCCATTTCCACGTGGGGGAGTCCCCGGAGGTCAACCGAGTTGACGGCACGGCTCTCTCTATCGTTTCGGACGGTAGTTAGAGAGAGTGGGTCCCACAGGATTGGAAAACCTAATCCCACTGACTTTGAAGCCAACGACGATGTCATTGGGATCAGCCGTTCACGTCAACCGATGCCTATTGAAGAGTGAAGACCGCACCGCGTATGGTATATCCCTCTCCTCCATCCACATTCTTCTATCAAGTATGAGCTATGAACTACCAAGGGGAAACAACAATGTATTTGCCCATCTACCAAATCAATTAAAAAAAGAAACAATGTTTTACAAATTCAATGCTAACATCATCTATGATACAAAATTAAGCATTTAAATAATTTTATTTATACCACTGAATATGTATTAAAAAACCATTAACATTTCTGCTATTATAACCCAATTAAAATTGCTTTGGTATTTAATGTTTGTTTATTTAAAATTGTCATTATTAATTATTCATTTAATGACTTAAAAATAAATAAAAATATAAAATAATGTAAAAATGTAAATATTTCTTATTCATTTAAAGATTTAAAAATAAATATAAAAATGATACAATTATAAATACTTATTCTTCTCTAATTATCTTTGTCTTCAAATACATTTTAAATTTTCACTATATAATTATAATTAACTCCATACACCATTTATTTTTATTTTAATAAAAAATTAAAATAAATAAATTTACATACACAATCAATACACTAGTATTTCATAAAACAAATAAAGTTAATATATATTATATATATATATATATTTAGTTTTTTTAATGTAGTGTTAGTTTAGTCTTTTACACTAATAATCAATCATACATTACTATATATGTAATTTTTTATATAATTATTATGAGAGTTAAATATTTGTGATAGTGTAACAATTCATGATTGAATAATAATATAATTTTTTATATTGACAGTGCATTTACATTAAACCTTATATGTAAAAGGAATAAGTCATTGGATTGAATATATTAATGATGATGGGTTTAGATAATTTGTAAAATGTCATAAGTTTAAACTTATGTGTTTTCAGTATATAAAAAATATATTAAAATAATTTATTAATCTAAATATGAAAGGATTTGTTTTACCTAAACTATCTTTTTTAACATTGAATTAATTTTTATAGAGGTTATTTAAATGTGAAAATGATAATTATAATGTTTTCAATTATAATAAAAGAAAAGATTTTGGTAAAAAATTAAAAACAGAAACTATTAAATGAAAAGTATAAGTATTTAAGATCTTAAAATTTTAAAAATATTTAATATTTGCTTCTTTAAATAATCAATAAAAACTTATAACTATTATTTTAAATCATTGCTAGAAGTAGTAGTCTCAATACCTCGAACAATATTAGTCTTACATCAAAAAAGTAGGAGGATTCTAAGCAAAGGAAAAAACTATATATATACATATTTAAAGAAATGTGCCTTAATCTTATTCATTTTGGAGGAGAAAATATAGTTTCAAGACAAATAAAATCTATTCCAAAAAAAAAAGCACACATAATTGTGTTTCCTTCCTTGCTAAAATGCTACTGACATAATCATCTATTAAATTATTCTAATTACTTAAATAAAATAATAATAAATTTTTTTTTTTAGTTTTCCATATCTTAAGTGCTTTATTTTTTATTTAGCATTTTTTATATTTGATTCATTAACCAGTGTTTGAAGAAGACTCATTAGCAAATCTTTTATCTAAAAATCTCTTCCATACTTCAATTTGTAGATGTGTAAAATATATTTTAGCAAACATTTTTTCTTTGTTTTGGTTGAAAAATATATTTAAATTTTTTTTTTTGATGTAAAAACATAAATATATTACAAAGTAGTTGTCAATCAAATTCTAAAATAATTAAAGAGGATGAATCAATTTATAATATTTTCAGTTGATGAAAGTATTTCATAGATACATATCCTCCCTTAAAAATGTTTGCTAAGAACCGATTTTAACTAAAAACATTTCGGTTTAAGTTTTTTTTTTTTGGATAAACCAGTTAAAGTCATTTTATGTAAAAATAAATGGATCTTATGAACTCACAAAATGTTAAAACAATTTTTGCACCATTAGAATCTTATAAAAAAAAAATCTATGCCTTGTCACATTATTTCTTTTTGTATAAATATATGAAATTCAATAATCCAGCACAAAAATTGTGCTTCTATGTTTATGCAACTTTTGTTCACTGAATATTACTTTAATGTTTATATACAGATATAAAGATGTCTCGTTTTTCAACATGCTTGCAGAGTAGCAGTTAGGATTTTGATAATTTAAAATGAGGGTGTACTTTAAGAAGCGCATGATATTGAGTGTGTGTTTATATATAATGCATACATATTTTAATTTTTTTTACCATATATAATGCACATAGGATATCAAATTAAGCACATTGCACACGCTTCCTGAAATTGAATCTCTCTCATATATGTGATCATACTTTTTTCCTCGCCCTTTCATCAAATTGTGAGTCTGTGACCAGTACACAACATACCTACCCTGAAGCAAGGTAATATATTATTCATAGAAGTTCGATCCTAAAACATAACTCAATAAATAAGCTACCCCTTCCTCCCCGGCGCCAAATTATTGTATGGCTCCAGTGGAATTTATAGTATGTTTAGATTATACTTTGTAATTTTAAACTTTAGTATATGTATAAATTAAATTTTATTTTCAAATAATATGCTTATCAGAATTATAGTTAAATTGTGTATGAACAAAATTTTTAGGTCTATGCCCCCCTCCAAATTATTGTATGGATCCCGTGAAATTTATAACAGGTTTGGATTATAATTTATAATTTTAAACGTTAGAATGTATAAACTAAGTTTTATCCACAAATAATATGCTTGTCAAAATCATAATTGGATTGTGTATGAACAAAATTTTAGGTCTTTCTTTTTAGCTGACAAAATTTTAGGTCTTAAATCATAGTTTGAATGAAAATAAAAAAAATTTAAATTAATTCAAATAATAATTTACAAACTGTAATCAAAACATGATATTAATCAATATTTACAATTTTTAAAAAAAAATCAATATTTACAATTTGACCCGGCTATTCTTCCTGTCAAGCGAATCAAATTAAATGCTCAGAACTCTACAATTTCACCCGGTTATTCTTCCTGTCAAACAAATCAAAATGCTCTGAACTCTATCCAAGCTAAAGCTGAGGTAAGTAATCTTAGCAAAATTTGAATTTTGAAATTAATTAATTTTTAAAGAAACCTTTGTGGCATTTGAATTAAGGTTATTGTACATAATATGTTATATGTCACTTGAGTAATGTTAGATCTTCCTAAAATTTACTCTTAATAATTTTCTTACTACTTAATAACTAATAAGGTAAATTATTAATTAAAAAAGTAAAACATTTAACATTTGAAGGACTAAAATCAATATAGTATTTAGATTGTACACATATTACATATAGACAGATATGTAATTATTAATTAAAGTTGTAATTTAATGTGGCATGGGCGCAACGCGAATCAAGGGAGTACAGCTAATTATAGGGTTTTCCTCAACATTGTAGGTTAGCATATCTCTCAGTTGGTATAAATATATATAGAAACGCATAGATATATTTACACGGATCCAAAACGTTAAAAACTACAGGATATCTTTTTGAGAAAAAGAAAAAAGAAAAAGAAAACTACTATAACTAAACTAGAGCATCGCTTAAAAATATATCAAAGAAGATTCAGACTGTAGTTGGCAATCGTTTTCAAAAGGATAATTAGTTAACTACAACACCCAGTCTCCCTGAAGGCCTGAACTTTCTTTCACTTTTGTTTTTTTTGGGTGAATTCTTTCACTTTTAATTTACCTCCTTAGTTACTGTAACCAGCAATGGGACCCGCGAACTACCAAACGTGCTTGATGCAAATCTTCTAGAAAGAGGCGAAAACCATCGCATCGCTGGTGGACCAGGGATCATATATCTGCATATACTAATTAAAAATACAAAGTTAACCCAAAAAAAAAATTAAAAATATAAAATCTCAGTTTTTTTGTGGTAACAAAAAATCTCAGCTTAATTGGTCAAGTTGTGGAAAATGAACTCAATGACTCAATGGCACTGGAATCTGGATGTGCCACTTGACTTGATATAAATATCCAGCTGGCTTTTTCTTAATTTGGGCAGTCTTCCCCTCGTGGAGTAGTAATAATATATAAAATGCAAGCATGCTCTACGATGGCAAAGAATGACCAATCTATTGGTCTTACCTCACTTAAGAAATTAAACCCATGTCTCACCTTCCATGTGAATAAGATGTACAAGCACATATATGCATATCTTCAAGTCAATGCCTAGTTATAAAAGTTTCTTTTAAATTCTTCTTTCTTTGTCGATAACTTTGACAAAGATGGCTCTCCGTAGACTAAACGTATACAACTGATAATCATGTCGTAACTCCCAGCCAGCAGGCTCATTAGTTTTTCTAGGAATATACATTGAGTATATATAGACGTGCAGTTACAATTTGAAGCAGTGAATTGAAGCTGAATAATGCATGCCAGCCTTTTCCTTCCAAGAGTTATTTAGACAGCAGCGGGTTATATGACATTATTCCACAAATAAAACACACACACGTTTTAGGAAGGTACAACACATTTAGGAAGGAAGATTCATGTAATGGATGGGACCCTATAATTAACAAAGTTCATGAGTTAATTTGGCTAGTAAATCCAAAGTGGTTTCTTTTAACCTCTCTCTCTCTATATATTTGAGAGAGAAAATTTTTCTATCAAAAGGTTAATAAGTTATAGTTAGGGACGGCAAGTAATGGAACAAATACAAAGGTAGAGAAGTTTTTAGTTAGCAAAGGTCTAATTAGTTAATTTTTAGGCACTCTAATTATTCGACAAAGGTGAAGCCAAAGTAGACAATCGCGGCCATTCCCTATGAGCAGAACAAGCCGAACCCGCACGCACGCAGACGCGCAATCGAGGGCAACGAGCCGAAGAGCCAAAAGAGAAAGAGAGGGTTAACAGTAATGTGGGGAAATAACATAGCCGCAAATATAGGGCTCACGGGAGACCCCACCCAATGCTCCAACTTTACCCGCACGTTCAATTCAAAAGCATCAAAGTCTCAATCCAAACTTCACGTGTATGTAAGTAGCTTCTACTTCTTTGCTTGTTAATTGACGCCTCCTCTATTAATGGATAATAGACTCCTATTATTAAGCATTAGGTTTAAGACTACCACCGCACATAATTAAAGACAATGTTTCTACGTTAGTTGGCTTCTCTCTCAGACTCAGTTGTCTATATATATACATAAAAAATTTAGTTATATTCTCTTAAAATATTCTTCCAATAATTATTCTATTATCTAATAAAAAAATATTAAATAAAAAATTAAAAATAACTAATATATTAAAAATATAAAAAATATTTAATATTTTTTATTTAATAATTAAGAAAATTATTAGAATGATGAATTAAAAAAATTAATCATTTTTCATACATAAAACTTGATGTCTGCATATGCATGAGTAGGAGAGTTTAAGGGTAGAGTTAGGATAAGTTTCACTTGATTTGAACTTGATCTAATATTTTGATGAAATCAATATTCTGAATTTGAATTTCACTTGCTCATAATTTGACTAATAATCAAGTCAAGATCGGAATGATTTTAAATTTAGATAAAATAAATAAATTTAAAAATTTAAAAGTTAAATCATAAAATTTTAAAAATAAAAAATTAAGATTAAGAAATATTTTATAATATATATTTTAAAATACATCATATTAATATAAAAATATTAGTATGCTAAGTAAAATATATTAATTTAAATTAAAAAAATTATAATTTATCATTATTTTTTTTAAATTATAAATTTTTAAATATTATATAAATTAAATTAGATTGGATCAATTCAAAATAAGACTGGAACTCAACCTAAAAGTTACACCAGATTTATTTCATAGACCTTGGCCTAAATTAACCTCGGACGGACGAGCTATATTGGGCTGCGTCAAGTCTTGGGCACCCTATGCATAACGTGCATTGCTATAGAAAGTAGGGGACGAGAAATTTTTTTTTTTTAACTAATTTAAAAATGATCGTTTCAATTTTTACGTTTGTCAACGCTGTGATCTGCGTAATATATATCGAGAGGGACAATTTTGTTTTATTACTGCCAATATTTAGTATGCAGAGGGTACAGGACAAGCGGTAGAGTGCGTGCGAGGGTTTACAAGAATTAAGCGTACCTGCAGCAGGATAAAATAGAATGAAAAATAAAGTTGAATAATCTATCTCAATCTTCATTTAATACGTGTCTATTTTCTCTAATCTTTATTGTCGTATTTTGATAAATATAGTCTTCAGCGCGAGATTAAAAACATTTAATTAATAGGACAACTAATTAAGATTAGCAAAAATGGCAAGACACGTAAGAGTAGCGTTGCAATCTGATTTCGTGCTAATTAAAACCATCTTCGTAGTCATAAAAAACGGACAAAGAGATGCTTTTCATTGCATTTAAAATATAAGCTTAATTAATCTATTTTATCATTTTCTGCCTATTTTTTCTATCTTGTATTGCTCTGTATAGCCAATAGGGCGGCGACTTTTAACCTAAAAGTCACGGTTTGCAGTGGACCATGTTGTGGGTGTCACCCATCAATAGGGAGGCCAACCCTTATCTTAAGAATTTGGAAAAGGGAGCGACCTCATCTGTAGCCCAATAAGAAAGGGAAAACTCGAAGGGTAGTCCCCATTTTCAACCATAGAGACTACTTTTTTTCTTCAAAAGTGGTGTCTCCTTCTTTGTTTTGAATGCACCTTTGTCCGATAGCTTTATTGCATGCATTTACTAGAAGAAAAGGAAGTGAATGACTATAAATCAACCAACTCACCCACCCTCTTACAATCCTGCCTTCAAAGCCTTCAACCTTACAAATTAGTATATACAAAATAATCCTTTCATCACTTTTTTTTTTATAAATATTGATTAATAAAATATAAATTTATAGTTAATTATATATATTAATTAATTAACAATAATTATATATATTAATTAGTTAATAAGATATCCATTAATTAACTTATATATATGTTTAACAACGAATTTATTCTTCATTAATCAGTATAAAAAGTTATATAAAAAATGTGAGAAAATTGAAGTTAATAGTACATATATATTACAACTATAGCAAAAAATTACATATATATTATACGATTATAATGGGTACCAATATGCTAGTCTACCAGGTATTAATTAATTATGACGTGTATATATTAACTATAGTAATGCATATTTTTCTTAGTCTTAGATAATACTTAAAAGCAAAGATGTCAGCTAATTTAACTGATAAAATATTTTTGTAAATGAATGTAAGGACTTCAAATTAAATTTTTTGCTTTCACTCATCCTCCTCCCTAGAGTATGTGAGTTGCTTATTACTTGAAATCTATAAGGTTTCTCATATCAATTATATATGGCAAAAAAAAAAAATACTTAAAAAATGTCTAGATAGCCAGCTCGGGTTAATTAATAATTACAGCTGAGAATGGCACGTTCTATGTTTGAAGTTGATATAAATATGCCTACCGTCATTCACCGATTTAGAATTATTCAACGAATATAATTAAACATGTTAGAACTTAGAATTTTTTTATATCCTATTTTCAATATACACAGATATAATGTAGTTTAATAATAATGTAATAGTGTAATAAAGAAGCATGATAAAATTGTTGTTACATATCATATCACTCTAGCGGCTGACCTTGAAACTATTATGCAGATAATTTCGGATCCCAACCAAAAATAAGGAGATAAATAAAATCATATATTTTCGTTTCACACATAATGTCTTTTTATAAACATACTGCAACTTGTTCAACAAGTAAAATCACATATAGAATATTCCTACTACCATGTATAGTAATATTATGACTTAAAATATATCATGCTTATCCTAAGATTATTAACTATTTAAAATAATAATAAATCTCAAAAATAATTTATCTATAAATACTAATAATTGACATATATACTGACGGACCGTATATGTGCTTATCAATTAATATTTTTTGTTAACAAATAATTACGAAAACTATTTGGAGTAAATTATAACCATATAATTTATAAGAAGTTTATAAACATTTAAAGATGATTGTAATTGGAGTAAGAAATATTTACAATTTTTTCATTCTTATATTGGTCTCCCTTCACCAAATTCATGTTGATTTTAAATTCATCCTTTGTATATGAAAATATACTTTCAATAATTGAAATGTATATGTGTTTAAGATAATTTCTCTTCTTTATTTGAGTAGTCATGGCATCCTTTCCACGTGCATGTTCAACTGGCCTTGATCGATGTTCAATAGATATTTAAATTAAATTCGATGTCAACAAACCAACAGCAATGAAATTGATGGCCTCAAATATCGAGTGTCAATTTCTTCTAAAACTTATCATGCACATTTTCATCTAGTGGTTGGATGATTTTTTGATTGGTCAGTCAAAAACAATTTTCTCTCTTGATATCTTCAAGATATAATTACTGGTTTTTCTAAAGTATTGAAAATTATTCCTCTTTCGTGACTTGTACTGGTTTCTCTCTCTCTCTCTCTCTCTCTCTCTCTCTCTCTCTCTCTCTCTCTCTCTCTCTCAATGTTTTGATGTTTTCTTCACTTTGATGAGTCGTGTATTTTCTTAAACTTTACATGCCTTTTGAGGCATTATATGTAATACAACTTGTTCAACAAGTAAAAACCCTTGATAGAAGTAAAATCCCATCCATGCCTTCTATAGAATACTTCTAACCCAAACAACAATATATTAGGACTTCATTTCTATATTAATTGCCATAAAATAACTAAATATAATCCCTAAAAACATTACCAACGAAAATTCATATCATAAAGTTCCCACTAAAAATTGACAAAAAATTATAGTACCCACTGCAGCAATCTTTTATTTATAAAAATTCACAAAAATTATCCTAATACTAATATAGTTATCAAACATTATTTTATGATATAATATTTTTAAATATTATTGATGAAACTTTCAGATCAATTTTTTTTAACGATATTACTCTGATCTATTATGAACAAAATCAGAAAATTTTATAAGTACTATATAATTGCATTATCTTTCACTAGGAATGTACTAAATAATTATTATGCTCTTCTATATAATATAACAACAAGTAACAAGAGAAAAGTTTATAGTAAGACAAAACTCCACATGTACCATTACAAAAGAAGGGAGTCAAGGAACCTAAAAGCTACAAGTGAGCATGCAAAGGGAAACATATCAGACCAAAATTAAGGGTTTGGTTGGGGAAGCTAAGTCAAAGTGGTTAACTTTTAAGTTTTAAATTCCAAAATAATGACGTGCATCTCGCCGCACCAATGAGTCATGAATGGGATTGGGACGTATGAGAAGAGCTATAAGGAGCTATATATAGCCATACGCATAGAATCCAGGCGTTTAATATGTGTGTAAAAAATATATTTTATTGATTAATACTATGTAAAATATGAGGTATTTTCTACACGAAACAAATTATTCAAAAGGGATATTTTTGCTTAGATATTAAAGCTGGTCCATGTATGGGCCTGGAGGAGCAAAAGAAGTATCATTTTTGGGGGGTATTGTGTGGAAGTATAAATGAAGAGGTTGTGGCGGTCTTTGACGAGATGGATGTGAGTGGGCCTTACCCTTTGTCAAATTCGGCCCATTCACTTTATTTGACATTTTTTTCAGTGGGCACAACCGGACACGAGACTCTGACCAAATGGAAAGTAAATTTGATGTTGCATTCATCATGACATGCTCCCCCCTTTCCACACAAATTTGGATTTAGATTGCAGCTAATAATTCGATTTTTTTCTTAATTATTTGATCACATATTTATTATTGTCTAATTCAATAATCAGATAGATAAATTTATGTTCAGTTAAAAATTATTAAATAAAAGTATGCTTATCCACTTTTACTAATGTCAAATGATTCTTCTTGAGTCTCGACACAGGCACACACAATATTAATATCAGTACATATTAGATGTTATTAAGAAAAACACAATTTTGTTTTATAAAGTGTTATTAGATTAATTTTCGTGTTAACTGAAAGCATTCCTCAAAATAATTTTAAAAGCGCATTCATATAATTTTTCAAATATATATTTATAGAGTGATCAAAATATATAGGAAAAAAATATAGAAATCTCTTAAATTTTGATCTTTTATAAATTATTATCACAAATTTTAAAATTTTCTTAATTAATCCCTAAACTTTAATTAATATCTTAGTAGATCTTTCTATATAATTTAAATTTGTTAATTCACTGATGATAATATTATATGTTAATATTTTATTTATATTAACATTAATTTTAGACTATTTATTAATTAATTTATTAAAATTTTATTTTAAATATATTTTATTCCTTACAAAATAAATAAAAAACAAATTTACTTTAAAATAATTTATTTTTATTTATTTTATAATAAGAAAATATATTTATAATTAAATTTTAATAAATAAATTAATAAAATTTTAGAATCAATGTTAATACTAATAAGATGTTATTACACAATATCATTATTAGTGAATTAATAAATACAATTTAAACATAAAGATATATTAAGACATTAATTAAAGTTTATAAACTAATTGAAAAGATTTTTAAATTTATGGTAATAATTTACAAAATGATAAAAATTTAAATTCCATTAAATCCAATATGTAATTAATTCTCAAAAATAAAAAAATATCTGCCGATCATGACATCCTTGTAATTATTTATATTTTTAAATTGAATGTGTAAGATTAACATGTTAATTATATGTAAAGAAATATTTTAAATATTTTAAAAAAGAAAAAAATCATGTATATTTCAAAAATTAAATAAGAAGTCCGAACGAAAATAAAAGAAAAAGAGACTTGTATATATGAGAGAGGGTTGTCAAGGGTGTTCTTCCATAACTCTCTTAAGTTTATGGGATCAAATTAGTTCCTTTCCTTGTTTCTGCATAGTTCCTTTTATACAAATTTCTCATTTTCTAATTTAATTTTGATTTATTATCGTTCTAAAATAAATTTACACTTATATTTAATGTTGTGTTCTCACATTATTTAATTGTTAACATAATCAAATTTATTAAATGATGTGTCAATACAATATTAGATGATAATATAAAAGATTTTTACAATAATAATACATCAAAGTTAAACTTTTTTTTTGACAACTTTGTACACCTTTCTAATCCCATTACTAAAATATACAATCACAACTTCGGTTTTTTCCCCCTAACTTCATAACTTTATATATTTGTGTATTTTTTTGTCAACAAATTTTCATTAATTAAGAAACAAAATAGTAGCCTGCTTACATTAGAGAAATTGGTACAACAAAAACATTGCAGAGCAAAAAAATCACAAGAACAAATTGTATCACACAACATATAGATAATAATACACAAGTGAGTTCGACATATCTCTGATATTGGTATTGACAGTACCTAAGCAGTAACACCAAAGAAGGGTGATTGACACAAACATTCAAATATCAAAGCAAAATAACAATTAAACGCATAATTCTAGTGGTCCAAATACGGGAGCTCAAAGTTCACTCCGTGATACACATCAGCTCACTAGGAAAATTAAAACAGTTGTGCATCCCAAGCTTATATAGTCCATTGTGCTACCACTATCACCTCCAATTCCACTCCAAGAGAAAGGGAAAAAAAGAGAAAAGAAAAAGAAAGAAAAAACTCAAACAAATAAAGTGGGAGAACTCTCACAAAAGATGAGAGAAAACTCCAATAAGAAAAAAAAAAGCTCTCATGGAAAGAGATTATTTATATGGAAGGAGGTCAATGAAAACCACTGTAAAGACCACTTCTATGTGACAGTCACCGCCCTTAAAAGAAGACGTTCTGCTGTGCGGCGCTCTCTTCCGACTTCCGAGTCAACTTTCTTAGAATGAAAGACCTTGTATTTGTGTTTAAGTATGCTCCTTTTGTTGCTTTGGGTCATCAAGTATGCTCCTAGGACTAACACAATGTGTAACCTAGCCCTTAGTGACAACTGTTTCATTAGCCCAAGATATAGTAGGTCCAGCTTAATTCCAACCGGGTACTAACCAAAAAGAAAATGTAACCAGGCGGAAGTTTATACTACATTGTTGTGGGCTAAGGCCCTTCTTGCAATTGCCAATTTGTAATTTGCTCTTTTACTTTTTGGTTGGGGCAAGAGTGAGGAGGTGGGGAACCCACGACAATATTGACTGAGTCATTTTTAGTGGCTTCGTAAATTTGGGTTCATAAAAATAAAGTCCAAAAAAATAGTAATTTGCTGACAAAAAACATGTTAGTAATTTAGGTAACTTGTATGAAGTTTGAAATCTAAGATTTTATATCGCCATTATAAAAATACAATTAATAGTTATTTTGTTGGATCAATATGGCAAAACAAAATGTACAATACTTAATTTGGCTGAAACAAAAAAAAGGGAAACAAAGAATGATAAATGCATATAATAATATAATATATATAAATTAGGATATAAAAGTTGCATTTTTTAAATTAAATTCATAGAACACCATATCAATATATTTGTACATAAATTCCCCAACAATTCAATAATCTGATTGTGTGTGTTTGTTTTTCTTTTTCTTTTATCCAAAAAATTTGTTTTCAATCAACCATAACAAAAATGATAATCAAAGTTGATGTTTGTGGATGCATCGTGCGGTGAGCTACTCAAAGTCAACCCTTGTTTAAACTATAATAAATCATCAATGTTTTTTTAATTGAAAAATGTTAGTTACATACATTTAGGTGTACATTAGTCATGAATGAAGATCATCTGTCTTCATTTTTTTTTATTTTTTTTTGTTTTTTCACTTAAATTCTGTCAAGTGTTCTAAACTAAATTACATGTCTTATTCTCTTGCTTTTTATTTTCCACTTGGTAGAATTTAAGTGGAGGGATAAGGAAAGAGACAGGATATAGAGACAGACGATCTTAATTCATTAGCCACATATCTGTATATGTGACAAAATTAAAATATATGTGTATAAAAAAGTTCAAATAAGATTAGTAACAGATCTTAAAATGTAAGAGAGAAAATGAAGGAAACATGATTTCTGATTATTGCATTAGATCAGAATTAAGAATTCTTACACTACATTATCTCCTTATGTTACATCACAAACTAATAGTAACTAACTTTCCTAACTGTGCTAACTGACTAACAGAAAGTGATCATGTTGATGATGTGATTTACCTGGAGTGACTGAATTAATGGAAGTTTTAGAATGGTGGATAGTGTTAACAGTATGAGATTAAGGCTTGAAATTGGATTGTTGAATTAAGGATAGCAAACTATGATACTGATCTCGAGTAAAACTAAATTCTGGCTCGTTTTGAATTTCATCAGGATAAGTCACTGATTCCACTTCATTCTCATTTTCAGTGATCACATTATTGGCTACTAAATTTAAAGCCTGGGGGAAAACCATGCTTATAGTAGCATGTTTCCACTGTATGATTGGTCCTTTCACAAAAGGTGCAAAACTTTCCTGTCTTATCAGTAAAGCCACCAAAACCTTGTTCTCTTCCTTTGTAATTTTTATTGTATCCTCTTCCAAAAGATGGTTTCTTGAAACCATTGGAGATCTGAACAGAAGAAGTAATGAAAACCTTAGATGTACCAGTAACAAGATTGGTCATTTACCTTTCCTGTTGTATCACTAGTGAAAAAACCTTGTTTATAGTAGGCAAAAGTTCCATTAACATGATTTGTGATTTGACATGACCAAAATCTTCATTCAACCCTTTTAAGAATCTGATCACATAATCACTATTTCTCTATATTCGTATGATGTAATACCCCCCACAATTAAAGGGCAAATCACATCCACAAGTTGGTAAAGGTCTAAAATTCTCTAATTCATCCCACATGATTTTTAATTCAGTAAAATAACTAGTTATTGATAAATTGCCTTGTTTAAAAACATAGGTTTCTTCTTATAAATCTAATATTCGTTACAGATCACCTTGTGAGAAACGTTCTTTCAAGTCTTCCCATGCATCTGTGGCCTTATTGATCCACAAAATGCTCTAGCAATCGGCTCTGAGATGGAATGAGTTATCCATGAGAGCACCAAATTGTTGGATCTTTCCCATGCTGGATAGATTTCATAAATGACAGGTGGTATTGGCATGCTTGCATCAATAAATCGCAACTTGTTCTTGGATAGAAGAGCCATTTTCATGGCTCTGGACCATGAATGATAGTTAGCTTCTGTTAATGGTGGTAAGACCAAAATCAAGGAGGGATTTTCATTGTGGTGTATGTAGAAAGGGCTAGAAGGATTCATTAGATCAAGTTGATGTAAATCTACCAATGAAAAAATATTTGAATTAAGAAGAGAAGAATTAAGATCGAAAAAGAGATAGATGAAGAAGGAAGAAGGTCAATGAAGGATCTTTGAAATTGATGAGGGCCCAAAGAATAACTTTCTGATACCATAACAGATCTTGAAATGTAAGAGAGAAAATGAAGAAAACATGATTTCTGATTATTGCATTAGATCATAATTAAGAATTCTTACACTACACTATCTCCTTATATTACATCACAAACTAATAGTAACTAACTTTCCTAATTGTGCTAATGACTAACAACGCTATTTGACTAACAGAAAATAACTTCTATGCTAACTACTATATTAATTAACTTAGTTGCTTTTAGTGTTGCTCAGCTCTGTTAATCAATTATAATCAATCGATTAAAATTATGTAAATGTGAAATGATATGAGTAAAAGTGTGTGTAGATAACTTTTCTCTTTCTCATTTGGTGGGTAGGGCAGTAACCACCCCAAAGTGCACTTGTCCTACCGTTGATGTGTTCCCTTTCATCTCATTCCTGTCTTGATCTTGTTAGATTTTATTTATGTACATTTATGCATAAAACTATTAATATACATTTTTATAAAATTTAAAATAATCAATTTATATAAAAAATGTATAATTTTGTTCATATCGAATATAAAAAGCATTTAAATCAATCCTGAAATTATCATTAAGTACTCGAAAAATAATAGTCCAATTCGGTATTTGAAGTCGAAGATTATATTGTCAAGATATATGCAGACTTTCTTGGCAACATTTAGAATGTCCCTAAATTTTCATGGAGCATTGATGCTCCATGATCTATAACCTTAGATGTAACATTAAAATAAATGAATGGATGAGATTGATTACCTGTAACCTGATTAATAGGTAACTCAATTCTTTTTTTTTCCTCTCTCTCTCTCAATTTTTTTTCCTTCTTCTAAGCCATGTCTTTGCAGATGAATAGTAGTCCCTCCTGGGTTGCAGATGAATAGTAGCTGTTAATCAGGTGTCACGTGAGGCTAGGTGGTAAAGCAGAGTATTATTTGTGGTGCCAGAGCGGCGACGCTATGGTCAACGTGCGATAGGCGTGGGTCTGGTGATGGTAGATCTGGGCAGTTCCGAAGTGTGTGCGTAGGGGAGAGCTGCAATGAATCTGAGCAGAGGTCACGCGTGGTGTGGTGGCAGTCCAAGGCAGTGAGGATGACGACAGGGCATTGTGGATTTGCGCGACTGGGTGCTGGTGGTGGTCCGAGGTGGGTCGTTTGGTGGAGGTGAAGGACGACACGGTGGAAGCCATGGCTGAGACGTGGTTCTACGTGGGTGGGAGACGCAAGGGAGTCTCGTGCTTGGTCGTGTGCAGCAAGGCGGCGCAGTGGAACTCCGAGGTCAATTTTCTTTGGGACAAAGGATGGGTGGTGGTTGAACTCTGGGATAATGAGTTGATGACACTGAGACAGAGGCCGTGGTTTAGGTTGATTTCAATGGTATGAGTGGTCTTTGGTTGCTTTGTGGTGGTTTTGTTTATTGATGATGATCTATAGGATTTGTAACCCACCTGCGCCACCATCAACAACCGTCAACCTCATGGCTGGATTACTATTCATCTACAACTCAAGAAGGAATTGAAATTCCCAAAAAGAAAAATGGAAGGAAAAAATGTGATAATTTTTTGTTAAAAAAATAAATGTCAACGGTGAATTACATGTAAAAACATGTAATTTCTTTGGAGAATTGATGCTCCTCTTCCTTTTAGGAGTATTATAAACGTTGCCGACTTTCTGTACTTTGGTAATTTGAAATATATTATATGTTTTCAATATATAGGTTTTTAACATGGTGTCCAAAAAGTAAGTGAAACACTAATTTAGATTTAAATAATTTTAAGTTCTTAGCACAGTTGATTATAAAGTTCAAGCATTTGGAATATATAAAACTGACCAAATTCAAGAATATATATTGCGGAAAAGTTCAAACACTACTATGGGACAATAAGAAGTATTCGATAGTAGTTACTGGGTAATGCCAAAAAAAATGGAGAAGGAACAAGAGCTATTTGTTTAAACAAACGTAATGAGTTGTAGATTATTAATTTATGCTCGTCTCTACCACTACTTATATAATCTAAAAAATTATTGACCATTTTCATTAAATCGATGTCACTCGATGCCAAAACCTGCAGGCGGATACTCATATCTAATTCATGTGCCCCATGGCTTATGTCAACTCCACTTCCACCTAAACAAATGCTTCAAGTGCCCAAAATTATTCAACAAGCAATTATATATTCCAATAAGATATCACAAGATGTATTGGCGAGTGGCGTGATGTGTGGGCTAAACAAAAACCTTGAACTTTGACACCCCACCCACCCCTTTAATATGCAAAATCCATACTTTTGCTGCACAAGTTGTGTTCTGAGTTCTGACAATTTCCTCTTCAGATCTGTCTACAAAAGCCATCTTGCTTGTTCCTATTCCCTTACCTTAACAAAGACCAATTATTAGTAACATTTAACTTGACCCCCTTTTTTTTTTTGGCAAATGGCATTCTCATTCTCCTCTATTGGTCTCTTCCTCTCTAGCTTATTCTTTTGCTTTACTGCTCTTCTCTATTCTGCATCTTTGGGAGCTGAAGCTTGGGGCTCACCCATTATACCCATCTCTTCTCTCATTAGCAAAAAGCTTTTTGATACCATTTTCCTACACAAAGATGACAATGCATGCCCGGCCAAAAACTTCTACACCTACAAGTCCTTCATTCATGCATCCAAATGTTTCCCTGGATTTGGTACTACCGGTAGTTTAACCACACGCAAGCGTGAGATTGCTGCATTTCTTGCTCAAATTTCCCATGAAACCACTGGTGGGTGGGCTACTGCACCTGACGGACCATATGCTTGGGGCTTGTGCTTCAAAGAAGAATCCAATCCTCAGAGTGACTACTGTGATTCTACTAACAAAGAGTGGCCTTGTTACCCAGGCAAAAGTTACAAAGGAAGAGGTCCCATTCAACTTTCTTGGTAAACACACAATGTTTGCAGATTGCTATTATTATTATTGGCTTATTACTAATTCTTGTTTGTTCAATTTCACACACACACAATATATTATTATAGAAAAAGATATTTGTACACCAAATTTTTTACACAACTTTTATATTAGTGATCACTCTACAAATAACTAGTAATTAATGTGTATTATACAGTGACTGAAGATGGTAAGATAATCAATTTCTATTATGTGATAATTAGTGTATTATGTAGTATGATTGATATATATTATGTGGTCATCAGCATTTATTATATGATGATGGGTATAAAGTGATGTGCTAAATAGCAAAACCGATTATTATTAGTATAAAATAAGCAATTCAGTTATTAATTGGACTCAAATTCTCTGCAGGAACTATAACTATGGCCCAGCAGGAAAGGCCTTGGGATTTGATGGGCTGAGGAACCCGGAGACTGTGTCAAACAATTCTGTGATAGCCTTCAAAACTGCTCTGTGGTTTTGGATGACAGAGCGAAAGTCAATACCTTCTTGCCACAATGTGATGGTTGGCAAATATGTGCCAACAGAAGCTGACATAGCAGCTAATCGAACAGCTGGATATGGGTTGGTGACTAACATAATCAATGGTGGACTGGAATGTGGAATTCCTAATGATGCAAGAGTGAATGATCGGATTGGATTTTTTGAAAGATATGCCAAGTTGTTCAACGTGGATACTGGACCTAACTTGGATTGTGCATATCAGAAATCCTTCTAACTCTTTCTTAATGTTCTGTGTATTTTTATTTTTATTTTTTGGTTTATTTTCTCTGGCAAAACTTTCAATAATGTATGTACTAAAGCATATACCTGGTTCGTGGCATTTTCCGTCTGTAGTTTATCATTAGAAGTTGATGAAAAGGGTTTTAAAAGTGAACTTATTTTTAAAGTGTATAAGTAAAAATGTATACATTTTTTTATTTAATTTAAAATATATCTTAACCTTAATTTATTAAAATAATGAATAAATTCTTACTTAAAAAACTTACTTACTTTAAATAAATCTTTTTTATAAATAGAAAGTTTTACATTCCATTCAATCACAAAGTATAAGGGTGTTTATTAGGTTAATCTATGAATTTACGGGTTTTAACTTAACTCAATCTATAAAATGTGACTTGAGTTGAGTCCGCGGGTTGGGTCGGGTGGTGGGTTTAAAAAGTATCGACCTACGCAAACCTAACTCACTCAAGTAAGTTTTTTTTTTTTTGTAAAAACTTTTTAGTCATAGTGGTAATTTATGTTATTTTTTCTATGATTTTTTTATATAGTCAATTAAGTTTTGGTGTAGGCATTATAGTCATATTGAGAATGTGATCAAGAAAATAATGATTAGAAACTCATAAAGCGTATGACAGACTAATGCGATGAAAATTTAACTAATTGCTTGAATGACAAAGAGTATCATGAGAAAATTAAGAATGAAGTTAATGATTATATCAATCCATATTCTATATGTGATGACATTGATTTTAATTAGTTAATGTGATTTGTTATTTATAATTTTTAGGACATGTTAGTTTGACTTTAGTTTATTTTAAATTTATGTTAGCTTAGTAAGACTTTTTAAATTTATTTATAACATTGACTCGTGTTCTTAAGAACAAACTCTCTGGAAGGATTAAAAGAACATAATAAACATATAATCATAATTGTGGATTGCATATATCTATGTTTATAAACCAATTAGATGGAATAAATAACTCAAATAAAATAATATGCTTGTTTTACTAACATTTCATAACTGTTAAGAGTCCTATATCGCCTGCCTCAATCTTCCAAGTATGGTTTATATATCTGTTGGGCCACTCCACTTAATGTCAATTAGTTTTAGGTTGGAATCTAACATAGTATCAGAGCTAAGATCCCATCTTCCTGTATTGCCTATTCCGCTAGGCTCGCCTGTTCCGTCCAGGCATCTGTGGAGGGGAGGTATTAAGAGTCTCACATCGTCTGCCTCAATCTTCCGGGTACGGTTTATATATCTGTTAGGTCACTACACTTAATGCCAATTGGTTTTAGGTTGGAATCTAACAATAACTAAATGAAAAAAGTTAGAAAACAGAAGCAGTGTAGAAGAAGTTCTCTTACAAGTATTTGAATTATGAATATTTTTATTTAGTTTATTCTAAACTTAGTAAGACTTATTAGTTATCAATTTGTTATGCACTTATTGGCTTATGCTATTTAATTCATTTGATATTGAGACCTATTATGTTTGAGTAAGGTCGATGGAGACTTATGGTGTTAATTTAGTAGATTGAAACCTATTATGTTTGAGATTAAGACTTATGATATTAATTTGTTAGATTGAGACTTATTATGTTTGAAATTGAGACTTATGATGTTAATTTGTTAAATTTTATATTTTAAATTTTTTTTTCAGAATTTTTAAAAAAAAAAACATATTGAACTCACGAATTTGACCAAACCGAACCCACTGTTGAGCGAGTCAGGTGAGGTCGAATTAAATAAAAAAATCTTCTTAATTTAACTCAACCTAACCCACTATTCTAATGAGTGAATCAAATCTAAAAATATTATTGAATTCACCTAACTCATTTACCAGACACTCCTAACAAAGTACTACCGTTTCTAGAGGATACTATCATTTATCAAAAGCCTAAACGACGTGGCAGAAAGAATTTAAACGATAAAAATGAGAAACGACATGGATGATGCCGTTCTACATTATCTATTTTTTATATTTTTTCTGATAAATTGATTGCCCCGCTATATTTGGATCTATCCTTTATACGTAGTTTGTAGTTGTACGCAAAAGAAATCAGAATTTAAAATATATATATTACACTAATCACATTATTGAGGTAAATCATTCGATTATAAATGGAACCTCGATTATCCCCATCAATATACAATGTGTGTACAAACCATTGTCCAATAAAAAAAAATGGTTGTACAAATAGTT
This sequence comes from Ormosia semicastrata, assembly GCA_029884595.1. Classification (NCBI taxonomy): domain Eukaryota; kingdom Viridiplantae; phylum Streptophyta; class Magnoliopsida; order Fabales; family Fabaceae; genus Ormosia; species Ormosia semicastrata. Next base: position 10,150,710 of record JAQQTO010000054.1, on the reverse strand, counting down.
TAGCTAATATTGGAGGTTGTCAGCATCTGAGAATTTTGCTTCTAGGAACAGCACCCGTTCTAGCTGCATTTCAGTTTGTTTGCATTCTCTCTACGCACACAGTCTTAGTTCGAATTTAAATTATCTGTTTTTCTCTTTCAATTAACTAAAAAGGACTTACAACATGCCCTAAAAATACAACACGAGTATAACCTTAAAAATTATTAATTGCATGCCAAGAATTATAGTCTCTTTTTTTTTTGGGGGTAAGTGCCTTGAATTATAGTCTGAAGTAAAATAATTGATATAGTTAGGATTTATATTTATAACTAAGAGTGTTTGTTATTTAATTTGGATCAAATTTGAGTTAAAAAATAACTAATTTAAATAATATTATTTATATCAGTTCATATTAGATTAAATTGATTACATTTTAAAAATTGTTTTAATTCAATTTAATTTAGTTTTTCAACTCAATTTTTAGTTTAGATTAGACTTGAACACCTCTATTTATAATCGTGTACTTACCCACATATTATGACTTAATAGTTGTGTTTAAGTTTTTTTTTTTTAAATTTTTTAGAATGTTCTCTCACTTTAATATTTTGAGATACAAATCAAATACTTAAGTAAAAATATTTTTTAATAATATTATTTTTATCACATATTTAAAAAATTTAAACATCTTTTACTTAGACTAACATATATTAATATAGTTGTGTTTAAATTAGTATATTAGGCAATGTTTTAAACAAACATATTGCTAAAGGATTTTTCGAAAGGTATTTTACTTTTCACTTTTGTCTTTTTTTATTCTTCTTATTTTGCTTAAAGAATTTACCTTTATTTGTTTTGAGCTGCCTTGACAATTTGCCAGGCCAGCAATATTTAAACTTCAGATTTATTTGAGTTAAATAACAACTATTATATGGGCTCACGTTTGGGCTTGCCACTTACCAATCTACCGGGATTCATGTCTGATAACATATTGTGCAATTAGAACACTTGATTAGTTGATTTGTATATGGTTTTTATTTTTATTTTTGTGGGTAAACTAAAGTGTAGACTAGGTAGCCTAGCACCCCAAGCTACTAATGGGTCCTTGCTGGATGAGCTCTCCCAATGTTGCTGTTGTTGTTGTCATTAATTTTTTTTTCATGTACATTAACCTTAACCTTGATATTAGAATTATATGTTTAAATAACTTGAGTATCTTTCACTTCAACTAATAGAAGTTAATATATAGTTAAAACTTATAAACAAACAATTATATGTAAATAAAACTAACTAAATAATTGTGCACTTGTAAATACAAACGATGGGTATAGAAGTTGGAACATAGAAATTTTCTGCTTCGCAATCCTCCACACGAATAACAAATTGTCAACTCATATTTTTGTATATTTTCATCTTTAATTAAACTTAAGTTTCAATTAATCAAACTTTGAGTTATCTACTTTTATTAACTTTGAACTCAAACTTAGTTAATTATACATAAATTTAATTAAAAGGAGAGGTCTACAAAAGTGATCTACATGTTTTGAATTGGTGTAGAGTAAATGAGGAAGGAAGTAAGCATCCCTATTCCCTCTTAATGGAACATACTATATTTTCATTTGGTAATATCTGTGTCCCTTCCTTCCTTGGTCCTTACTCCTCGCACACACCTGTTTCAAGTTTCAACCATACTTATCTTCATATATCCTTTGGTTAGTTGGTTTTCTTTGTGGGAATGGGGAGGAACTGGGTCTTAACATAACAATTGGGAAAATTAAGTCGGCAAAGAGAAAAGCTAATGGTTAGAAGTTGAGGTAAGAATTAATGTACATCACTATTCTTTTCCATTTTCTTCAAACAAAGAACAGAGTGAGCTATGCATATACATCTTTAACTTTCTGCATACTTCACTAAGAGTAGAGTACGATTTTCTAAATTTTATGATCACTGATCAGTGGCCAGACCACTAATATTGAGTCTCACACTCTCACTCAAGTGGACAAAATTTGAAATCACTGATGGGAGGAAGAGGCGGTGTCATATATGCATTTAACATCCGAACGTGTCTACCGTGGTGATCTTCAACCTCTTTACAGTGGATAAGAACATCCTACACGAATAAAAGAGCAAGCCAAGCACATTAATGCACAAAATGGAAAGAGCATGTGTTCCTTAGACAACAGTACACAACAGGCAAAGTTAACTTACTCCCAAGGGACATCCCCAACCATGACCAAATCCCCTTCTTCATCTTCATAAGTTAGCACATGGCATCTCTCTGGTTGCACTCCGTCCATCTCTGTCCCCCCTATTCAAAACACACATCACCACATTCCATTGTTATTTCGCTGATGATGGGGAAACAAAAAACGTCACAAAAATCCATAGTGAGAGCATAGCAATAGACTTTACAGAGAATGGTAGTGTCGAACATGTGTTCAAGAGTCTTTACTAACTCATGGTAGCCTTCATGAGCTAATATATTGAGTTTTCTTCCTATTGGAATGCCTTCCATGTACACCTTCACAAAGAAGCTGCTATGATCGCTGCAATCATTTACTTCACCAGCTTGTGAACTGCTTACAACAAGTGGGTTGATTGGTTGCCAATGCCCCCTAATATGAGAGTGACAAAATTTAACACATATGGCATAAGTGATAAGTCTTCAAGGGTCGTGGTTATATTATTATTATGGGTTGAAAATTTGGAATACAAACCTTGAAATAGAAGAGCCAACATGTTGAGTGGTGGAAATGCTCATTCCAAGTCCAAGCTTAAGATCTGTAGGAAGTTCTTCTGTGTTGAGGTGTGTGAGAGAGGATGCAGTTGAAATAACTAGGTGGTGGTTGCTGCTGCTGCTAATAGATGAGGAGGAAGAACTAGCGGCTTTGTCCATTGTGGAACTAGCTAGATGACAGACCAAGCCGCCACCTTAAGGCCTTAAATAAACAAAGACTAAGACTTTCTCTGCTGCTGCGCCACCTCCACTCTTTCTCTTTCTTCCATGTATTTGGTAGACCTGAAATGTTGTCATGGTAGCCGACAAGTACACGTGTCAATTAGTAAAAAACCAACTTGGCATCTATACTACAACTTGTTTTTTTTTTTTTTTAATTTCATTGGAATATTTAGTTCAAGCGTCTTTATAAGCAAATTAATTAGAGTGGATGATCTCGAGCGTTTGTGATGCATGTAAAATTTGTACTGTTAAAACACTTTAATTAGTGGAAATTTGAAGACAATGTTGGAAGTTACTAAAGAGACAAGTGTTAGACAACGCGTGTAGGTAGTAATATACTGAGTCTGCCTTGAGTTTTGAGGGAATGAACCTAGACTGAAGACAAGTCATGGGGAAATTCAGGTGGACAAGAGAACATTAATATCTGAAACCTTGTACACACAGGTAATATCCATTAATCAATGTTCAATGGATATAATCATCGTGTTGCGCATGAGGGACCTTGGTTGCAGAGACCAAATATATATAAAGGTATCGGAACTAGTGATGCTTCGAAGTTCAAATACTGCTGTATACACCTAGAAACATATTGATGTACTTCCTTGAAACGCTCTCTGAACAGTAGAAAAACCATCAACGACATGAGAACATACTTATGAAGGGAAGTTGTGCGCATTTATTACAGCGACACTGAACCGAATTCACTACGAGACAAGTGTCCTGCCTTTTCCTTTTCATGAATTAAACTGGACAAACTACAAAGCTTGCCATCATTTTCTACTGTTTCCCTTCCTTGCTGTGCATGAGCATGAGTAATTTGTAGGGTAAGGAGTATCTATACAAATTTTACAATGATAAATAATAAAGAACAAAAAAGTATAATCACAATCGTCGAACAATGTGACAAGTGTGAATCTGCTAATGACTTTTTTTTAATGGTAAAATCATACCGCGCTCCTATCTTGGGGACAGACAATCAAGTTTATTTATTTGTTAACTAACATAAGGAAAAGAACCAAACAAGGAAAAGACACAAAGTTAACTGTTGCTAGCTCCTTGCTACTACATGTTATATTCTTCGTTTCTTCTCCATTCAACATCTCGCCCCCACGTGTACAATTCGCGCGTCTAACGCAATTTTCTTCTGCCTGGTCACATGTTGATATATTTTTTTTTCCATGTTGGTTCACAAGTTGAAGAGGGAACAGGAACTTAATTGCTTGGATCTAAAGAAACGGCGAATGCTAGCTAGAGAAGAAGGTTTGAGAATAAATATTCAAACGGGAAAAAGAAAAAAAAGTTAAATGTTCCCCACCACCCCAGCCATAACGTTGCTTCGATTAGCCATCAATCTGTCATTTGGTCTCCAACACAGTATTTGTGTTGAACCTTAGAAAAGCAGTGTGTAACCCACATTCCCCTTTCTGTTCAATAGCCCGAGTAGATGTGTCTTGTGATGTTAAGACCAAATCGTCCACTTTCTTTATTTTTCCTGTTCTTTTACCACCTGGTTTTTCAATGCTTGGCATCTGTCATCATTGTTAACCGCTTTAGTAATTGACTAATTGAGTTACATTCATTGGTCAAACTTTGTATATGTAACTTCTGAAATCTCCCATGTAAGAATGCCCCCGTACAAAGTCGAATAGTTGCACAATAACAGGGGGGCATGACCCCTTTTAATTTCTAATTAATTTTCTCTTGTTTATTATTATTTCCCCCGAGAGATCTCCCCAGAAGTTGCCGTGCAGGGATTCTTGGTTGCTTGCTTCTAATAAGTAAGCATATGCACCTATTGGGCTCAAACACTTAGCCCTCCAAATCTCGTCTCCTTACCTTTCCAATTCAAGGCCACATACTTTAAGGTGACTTCATTCCGAATGCCTTTTGCGTATGCAAGCGGCTTCATCTAACAATTACCACTTGTATGTGTCACTACATCTACATGTACCCCAGATTCAAGCATACATCCTGTGTACTTCCCTCTCCCCATCACCACCCGAGTCCAGAAATTGAAGCCACCTTTTATAGCTCAATTCTAATTTGAGTACTGCATGGTAGGTTAATGGGAGACAATCTTAGGATTGGAGCACCAAAATAAACAAGAAATCCACTAGCCAAACAAAATATACAGAGAGAGTCAAAGATACAGAAACTTTATAATCATGTAACTCGTGCAATTGTTCCGACGTTAGAATATTGCCTGGATTTACATATATAACAGGTCAAACTCCACGAAGCCAATGAGGGGCGAAGAATAGAGTGGCAACGAGATGGCTAGCTTACTACTTACATGTGAAATAGATAATGAATAAAATATAAAGACGACTTACATCTATCTGCAACAGTAGTTACCCAAAACTTGAAGTGACAAGATTGAGAAACTTTGTCAATACAATTCAATGGAACACAAGAGTCATGTCCATTTCCTAAAAGTCAGCAAATATTCTCCTGCCACCGCTATTTGCACACACTCTGTGTGAGAAAGTCATTTACTTCGGCTGCTATCTCAGGCTCTCTCAACACATCATCCCAAGGCAACACCAGACACAGTTTCCCCCAAGGAACAGCCCCTCAAACCCAGTATCTTTCAGAGCAGCTTTAGCAACATCTAGGAGACCAAAATGACCAATTAAGAAATGTGAATAGCTTGAGGCCACAGTCTCACACCCAATACAACTGGATCTTTGGAACTTGGGTTTATAAGGATTTTTCTCAAATCTCGATCAACTGCTTCAACAAGTTCGGTATCCATCTGCCATTGAACAGGAGGCTTTAGATGGAACTAGAAGAAAAAAGAAACAAATTTAATAATTAGAGACAGAAATCGAACTTGTTTGAATATAATAAAGTAATTACATGCAGATATATAAAATTTTATCACAGGTATGGATCCTATCCAAGCATATGAAGTAAAATCACAGATGCCTAAAACCCAGAACTTCCAATGATCAAGACAAAAACATTATAAAAAAGATTGGGGGACCAGATTTGTTTCAAACAGCCCAGTGGTGACAATGATGAATAGTTCTTTACACCATCCTACAAGTTTCCCAGAAAAACTAGTTCTTGTTCAACCAATTTGCCACCAAAACAGCTCAAAAAATTGCATCTATGATCTATATTAACAAATTTTCAAGTTTTATGTAGAAATTGTCAAACCTTCGATAATATTCCAGGATTGGTAGCTCCACCAATGTAATTCAAGAGTAGAACCCTTCCAGGTCGAGCCCGATTAGGGAAAAGTGATGAGCTATATATTGTTCTTGTCAAACCCATAAATTTATTATTTTCCTCATTATCAAACCTGCAAAAACACTGCAATACATCCTATAGTCCCCAACTCAAACTTGGACGATAATTAAAAAGCATAAGGAAACTACAAGTGCCATAAGCCTCAGCTTTTGCTCTATAATATTAAACTTGTACCTAATATTTCCACTCCTTGGGTGCGTGGATGCAATTGACCGAGCCCCTTCAGCTCACCATCTATCAAGCATTCTGTTCAAATAGCTTCTTTCGGATAGGATATGGAAACTGCAGCAACTGGGGGGTAATAAAACTTTGAAAGCACATCTGCAGCAGCAGTCTGCAAGGGAGATTAAAAGATTGTCAGGAATGACCTCCCCCAATGTATAAATTGGGGAGAAAAAACTCAAATTATATACCCTGTTCTAGTCAAACTTTCACTCTCAGGTACATAGAAACAAGGAACTTCAACATGAGGAAACTGGTTTTTCCAGCCTTATAGAAAGATATTTCACTTCTACCCACAACATGTGTGCTGAGCTTATGTAATGCTCCTAGTTTAATTCTGAAAAATGTCAATCAGTCATGTTCAAACAACTGATAATTTGATAATTAATGAAGAAGGCACAAAATTATCCACATTTGAAAAATTCCAAATGAAATATGTTTTCTGAAATATTAAGACTCTTCTGGTATACCGATTACACTACAACAACAACAACCAAGCCTTTTTCTATTAGGTGAGGTCTGCTACATGGATCAAACGACGCCATTGTGTCCTATCATAAATCAAGTCTTTAGAAATATCATACAAATCTAAATCTTTTTTAATCGTTTCACCTATAATCTTTCTTGGTCTCCCTCTACCTCTAACTATTGGGCTATCCTCCACCTGATCTACTCTTCTTTCAGGGACTTCTAAGGGTCTTCTCTTTACATGTCCAAACCGCCTAAGACGAGATTCTACCATCTTTTCCACAATAGCTGCTACCCCTACTTTATCTCTAATGCATTCATTCCTAATCCTATCTTGTCTTGTATGGCCACACATCCAGCGCAACATCCTCATCTCAGTGGCACTGATCTTATGCTCTTGCTGGCCTTTTACCTCCTAACATTCAGTACCATACAACTTCGCGGACCTTATAGCTGTGCGGTAAAATTTACCCTTAAACTTGAGAGACACTTTTCTATCACAAATAACTCCTGAAGCACTCCTCCATTTCATCCATCCATCTTGAATCATATGGTTTACATCTCTCTCTATCTCTTCATTATTTTGTATGATAGATCCAATATACCTAAACCGTGTGACTTGTGGTATGGTATGATCTCCAATTTTCACCGTTAAGCTAGTATTAGCACGCTTCTTACTGAACTTACGTTCCATATACTCCGTCTTACTCCTGCTTAAACGGAAGTCATGTTCTTCCAAAGCTCGTCTCCATAGCTCTCTCTACCTTCCAATTTGTTTCCTCTCTCAACTCTCCAACTAAGACTATATCATCTGCAAAAAACATCAAGTGTGGCACCAACTCTTGGATATGCGTAGTAAGCACATCCAAGAACAAGGTAAAAAGATATTCAAAATTGACTCTTCGTACAGTCCTATAGTTATAGGGAAATCTTCTGTGACCCCACCCTGTATTCTCACACAAGTTTTAGCCCCATCATACATATCTTAGATTGCTCAAACATAAGCGATATGAACTTCTTTCTTCTCCAGAGCCTTCTACAAGACCTTTCTCGGTACCATGTTGTAGGCTTTTTCGAGATCAATGAAAACCATGTGTAGGTCTTTTTGCTTCCTCCGATACCTGTCCATCAATCTTCATAGAAGATAGATTACTTCCATGGTTGACCTCCCAAATACAAAACCAAATTGATTCTCTGAAATATGAATCTCTTGTCTTAATCTTCATTCAATTACTCTTTCCCATAACTTCATGGTATGATTCATGAGCTTAATCCCTCTATAATTTGCACAGTTTTATATATCTCCATTGTTCTTATAAATAGGGATTAAAGTGCTTCTCCTCCATTCATTTGACATTTTCTTAGACCTCATTATCTCGTTAAACAGCTTTGTGAGCCAGCTTATACCTTTCTCTCCTAGGCACTTCCATACCTCAATAGGTATATTATCTAGTCTGACCGTTTTTCCATTATCCATCATCTTCAATGCTTCTTTTACCTTAAACTCTCGAAATCTATGATAAAAGGTTTTATTTTGGTCTTTCTCTCTAGTATTTAGAATGTTCGAGTCTCCTAATGTCACATGTCCCTCTTTAAATAACTTGTGAAAATAACTCTTCCATCGATATATCCTTGATGTCTTATTCCATAACCAAGACTTTACCCTCTTCATCCTTAATGCATTTTACTTGATCCAAATTAATCTCGTCTTCCTTTCCCTACTTTTAGCAAGCTTGTAAATATTTCTTTCTCCGTCTTTGGTACCCAAAGATTGATATAACACGTTGAACGCTTTATCTTTGCCCCGCTCACCGCCTTCTTAGTATCTTTTTTAGCTGCCTTATATTTTTTCCAATTTTCATCGTTTTTACACACGTGCCAAACTTTATAACATTCTCTTTTAACCTTAACCTTATCTTGTACACTTGCGTCCTACCACCAAGATTCTTTATCCTTGGGTCCAAAGTCTCTTGATTCACCGAGTGTCTCTTTTGCTACCTTTCTAATCCCTTTAGCTATCTCGTCTCACATATCATTAACACTCCCTTGTACCTCCCAAATCTCTTCCTCCATAATCCTTCTCTGAAAGAGCATTTGTTTTCCTCCTTTTAGTTGCCACCATTTGATCCTTGGGACTCTATCTCGACAATTTCTCCTTACTTTCATCTTAACCCATACATCCATAACCAAAACCCTGTGTTGGGTAGTCAAGCTCTCTCTAGGGATGACTTTGCAATCCATGCAAAGCTTTTTATCAGATTTCCTTATTAGAAAAAAATTAATTTGAGAGCAAGAACCCCAATTTCTGCATGTGATAAAATGCTCTTCCCGCTTCCTAAAACAAGTGTTAGTTATAGTAAAATCAAAAGCTATCGAAAAATCTAGAATCGCTTTGTCCTCTGCATTAGCTACTCCTAGACCATATCCCCCATGTAAACCCTCATACCCCCTAGATTCGCTCCCCACATGACCATTTAGGTCGCCTACTAGAAAAATCTTCTCTCCTAATGATATTCCCTGAATTAAACTTTCTAAATCCTCCCAAAATTTTATCTTATAATGCTCGTCTAACCCTACTTGGGGTGCATATGCACTGATAACATTAAAAGTTTCCTGTTCCACAACAAACTTCAAAATTATGATCCTATCTTCGAACCTTCTCACATCCACAACATTATTCTTCCAATTTTTATATACTATTATGCCTACCCCATTTTTAGATTTTACCTTGCCAGTGTACCAAAACTTAAAACCGGAAGTGTTGAATTCTTTTGCCTTTCCTCCAACCCACTTAGTTTCTTGTAGGCACATAAAATTAATCCTCCTCCTAATCATGGTGTCAATTATTTCTATTGATTTACCTGTAAGTGTGACAATATTCCAAATTCCAAAATGCATCATACTCTTGTGAACTAGCTTCTTTACCCACACTCGTTCACGAAAATGTGAGAACCCTTACTTTTTTTTCACTACACCTAGGCGACAATGGCTCTTGCTCATTTGACACTGTACTCGAGCCATACAGCGTGTTGCTTAGGGACAACGACCTAGCATTAACACAATCACATCGTTTGTCCATGTCATAGAGATTTGACAACGTTTTACGTTGGCTGTCGACTGCCTAACATAACCCTCGTCTTTTATCCGGACTTGGGACCGGCTATGTAGGAATTTACAACAAGGCTCAACATACGCAAAGTTTTTGGTATACCGATTGTGGACAAGAAAAATAACATTTGGGCTTGATGGAGTGTATATTACACAATATAAAAATGGTTGTATATTAAATCAATCGCGTTCAAGTTAAAATTTAGAGATTAATAAATAAAGACATGTGCATTGTGCAACCACAGGCACACAAGCATATACACATGCATGTGCATGCGCACACACACACAGACTCAAACGTGCAAAGCCATGACAACTACCACCACAACATGACAACTACCACCATTATCCCACCGCCACAACAATCACCCACTACCATCTAGGGTATTATTGTTATTCTCATTGTGTTAACTTATTTTATTAATAGGCCTACATAATGATTTTGAAAAAATAAATTAAAATTATATGAACCTGATCACACCAAACATGATAAAGGTAATGATGATTTCATCCCATTCTCATTCCTTTTCCTTCAAAAGTCATTCCAACAACCAAACATGTCTAAAGACCTAGAATTAGGTAACCAAACACGGATGCTTGCTTTCACACGCACACAAAATTTCAATGTCATGTGGCCCAAGTTCAAAGATTCCACTGATAAACAGCCGTTTCATAAATAATGGATATAATCCTCACTTGATAAAGAAACTTACAGATAGAGGATGCAGCAAAGTACTAGCAACATAAGAAGGAATGGTCATGACAACAGTTTTGCTCTGCAAAGAGACCATTCCTTCCAGTGTTTCATATTTCAAACTCTACTCTCCACTTTCCAATCTACTAATACTTGAAGGCTTTCATGATAACTTCAGTTTGTTACCTAACCTGCCAACAGCAACGTAATTCACTAGGATCATCAATCCTGAAAATAGTGGTAAAGCAACTAGAACATTAGTGTAAGACAACATAGAGTACCTTGCAGAAATTGCCTCTGGCAACATGGGAAGCCCTTTCCGGAAAGATCCAACAGATTGGCCCTTTGGTTTTGGGAGACCCCTACATGATTGCTTGAATCAGTGAATCAACCCATAAATTAAGAAAAAAATTCAGCAAACTCCAGAGAAAGGATTATTACATACCTCGAGGCGGTTTTGAAGCTTTATTTCTCTCCTGTAATGCTTTAAAAGTGCCACCAATAATGCTAGCACCATTTTGTTCCAGTGTCCAGACTTTCCCAAATGCTGCTTTCATACTTAATTTTGAAGGATCATCTGCATACACACTTGTATATGACAAAATCAGGTAAGCCATAGGATTTCCAAAGAAAAAAATGCTTAACATAAACAATAGAAAATTCATAATAGGACAGAAACGCTAAATTAAGTAAGCTTGTCACTAATTAAGTGCAAAAGAAAGTATATGATGCACTCAAGTCTTTCATGGGACATTGTAGCTGACTTGTCGAACCTTCGCAGTAAGTGCATGTCCAATTGTCAACTTCTCCATATACTTCAATCACATTTAAAAAAGAAAGGGAAGAAAAGAAAGAAAATAGTACATTTGTTGAGTTGATGTCAAATATCAAGTTTAAGTGTTCTAAAATGTGAAAAACAACATACGCTATGAATTGTGATCAACCAATTAGAAAATAACGGACTTGTTTGTTGATAAATGTATTCCCCTTCGCCCTAGCCCCAAAATTATGTTGTGGCTTCAAGGATCACTACAAAATAATCACGAAGATAATGAACAGATTTGAAATGTCTGGCTGCTAATGTTCCAAGTGTCATATGAACAAAGAAACATGGCCAGAAATTAAGATAAACTTATCTAAAATTATAGTTTTCGACTACGCAAATTTTCTATCTTAAACTTTTCAGAAGATGGGTGAGAGTATGGATTCAAAATATTCTTCTGGGAGACGACAAAACATCTGATTTTATAAGGCTAAAATTTAGTTTCATGATGAGTAAATTTGATTGGCCAAAAACTGGATTTTCTTGGGTCCATAAGAATGTAGAAACTTCAGCACATAATAATAGGAGATTGGTGGAAAAGGTTGACATGAAGAATACTAAGAGAGAAAAAAAAAGAAGAAGCCAGTTGTAATGCTTATTGGCTCTCACCTGAACATAAAGGCTAGAATCAAGCTTTTAAAAAGCTTCTTCAACTGATTCTTCATGATCCTGTCACCTTCGTCAATATTATGTTATATAAAAACACAAGTCCTTGATCGTTCTGGATATTGTATCTGAAATGCCGTAATTAGAGAAAGGGATGAAAAGGACAAAGTGGAGGAGGGGGCCGGATCCTTAGTGCAACAAAGCCAGCCCTGAGTTCCCCAGCAATGCTCATCAGGTGAAGTGAAAGAAAGGCAAATCAGTGGGTTTTGATTTTGATGGTGCTGGCTTCAATTTTGCATTCCATTCTATAATACAAAACGAGGTGCATTAGGATCACCCAGAACAAGTTCATCCTTCAAAGTACCACATTCCACCTGCGAAATGCAAGAACTAAAAACTTAAAAACAACAAATTCAAGCAGACCAGATATATGAAATCATAAAGACATGTGCATAAAATTCAGGCAACTTGATTCAGATACCATACCACTACATTGCCGTTCAAAATATCACCTTTTTAGTAAAAATGGTTATTCAGATTTGACATGAATGCTAAGAGAGAGGTTAGGAGGCAATTACGGAGGTCAGTCACGATTCCAATTTGGAGAAGGGTAACAAGTGAAGTTACATACATACATACATTATACATACATACCAGCATGGCCATGGGATGAAAACTGTTGGGAACCTCTTCCCAGAGAAAGCCGTCCCTTTCAATAGTGGCTATGTTACTGCCAACACGGTGACAATGACATTTGCAACTCCAAGGTGATGGTGATGGAGCAGCGCACATTAGGTTTACATTACAACAATCGGAGGCGTACGTAAGTTATTTTCTTATTCTCTCATCAATCCGCCTCTCCCTTCCTGACCTTGTTTTGATTCAGACTAGAGATTTTCTCCTTACGGTGTTTGTTTCGGAGGCTTTTTGACCAAAAATTATTTATCAAAATTATCACTCTTTTTTTAAATTATATATCAAAATATCACATTTTTATTTCGTGTGACATTTTTTATATTTTTTTATTCACTTAAATAACGTCATTTGAGATAACGCTTTCACGTGTACAATGTCAAAGTGTTTTGCATCATGTACATGAAAGCGCTAAGTATATGATGCTTTCTTAATGATAGTGTCACCTCATATAATAACACTTCCACGTGAAAAATGCATGTTTTCACATGGAAGCGTCATTTTGCTATTTACATGAATAGAAAAAAAATAAAAAATGATACATTGTAGATGTTTTTCACATAGAAGCAACAAACGCGTTTGAGTTATAGACGTAGTAATACTTGACGCATTAGCGTTATCAATGTACATCACTTACTTTTTTTAAAAATGTAAAAATGTAAATATTATTATTGAGACATACAGTTAGAGATCTGCTATCTTAACATACTTGTATAGAGACTTTTGTAAAGTCACATATTACAACGTACACGAGATTGAAAGTGTTTGCATCTTGTTGTAGTATTAGACATGGTATAAATTTTCCAATTTTATCCTTACATTGGTTGATGATACTGATCTTAACCTTTATACTGCCTATGCTGCTGATCATGGTCATCTACATCCATTAAGATTTCAGTAAGTTTCTTAGTATATAATTTGCTTATATTAGTTTGTTATATATTCTACTTTTGTTCACACTATATGACTTTGACATTAAAATAGGTGACATAAACATAAAGTTTTGAATAAAACTTCAATAAGGGTGTTTCAATATTATCGTTGATTCTTTGATAAATTAAAAAATGATGAGGTCAGTATTGACTTACATTGATTTAAATAAGTTACTTTGTTTTACTTTCTAATTCTTTGTACCTATCATTTTACATATTATAAGTTACTACGTCTATAACTCCAACACGTCTGGTATTATTACATGAAAAACACTTATAGTGTGACATATTTTTTTTTTGTTCCACATACATAGTCATCTGATCTCAGATTACGCTTCCACATTGTGTTATCAAAACATTTGACGTTTTTCACGTTGAAGCGTCATCTTATCATGAAGAAAGCGCCATGTTTTCTACGCGCTATCTTAGATGGCGCTATCATGAAGAAAGTGTCATATACTTTAACGTGACGTTATCAATGTAAAAATGCTATCTCATATGATATTACCTACGTAAATAAAAAAATAAAAATAAAAAATGTCATTCTAAATAAAAAATAACATTTTAACATCTAATTTTAAAATAATAATATTTTAATAAATAATTTTACTATCCAATTTGGTCAAAATCCCTTGTTTGAGATCATTATCATATTTATATTACATTGTACGTGAGAATCGTTTTAAATCTTATCTATATGCCGGTGCCTCGTTTCTGACTTCTTCAACTCAACTCCCCTTTCTCCGCCACTTCAACTTAATTTTGAAATTTTGTTTTCGTTTTCGTATTGGTGTGTGATTGATTAGTTTCTTTTAATACCCATCCTTTGTGACGTACCCACATTTGGTGGGTTTGGGGGCATGCTCCCATTTTTAAAAAAAGTCACCACTATATATATAATATTTTATTTTTATTTTTCATAAAACTTGAAAAAAATTTAACTAAATATAAGTGTTTATTTAATTTTTAGAAATGAGTATGAAATTAGAATTTAGAATTGAAATTAAACTTCTTAATTTCAATTATTATGTTTGGAATGTCATTTAGAATTAAAATTGTAATTCCATAAACCAATTCTATAAAATTAAAAAATAACTAATTTAAGTTTTTCTCAATTTTTAACCTATATCATAAGAATTACTAATTTCATAACTTAAAAATTAAACTCTCTCTCTCTTTTTCTCTCTCATATTTATTTATGAATAATCATATTTATTGAGATTCTATATTTATATAAAAATTATTTTTATATTTATATAAAAATTATTATAATAGCTATTATTTTTTTTCTAAAAAATTCATGAAAATTTTTTTATGAAAAAAATGATATTATATTATAAAAATATTATTGTATGAATATTTTTATTAATTTTAATTTTTTAAATAATTTTTTAATGTTTTAGATCATATTTTAAATAATAAAATTATAATTAAATTTAGAATTACAATTTCTTATCTTAATTCTTTGACAACTCTAAATATAAAATTTAATATTCTAGACTAATTCTAATTTTGAAAGAATTAGAATTGAAATTAAAATTTTATATTTTAATTCCAATTCGCTATCTTAACAGATCCTAAAATTAATTGAATAAATTTTAATTTTAATAAATTATTGCTAATTTATTTTTTTAAATTTTGTTCAATTTTATTCACATAATATTAAATTATTAATTAGTTCTTTACTTATTTAGAGTTATATTTATGAACATAATTATTAATTAATTTTAAATAATTTACATATAAATTTTATTAAATAAATTAGTGCTTGTACATATTAAAAAAAATAATTATGTTAATACTATATATTAAAAAAAACTTAATAAATATTACAACTTCCAAATAAAAATTATTCTTTTGATAAAATAAAAATGTTTATTCCCACTAACAAAAGTTTCTGGGTGCCACATTATTTGTTAGAGTTACATTCTTATTTCTACAATTCCACTCGAAAAATGATTATATTATATTCTTAAAAAAAATGTAAATATTATTTATATTTTTTTAAATTTTTTAACATATATGATTAAGTGAAAAAAAAAAATAAAAAAATATGTATAATAAATAATATTAAATAAAATATAAAAAGAGTCGTATGTCTAGTTAATGTAAAAATATAAAAGTTATTTCCACTGTTTCGTTCTTCAGAATACTGCTTCTTACTTTTTTTCAGTTCACTTAATTGTGCTCGTGCTTGTGTCTCACTCTCATCATAGCTGAAGAAACTGCACCCAATGCAATAATGGATACTCAACCGCATCAAAATTTGCATCATGTAACAAGTTTCGCCACTTTTTCCCTCAATCAAAATTAGTTTTATCACAATAGCTGTGCTCTTATATATAATAATTTGAAACTTTGCCGTAAATGACTACATGTTGCGATCTTTGATTTGTGCTTGACATTTGACAATCATTCTGATTCAAAGGAAATTTCAACATTCATAATATTTTAAGCAAAACACATTCCAAAAATGAAATGGGTTTTAGTTTCCAGTGCTCTTCTCTGATATCAAGGGTTATGATCAATTTCTGATTTGAGTTTCAGTAGTTCTATTACTGAGTTAAAAAGATTAAGATATTCATGGATTTGAACTATATTCAGGAGCAAACCAATGATTGTGGGAGTTTTGGCAGCAGTATTCATCCCTCTAGCCAATCAAGGAACATTTCCATAGGAGTTATGGCAGATTCATCAAAAGCTAACGCAAGATATGGAGACATGAAAGGGGACGGGGCTATCATGCCAAATACAGAAAGGGTAATCTCTAACGTGGGAAATTTCATTGGAGAAAAAAACAAGGTTGAAGGAATGGTAGCTTCCTTTTATCAAATAACGCCTACTTCTGAGACAGACATTCTTCAACCAATCCAAGACTCTTATTTACTAGTCTCTACTGGGATGGAGTAGAGTGTGCACCTGCAAAAGATTCGGCTCAGCTTTTCCCAAATCACACTTCAATTTTTCCTTCCAGTAATTACAACCATAGGAAGTTTACCATCAAAAGGAAGGGAAGGAAGGATGGGACCACTGAAAGGGTAGAGGAATATACATTTAGGCCTGCACAGGAAGTCTTCGACTCTGATAAAACCAAGCCAGAAAACAGAACTGAAAATTTGAGGATAAGCTTTGGCAAATATTGGGGACTACTACTTCCTCTAAGACTCGGCATTCAGATTCTCAGACTCGTAACATGGATGAGGACAGTTTGCCGCTTGTGCAGCGTTTGAACCAGAAGGATAACAAATTTGTCAAGACCAGACAGAATTCGGATACTACAGAAACTGATTCAGAAAGTGCTGATCATACTAATAAGAGGCCTCCCAAAAAGCAACCGGCAAAAGGAAAAAGTGGCCCGTCTTCAAAAGACAAAGAGGATCCGAAAGAAAATAATATCTTCTCTTCTGAAGAAATTGGAGTGGGAAGCGAGATACTTCACATAGCCTACCTCAATCTTTTGAATACGGTTTATATATTTATTGAGTCACTTCATTTATATATTTATTGTATTTGTGTGGTTTATATATGTGTTTAGGCATGTTCTCACCTCCTTCGATAGATTCATATGTGAATAAGGGATGTTAAGAGTCTCACGTCATGAGGGGGCACGATCGGGCAGACTGATATACCACGGCTGTTGGGAAATTACGCAAAATTTTTTTATCATTAGATTTGTAGAAAGCAAAATAAATGCGAAATAATTGTACACACAAAATTGATAACGGAGTTCGGCCAATTGTGCCTACGTCTCCGGGTTGCTGCAAATATTTTACTGATAAAGGAAATATAAAAGTATTTACAAAACACTCAAAAATCTCTCACAACCCATACCCC
Source organism: Ormosia semicastrata (assembly GCA_029884595.1). Lineage (NCBI taxonomy): Eukaryota > Viridiplantae > Streptophyta > Magnoliopsida > Fabales > Fabaceae > Ormosia > Ormosia semicastrata. Next base: position 10,133,140 of record JAQQTO010000054.1, on the reverse strand, counting down.
AATTACACCCAGAAACTAAAGATTTTCTCTCTAAACTTTTCTGTTTCTCTCTCTAGGATTTTTCTCTCTTTGTTGGGATAATATTTCCATCTGATGAGGCTTCTATTTATAGAAGCTGAAACGCGTTTTGCACCGCTGCATACGCTTCCAAAAACGCGTCGACAATTGAATAATCAATTGCTTTCGCAAATTGACAAATTGCTTTAATCAATTATTGTACTTTTCGGTGCATTGATTTGGAAGGGGGCCACCACTAACAATCTCCCACTAAGATGATTTCAATCCGTCTTCACTCCTGATCAATCGCACGAAATTTCTCTGCAGTGCATTTACTTCTAGAGTTAACCGTGAAGTTGAGCACAACTTCAGTTTGTCGATAATCATCACTTTTGTTAACATATCTGTTGGGTTCTTACTTCCTTAGATTTTTTTCAGCATTAACACCTCATCTTCCAATAAAGATCTAATGAAGTGATAACGAAGTCCAATATGCTTGGTTCTGGAATGAAATGCTGAATTCTTTGCCAGATGTATCGCACTCTGACTATCACTATGCAAAATACCTTTCTCCTGGACGAATCCCAACTCTGTCAACAAGCCTTGAAACCATATCAATTCTTTACTGGCTTCTGTTATTGCCACATACTTAGTTTCTGTAGTGGATAAAGTAACAATCTTTTGTATCTGTGACATCCAACTAGCAGCTGTTGTTCCAACGGTGAATATGTAACCGGTGGTACTTTTTTGGTGATCGACTTCACCTCCGAAGTCTGCATCTACATAGCCTTGCACTTTTAATTCTCCTTTATCAAAGTACAAACATTTCTCTGTAGTGTCTCGTAGATACCTCAAAATCCACTTTACTGCTTCCCAATGAGCTTTACCTAGATTTGACATAAACCTGCTTACAACTCCCACTGCATGGCCAATGTCTGGCCTGGTACAGACCATTGCATACATCAAACTTCCAATGGCTGAAGCATACGGGATTTTAGCCATGAATTCTCTTTCTTCCTCCGTCTGAGAGGACTGATCCTTGGATAAGCGAAAATGACTAGCCAAAGGTGTGCTAACCGGTTTGGCGTTGCCCATGTTGAATCTTTTCAAAACACGGTTGATGTACTCTATTTGAGATAACTGCAAAATCCCTCTTTGCTTATCTCTCGTGATTTGCATTCCAAGGATCTTCCTTGCTGGACCTAAATCTTTCATGTCAAATTCATTTGACAACTGCATCTTCAATTTTCTAATTTCGTCCATATCTGAACCTGCTATTAATATATCATCGACATAAAGTAGCAAAATGATATAACTGGACTTATCTCTCTTGAAGAAGCAACAATGGTCGGTATTGCACTTCTGGAAACCTTCCTTGTGCATGAAACCATCAAACTTACTGTACCACTGTCTTGGAGCTTGTTTCAAGCCATACAAGCTCTTCTTTAATCTGCACACCATATTCTCTTTCCCTTTTTCTGAGAAACCTTCTGGCTGGTGCATGTATATCTCCTCATCTAAGTCTCCGTGAAGAATTGTAGTTTTTACGTCCAACTGCTCAAGGTAGAGCTCTTCACTAGCAACAATACTTAACACAGATCTGATAGTATTGAGCTTCACAACTGGAGCAAAGATTTTGGTGTAGTCAACTCCTTCTTTTTGCTAGAATCCTTTGACAACTAGTCGGGCTTTGTATCTCTTGAAGCCATCATGCTCCTCCTTCACCCGATACACCCATTTGTTGTGAAATGCTTTCTTCCCCACGGGTAACTCAGCTAGTTCTCATGTCTGGTTGGAGATCAGAGACTTCTTCTCGTCTTTCATGGCAAGCTCCCACTTGCTAGCATCTCCAGCCTGACAAGCTTCGTCATAGCATTCAGGCTCCCCTCCATCAGTCAACAACAGATAGTTCATGTATCTCTTATTAGGCACATGAGGCCGAGAAGACCTTCTCAATACAGGAGCTGGAGTAGAAGACTGTGATGTTTTGACCGCTAACGTCGCTCTCTTCAGTTGATTCCTCTAACTGAGGACTCTCAACTATAGGACCTTCTGGGACATCATCCACCTCTGCATACACTGGCCCACTCTGTTCTGAGTCACTGGTGTCTGTGTTATGCCTATCCTTGTACATCACTCTTTCATTAAAGATCACATCTCTACTGCGGATCATCTTTTTGTTTTCATCATCCCAAAGGCGGTAGCCAAAATCATCTTCACCATAACCGATGAATGTGCACTTCTTCGATTTGGGATCAAGTTTATTTCTACCTTGATCACTGATGTGCACATATGCTACACAACCGAAAACTCTAAGATGTGAGAGTTTTGCCTCTTTTTCGCTCCATACCTCTTCTGGTATTCTGTGCTCCAATGGTACCGATGGACCTCGGTTGATCAAATAAGCTACTGTGTTGACTGCTTCTGCCCAGAATTGCTTCGGTAGGCCTGACTGCACACGCAAACTTCTGGCTCTTTCAGTCAACATTCGGTTCATACGCTCAGCTACACCATTGTGTTGAGGCGTACCCGGCACGGTCTTCTCCATTTTGATCCCGTGCTCATAGCAAAACTTCTTGAATTTGGTGTTTTCATATTCACCACCATTGTCGGTTTTGAGCTTTTTGATCTTCAACCCTGTCTCATTTTCAACCATGGCTTTCCATATCCTGAAAGCCTTAAACACTTCAGACTTATGCTTTAGAAAGTAAACCCATACCTTCCAAGAGTGATCATCAATGAAGGTCACAAAGTATTGTTTCCCACCAATTGATGAGATAGTCGTTGGACCCCAAACATCAGAGTGAACAAGCTCGAGTCTTTTCTTCTTTGGGGTTCTTCCACTTGTCTGAAAGCTGACCCTCTTCTGCTTTCCAAGTATGCAATCTTCGCACATATCAATCTCAACTGACTGTAGACCTGGAAGTTTGCCCTTTGAGTGCATAATCTTCATCCCTTTCACACTCATATGGCCAAGTCTTTGGTGCCACAGATTGGGATTTTCGTTTCCAGCTGCAACTGCAATTGAGCAGCGTGCCCCTGCTGTTATGTAAAGAGTACCACTCTTTTTACCTCGAGCAACCGTCATTGCACCCTTTGAAATCTTCCAATCATCACCGTGAAGGATCGTAGTGTAGCCTTCGCTAGCCACCGCCCTTCGAGATTAAGTTCTTTCTCGGTCGGGAATATGCCCGACGTCCTTCGCTCCCAAACGGACTGTTCAACTTAATCTTCACTACACCTTTACCAATAATAGCACAAGGTTGATCATCACCAATGTATACTTTTCCAAGGTTTTCGGGACATACCTCTCGAAGAATTCTTTACTGTGAAGTAGCATGGAACGATGCTCCAGAGTCTAACACCCAAGACTCTTCCTTGCTCTCCAAAGAGCATATCAACGCATCATTTCCTCCAGATGTGGAAGTAACATTTGCCTCGTCTTTCGCCTCCTGATTCTTCGGTGCACTCTTGCACTGATTTTTGTAGTGTCCGGTCTTCCCACAATTCCAACACTCGATGGTCTTTGAGCTATTGGAATTATTGGGATTCCTGGATTTGGACCTCCTGTCCTTTGATCTGCCTCGATAGTTCGATCTGCCACGTGCATTCCCTCTAGTTGAATTTCTTCCTCTTGACTCTGTATGCAAAACTGAAGAGGATGACGATTCACCCGACTCTCTCCGTCGGATCTCTTCACTGAGAACCAGGTCACGAACATCATCGAATTTCAACTTATTGCTTCCCAATGAGCTATTCACAGCCGTGACAGTAGCATTCCAACTTTCTGGTAGAGAAGACAAAAGTATCAATGCTCGTACTTCTTCATCAAATTTAATTCCAACTGAACTCAACTGGGTTGTGATTGTATTGAGTTCATTGAGATGTTGAGCTACCGATGTTCCTTCTGTCATCCGCAAATTGAATAACCGCCTCATCAAATGAACTTTATTAGAGGCCGATGACTTCTCATACATACTGGAGAGAGCCGCCATAAGACCCACCATAAGACCCGCCGTGGTCTTTTCCTTTGCTATATTGAAAGCAACATTGCAGGATAGCGTCAATCGAATAACTCCAAGGGCTTGTCTGTCTAGAAGAGCCCAGTCTTCATCCTTCATACCCTCCTGGCTTCCTTTCTCGAGAGAGGTTGATAAAGCTTTTTCTCAGATAGATAATCTTCGATCTGCATCTTCCAAAAGCCAAAGTCCGCATCATCGAACTTTTCAATTTTCACCTTTCCTTCGTCTGCAGCCATCGCTCCTACTTGAATCTGACTTCCTTAGGATCGTTTCTAACAATTTCTGCGAACCACCGTGCTTTAGAACACCTCCATGGATAAATTGGTAACGCTGACCAATTTTACTATTCACAAAATTACTATTCATGAAATTTACTATTCACAAATTTTACTATTCATAAATTACTATTCATGAAATTTACTATTTATGTGAATAGTACCCACTTCAAAATTAGCAGAAATAACCAACTAGCTCTGATGCCAGTTGTTGGGAAATTACGCAAAATTTTCGTATCATCAAATTTGTAGAAAACGAAATAAATGTGAAATAATTGTACACACAAAATTAATAATGGAGTTCGGCCAATTGTGTCTACGTCTCCGGGCTGCTGCAAATATTTTACTGATAAAGAAAATATAAAAGTGTTTACAAAATACTCAAAAATCTCTCACAACCCATATCCTAATTACACCCAGAAACTAAAGCTTTTTTCTCTAAACTTTTCTATTTCTCTCTCTAGGATTTTTCTCTCTTTGTTGGGATAATATTTCCATCTGATGAGGCTTCTATTTATAGAAGCTGAAACACATTTTGTACCGCGTATACAATTTTAAAAAACGTATCAACAATTGAATAATTAATTACTTTCGGTGCAATTGACAAATTACTTCAATCAATTACTACACTTTTCGGAGCATTTATTTGGAAGGAGGGGTGGGGCACCACTAACAACGGCATGATGGGGCAGTATTTTCACTTGGGAATAAAATGGGTGGATTTATTGGTTACTTATCTGATCATCAGACAAAAAGCCCTCAGGCAGAGAAAATAAACCAAGAAAATTTCTGTATCCAGTCACCAACAGTAAACAAGACAGATCAGCATGGAGAACTTGAGGGTTCAGAAAATGGAAACCAGCAAGAGTATAGAAGTAATCCAGTTGTACAGAATGTTGCTGAATCACAGGATAATTTTCGAAGTCCTACATTTCAACTTAAGACACCTACTTTAAGTTCTTCCCCTAGCTCAACACCAAAAACAGACCAGAAGGCAAATGATGTTAGCAGTCCAGCATCAACTGAGAGAAGATTTTCTCTGGGAACTACTTGTAACTTAAGGACTTTGGAGCCAGACTACAACACGCTAAGGGCACAAAGGCAATCTTCTATATCCTTATCACTCCAAGGCTCATAATTTGATAATTTGTGTCTTCTGGAGAATAGGTCTTTTGTGTTTCTGTCTTTTGCTATTTCTTATTAGACATCAGAAGATGGAGGAGCTCATGGATTCCATTCCCAGAAAGGCAGCTTTTTTTGTTAAAGAGAAAGACGTGCCGCATGGCTTGTCTGATTCATCATCTGAAGAGGCGAACTGTCAGAGATCTCAAGAAGGTTTGTCTTCTTTCATCAGGGAAGGATATATGCCTTTACTTGTAGACTCCTACTTAAGTTCGCAATAGATGCATGTCAGAGAATTTGTTGTACTTCACTACTTTTTAACAGCCTGATTTTAGTATAAATTGCATCTAAAAACTAAGCCTATCGATGCTTTACTTTTGGTTTTCGCTGCTTCAAACTTAAAATGCTTAAAGGATTTTGTGTTCATGGGAAAGTATCATACCAGAAACTAAAAGAATCCTAATATATACTATCAGTTTAAGCGCACATTAGCTGTAAGAATGATTCCAGCCAAAGGAAGTAATAAGCTTGTGGCTTTCCTAGTGATGATTTCTCTCCATTTTCCTCTGTTTCGATGCCAATCATATTATTTATGTGAAATTCTAAATTATTCATTTTTTATGGTTTTACTTTAGTTGCACTATCTGTATTATCAGGTATCATATGTTTTTTTCCTTATCTTCTACTGTGTTCTTTCAAGCTAGAGTCATTCTCTAAGTTGTATCTAAATTTTGTCAGTGTAGATTCAAGAGAAAGACATACTACTGAGAGGAATTTCATGCTTCATCCAACCAAAAGGCTGTGCAGACATGAAGGCATTAAATTTAACGATGGCATTCCCACTTCACTGTCTTCGAAAGGTAGAACTTCACTTTGTACTTGATATTCGAAATATGCTTTTTTGATGATGTATTCAATCTTTATACTATAACTTATTCTCGTTTCTACACAACTGATTAGGGACAGGAGATAGTGATTGGATCCATGAAGCTTCTAAGCAGAATCAAGACAGATTTGTAAGGTGTTTTCTCTTTTTCCGCTGTGAATTGATTGGCAAGTCATGCAAGATACGACATACTACACATATTTCACAAAATCTTTTAATTGTATGATTCTTGACAATTTGTTAGAGCTATTGAACGGTTTGCCTTGGAGTTAGGAAACGTTAATAGCAAGCTGAAGTCCATAACAAGTCAGAAATCCTCAGAAATTCTGAAGTCTGTTTCTGAAGAGATGCAGCTGCAGCTGCACAATGTCCATTCTCAGATTCAATCAGACATGTAGGTATATAAGACTGATGAATTCTAAAGCTTAAGATATCCCATTTTTTATATGTCTATGGAAAAAAAATTATGTTTCAGAGGGAAGCTTACTAGTCTCAGTAAATCAAAGAGAAAACGGCTAGAAACAAGATTTGAAGGTAAAAATTGTTCATTGAAAGAGTTCGATATGCGGTACTTTCCTCTTATTCTTTTCTTGATGTTGCTTTCTTGTCATATATGATTATGTTCATGCATGACTTCCCCTTCTGTATCTTTTCTCACCTCTTCCTCCAAAAAAATGTAGACCAGCAGAAACATTTGAAGTTGATCTACTAAAAATTCAAGGAAGAAGTTAATATGCATTTACAGGATTGCAGAAGCACTATTGAAAGTCTTGAGGCAGACCAGATAGAGATCAAGGGAGCCCTGGAAAAGCAAAGTATATATGAAAACTTCTTCTATGGGTTTTGGATGTGTGCCTTTCAAATATCGGTTTTTCGGTGCATTGCTTCTAATATAATTTAATTTAACAAGAACGCTGATATCTAAAACTGTTATAATATAATAATGCAATGTTTGAATATAAAAGAATTGATCTTGAGTCCCTATATGAATGAGTAGTTAGAGGAAGCCAGAATAGCCTGTAGAAGTTTGTGTTTGTTGGTTCTATAGTTGCATTTTGGCTTAACTTGTTTGGGGGATGTATAAGCACTTGCGGTTGATGCACTGGACCATTAGTTAGGAGTTATTTATGGGTAATGTTATTGCCATTTCATCTTGTGCTACAGTTTGTTGGATAGGATTAATGTGCTATGTTTGGGACATGAAAATAACTCCTTTGCATTACTAGGGACCAATTGAATGTCAATGAGTAACTGAATCACTAGTTACTCTTTTACATTAAACGATGTTTATAATGTTCCATGACTATCGGAGACGGATGTCATATATCACCTCAAAGGAAGGGGGAAAAAGAAAGGGGGGGGGTTACGGCAAAGGCAGGGAAGGAGGGAGCAGTTTCTATTGTTTCATTACAAAATATAGGTATATTGTTTCAAATCTGGAGCCCGTGACACAAGTTGCACACATCCATGTCAGCGTGTGTATCGTTTCTGTTATTACTACGTCTTAGAATTTAAATTACGTAATAGTTGGTGTCCTGGTAGCTTGATTGCAATGAACAAGTATAATGCAACACAAATCTTAGACAAATTCATATCTGATGTTAAATTACTATTAAATTTGTTTTGAAAAGGAAATCCAAGCCGTTTTCTTTATAAAGTTTTGATTAGCAGCCATTTGGTCTCAGCTCGGAAAGGGATTAGTGTTGGGTAGAGTTCTTAGGTTTGATCTCTTGTTAAACAGAAGGAAAGAGTATGAGTGCGTTGGCATTATGGGTCAGTATTAGGTTGGTTGTGGCCAGGTTTTGAATATATCTTTTATATAATAGGAGCAGCACATAGGAAGCTTCTATTGCAAGCTGAAGAAGCAGCAGAGATCCAACTCAATGATGCTCAAGGGAAAATCACAGCCACCTAGGAGGCAAGTATTTGTTAAACGTTCTAGCTATATGCGCTAGTGCTAGGTTTTCACTTATTTTTATGATTTTATCAAAATCAGTTGGTGGTTTGTCATGGAGCAATTACTTGATTCTGGGATTACAAGTGTACTAATACACTGTGCCATAATATTGAGTTAAATTATACTTGAGTCACCGGCCGCAAGATTAACCGCACCATGGATTGCACTTGTTAGGCGTTGCGAAGATTTAAACTTCGCAAATCTAATTTTCTTGGCACTAGCCTCTTTTTGATTCTTGTCATTTCTTCATAATATTGAAAACTATCATTATAAATGGAGGCAAAGCTTTTTGTATTTTGTAATACTGATTTTATGGTCCTAAATGATCGCAGATGGCGAGGGGAAAGCTGCTGCAATTGAAGCGCGTTATAGCTATGTGCTTGAAAGAGGGTATTCTAAATGGAGGCATTTATGATGTCCCTAACAATATTTTGAGCATCAATGCTCCAAGCAATTTACCTATGATAATAGGTAAAACTAGTTATTTTAAGTTTTTTTTTTCTTTTAATTTTGATGTGGGTCTCATTTCTTCTCTTATTTCGAATTTTTTTAAAAAAAATTTTGATGAGAGTCCCATAATTTCATTTTCTTTGGTCGTTTACTTTCCCATTTTCCTTCTTCATCTTAGCCTATCGCCGTTTTGCAGCGGCGAAGGCGGCGGTGTGCCACCTTAGGAGTTATGGTGTGTGGCATTGTTTAGGCGGTGCTGGATTGGCTTGCAATGCCAGCAATGTCAATTACAACCCAATCAAGCACAAAACCAAACCACCCCGCTCCGCCACGCACCACCTCTACTCTGTTCGTCGCACAGCCACCTACACCGACCACCCATCGCTGTCGCATTATCACGCCCCGCACTCTGTATCGCCGTTTGTCTCAGCTCTTCCAGCAACCCAGGTAAGGTCCTCTTCATTCGTTTTCTATTTCTATGGTTTTGGAAATCTAATTATCTATTATGTTCCTAGATCTTCATCTAGTAGAAAAACCCAAAATGGAAGTAAAGCCTTTCTCATCCAGAAATGAAAAAGTCATGGAGAAGATTGATGTTCAGGAATCAAGCAAAGTTCTGAAACAGAGAAATCTTTGCGACAATTAGAAAAGTAAATCTATTTGAACAAATTAACGGATTGATTGGTATCAAGAATCGAATCTTACCCAAATCAAGCAAAGTTCTCTTTTTCTATTTTTTTTATTTCACGTTAGACATATGGATGAAGCCTTCTAACTTCTGGGTCTTGGTCTTGATGAAGAGCAACGTGTGAAAGGGAGAGAAAGTGATACAGAAAGAAAAAAATGGAAAAGGAAGAAAGAAGAAGTTGAACCACCTGTAATCTAAGTTTCAAGTGAAAAATGAGTTATTAATCAAATTTTACACATTATCAATGCTGTAAACTTATGGAGCATCTATGCTCCAACAAAATTTAACAGCATTTAAAACGTTGTCATTCTAAATTGATGTAATTTATGCGGATTCCTTGTAAGTTAGGAACTTTGCCCAGAAGTTAGTGGAGACCTTGAGATATCACTAGGCCTTGAGGTATCCCTTAGATCCTTATCGCTAGATCCATAGTACTGTATCGTTAAAATCAAAATCTGCCTAATTACTATTTTTTGCTTGCCATGATTTCCTAAAATGTCCCATGACTTGTTTTGATCTATTGCGTAAATGTGATACACGATGATAAAGCTTTTCTTGTACTAAATATTATCTTCTATTATTTTCCCTCTTTGAGTGATGCTAATTATAAAGGATCTTTTTCACAATTTGCGCATGAACAAATGATCTGGCTGAGTTGAAGTAACTTCACTTAATTATGCTTGAATAAGGGAGGTGGGATACAGTGTCACTAGATCAGATTTTCCAATTCGCAATTGCTTGGGGGTAACTATCATGTTTTCTTTTTAAACAGCGAACATTTACAAGAGTGCTTTATTACACGAAATCTACTTTCAAGGATTCACGAAAGACGTGGAAATCATCGGGCCACCCCACTACACTAACAAACAGAAATTTTTTAAAAAAGAAACCAAACACTCGAGTTTAGCAGATAAAATGCTTGAACAATTACCTTATTTTTCTCTTTCATGTGTCGATTTTATGAATTCAAGTTCGTAGTATTTAGCATTTTTCAAACACTTATTGTGTGTTTATATTTGATTATTTTATGTTTTAAAAATTTTAAAAAGAGAAGATGCAACTTACACCTTTCAATTTTAACTCATGTGCAGATCAGATTTTAAGGGTTTGCATATGTATAAATAACCCTCTAAACTTTACAACTTGGGCAAAAATTATTTTCTATTAGTAGAACTGTTAACTTTTAACAGATTTATTACATGACTTGCATGTAAGACCATAAAAATACCTAAAAAAATAATAAGTATAAATTAGTCTACAAATTTATACCAACAAATAATTCATAAAAAAATATTAAATATAGCTAACTTGGTATCAGAGAGTCTGGGTTTTCGGTCCAATCCTAAATTCTAAATTTCAAACTTCATTCTAAATTCCAGACTCTGTTTTAGACATCGTTCCAGATCTTCGTTCATACATTGCTTCAGACTTCTGTTTAGACACCATTACCCTTCCTAAGGTTTTTCGATGAGATCTTTCTATTTTTTTGAGATTCTTTTATGTCAATTCAGCTCCGAAAGTTCTTTTTTTTTGCGTTCTTCCTTGGTTCAATGGAGAAACCAGACATTATTCAGACTCCTTCAGTTGTGCTCACTACCCCTAGATGTTGTAGATATTGTAAGGACTCAGAACACTTGATTGAGAATTTTTCCACGTGTCCTCCAAGATCCAATCAGAACAGGTTTTAACCTCGTCCCAGTTCTTCTAAGTCTGTACTTGTTGCTACTACTGCTAATGGATCCCCAGATTCTTCAGCTACATCCAAGACTGCCTTTTCTACTAATGATCTTGTGTCCCTTCTTAAGCATCTACTATCCAATTCTGGTAATACATTTTCTACTTTATCAACCACACCAAGTAATATTAAATGGTACTTTGACCCTGCTTGCTGTAATCATATGATGTTCACATCTCAGTCTTCTTCATCCCTATCTGTTAATGACATTGCACATTCTATACATACAGTCGATGGATCTCTTATGAATATTAGCCATAAGAGTTTTGTCTCTCTGCCCACTCTTAGCTTACATGATTCATATCTCATTCCCAAATTAAACTTCAATATCATTTTTGTTGGTCAACTATGTGACCTTGGTTATGAAGTCATATTTTCTTCTTCTGGTTGTCGTGTACAGGATCCACAGACAGGACAAGTCATAGAGATTGGATGTAAAGTCAGAAGGCTGTTTAAGCTCACCAACCTTCATGTTTCCTCTGCTTCAAATCTCTGTGCAGCATCCACCTCATCCTCCATTCAACTGTGACACCAACGTCTTTGATGAACCTTCAAAATCTTATATTTTTACGGTTCATTTTCTTTGTTTTTCATCTTCGTTTGATATTTTTTATTGAACTTTGTTCTCAAGTTTTATTATGTTTTTATTATTTTTAATTGTGTTCTTATTACGAGTTTTAATTGCTTTTGATAGGTAAATTTACATGGAAGAAGACTGGATAATTTTTACAAGGAAGAAAAGAACAAATTCTCTCTAGTGGTTTAATGCCTAAGCGCCTAAGAGCTAGCGCTCATGGCAGAAAGCCTTCAATCTCTCTGGTGTCCCAGCGCCTGCGCTTGAGTGCGCAATGTGTTACACAGTGCATTCTTTATTTACGGTCTCAGCGCTTGAGAGCTCAAAAGCCAACGCCTATGCGCTAGTCGCGTAATAGCATACGTTATTTTTTATAAATAGAAGAGTTACGTCATAATGAAAAAAAAAAAGAATGCAGAAAATTCTGAATCCTGAGAGACACTTTTGTGACAGTAAACTTTGAGAGACAGGTCAGAAGAGAGAAGTGCCACGAATCCTTGGAGGATGGTTTCGAAGGGAAGATTCAATTTTTGAAGGCTTGAAGATCATAATTACCGTAAAATGAGTTTTGATTTCTCTTTCCTTCTAGTTTTTCCCTTTCTTTGGGTTTTCTTTCCATGGATTTGTATTATGATTTGGGATTGTTTGTATTGAACATGAGTAGCTAATCCCATAGTTAGGGCTATGAGGGATCTTGTTTTCTTAATTAATTGATTTTCATCTCGAATTTGATTAAGGTAATTTCTTTTAGGATTTATTATATTACTTGTATTCTTGTCAGAACTTGATCACTTTTGACATATATTAATTCATTGTTTGACCAGTAATCATCCGCATTCAATGAGTGGACCTATATGATAAACCTAGGATTAGATTGGTGAATGGCCAAACATCAATTTATTTTATCAATAGAATTAATGATTATGTTATTTCATCTCTTGAATTGGGGCTTAATGTATTCCTAATTAATTCAACTAAATAACTAAATAAGTGATTTAATTTAGGAATAAAATATTGTCTCATCCATGATCATTGGAATTCAATAGCAAATAAGGAAATATTGGCAAGAGAATTGCCTTACATCATAAATGAGTGAAAATCTAATTAATTGGATTCAAATGAACTTTGCACCTTAGTTTCTCCCTATTCGATTATCTCTACATTATTTAACTGTCCATTATTTTTCTTTTTTTTATTTTTATTTTAATTTCTCTTATAATTTCGATTGTCTAAATAACCAAGAGTTTTACGAATTTAATAATTATCACTTATTGCTCGTGGGATCAACAATTAGGACTCAAGTCCTATATTACTTTGTGATAGAGTGCACTTACTCTTAGTGTATTTTATGCGTATCAGTCTTGGTCGTAGTTCTCTAGGAAATCTGTGTCTCCTCTTATCTCAAGGGGCTTTAGGTTCAGTTAATAATAAGTCTTTTCATTACACTTCTTGTCAAACTGCTAAACAACCTGCATTTTCTTTCAATAAAAGTGCCTCTATTTTTAAATCTCATTTTGACATTGTGCATTCTAATGTCTAGGGGCCTGCCCCCACACCTATTATGGGAGGTAATCGATATTATATAATATTTATTGATGATTTTTTTTTCCTTTTACTTGGAAAAAATTAATGAAAAATCATTCAAAACTTCCTCATATTTACATTAATTTTGCTATTATGATCAAAACTCAATTCTCAAAATTAATTAAAGTTCTTTGTTGTGATAATGCTTCTGAATATCGTAATTCAAAACTTCTCTTATTTCTTGCTGAACAGGGTACACTCTCTAAGTTTTCTTATCTCGGTACCTCTCAGCAAAATGGTCGTGCTAAAAGAAAACATCGTCATATTCTTGACTCTATCCAAGCTATGCTCATCTCATCCTCTTATCCTAAACGTGCTTGGGGTGAAGCCGCTCTTAATGTTGTCTATGTTATCAACCATATTCCTTCATCTGTTCTGGGTAATGTATCTCCATTTGAATGTCTCCACCATACTTCTCCAGGTTACAACTCTCTTAAAGTTTTGGGTTGTGCATGTTTTGTTCTCCTTAAACCCCATAAATACACTAAACTTGAGCCCCGAGCATGCCTTTGTTGCCTTTTTGGTTATGGCTATGAACATAAGGGCTATCACAGTTGGGATCAATCTTTCAACGCATCTGTATCTCCTATTATGTTATTTTCTGGGAAGACACCATGTTCTCCTCACTCTCGCAGTTCAAGTCCTTCTCTTCCACTTCGACTCCTCTTTTCATTAACCTATTTGTTGATCTCTTTCCTAGTGATTCTGATGCAAGTTCCTCTAGTGAGCTTCTAATCACTTCCGATGCTTCAACCACTCCCGATGACGTTGTTCTAGATATAGATCTTGCACTTGTCATTGTACCCCATCTTCTTTCTGAGCGTCCAACTAGTGTAAGAACTCATCCTACATATCTTTGTTATTATCATAGTTTTTATATCATGCTTCACTTACATGAACCTCAGTCCTACCAATAAGCATCCACATATCCTCATTGGCAGCATGTTATGCAAGAATAGTTACATGCAATTTATATCTTTATATCATCAATGTGAACGTCTTTGTTATACGTCTTTGTTATCCTAGTCAACTCGTTTTGATAGCTCTATTGAGCACTATAAGGCTCATTTGGTTACTAAAGATTTCACTCAAGAATATGACATTGATTACGAGGAGACCTTTGCACCTGTTGCTTACATCACTTCAGTTCGTACTCTCCTTACTATTGCAATCACTCAAAAATAGACTCTAAATCAGATGGATGTGAAGAATGTCTTTCTTAATGGTGATTTGGAAGAAGAAGTTTATATGTGTCTACCTCTTTGTTACACTTGTCCACTAAATAAGGTTTGTCGTATTTGAAAGGCTTTATATGGTCTTAAACAAGCTCCTCGAGCCTGGTTTGTTAAGTTCAGTTCCACCATTAGTCAGCTTGGATTCTCTTTTAGTTCTCATGATTCAGCACCCTTCATCCATAAGACTAATAGTTACACTATGTTACTGCTTCTTTATGTTGATGACATGATTATTACAAGTGATGATACTTCCGGTATTGTTGATCTTAAAGCATTTTTTAGCCGTAATTTTAAGATGAAGGATCTTGACCTTTTCAGTTATTTTCTAGGTGTTGACTGTTAAGGTTCTTTCCTCTATTGATGGTATTTATTTGTTCCAAGCTAAATATGTTTCAGATCTCTTTTCTCGAGTCGGTCTCTCAGGTAGTCACACTGGGTCCACTTCTCTAGAATCTAATGTCAGGTTTACACTTCTGGATGGTACTATACTTGATGATCCTAATCTCTATCGACAATTAGTTAGCAGCTTGATTTATCTTACTATTACTCGTCCAAACATTTCATTTGTTGTTCATTTAGTTAATCAATTTATGTCAGCTCCACGCACTACTCATTATGCTACTGTTTTACGTATTATTCGGTATATAAAAGGAACTCTGTTTCATGGGTTTCATTTCTCATCCAACTCTTTATTGGTTCTTTAGACTTATTCTGGTACTGATTGGGGTGGAGATCCTACTGATCGCTGATCTACTACTGGTTACTATATATATCTTGGTGATGCACTTATTTTATGGCAAAGCAAGAAATAAACCTTAGTTGCACGTTTTAGTACTGAAACAAAATATCGGGTACTAACTGACACCACATTTGAAATACTTTGATTACGTTGGCTTCCTGACGACTTGGGTGTTTCTCAGTCTCCTCCCATTACTCTTTATTGTGATAATAGGAATGTTATTCAGATTGCTCACAATGATGTTTTTCATGAGCGCACCAAACATATTGAGATCGATTGTCACTTCATTCGTCAACACATTCTCCGTGGTGCTCTTCATCTCATTTCCATTGGCACTCTTGATCAGCTAGTCGATCTGTTCACCCAAGCTCATCATTCTAGCTGATTCTGCACTCTAATTTCCAAATTCAACTTAGTTTCTTCTATACTCACTTGAGTTTGAGGGAAAATGTTAGCATAATTAATTATAATTAAGATTATGATTGATCACGATTGATTTTAGGAATGATTGTAATTGATTTAGTACAGAATTAGATTGATTTAGTACATAATTATATTTTATTATTTTCTTTTTCTGTACAATAGTCTTCTTATATAAATAAAAGTTAATTCTCTTATATTCATTCATTTAGAAATATACACAAATTATCAATATTTGTCTATCTGTTTCTATTTCTAATAGTTAAATAGATATATAAATTTAAAAAGAATAAGATTTTATAAAAATTAACATAAAAAAATATATGTTATATCTAATAATTATTTCAGTAGCTATATTGAATGACTTCATTTTATAAAAACGTGAATCCGTTGTTTTCTAAGAATGGGATTAGCTATGTTCAATAAATATTTTTTAATGAATTATTGTTGGTGTAAACTTGTAGACTAATTTATAGTTGTTTTATTTTCTAGTTATTTTGTCTCACATACAAGACATTTGATAAATCTATTAAAAGTTAATAATTTTACTAACAAGGTATTTTTTACACAAATTGTAAAGTTCAAGAAATTATTCGCACCCTAAAGTTTAATCTGTACAATGGCTAAAATCGAATGGTGTATTTTGCATTTTATCCTTTGAAAAATTTATAATCGAGATATTGTAAAGAGAGTTTTATTATTATTATTATTGAAAAGTCATTTTTATGTCAATTAAACAAAACAAAATATCTTAGTGCACGTTTGGATTTTTTTTCATTAGAAAGAACTTTTCAATGAAGAATTTTCTCGAACATTTTGAAAAAAAGAAAAGCATATGAAAACAAGATGGAGAATGTTATGAAAACAAAAACAGATGTTGGAGTTATATTGAAGTAGGCAAATCAACTTTTGTGAAAGCCTATGGCTGTTGGACACAATCATAGAAATATTAGTCATCATTATAGATTTTGTTTGGAACTGAAGGAAAAAAAAATGTGAACGACAATCGGCAATATTGAATATGTTTATAAATTTTATAAAAAACCAAAAAAAGAAAGAAAGAAAAGAAAAGAAAAGCCTTATGTTCAGTTTTTCTCATGATGGTCAGACGTGGTTGACGGGTCATATTTGAAATTATTTTGAAAGAGTTATAGCAATTCTAGAAACTATATATAGATGATTGATCTATGATATTAGGAAAATGAAATTTGTACACTTATTATAAGATATTTGGATGAACACCGTATTTGGATATGGATGTGGTTAAATATTATTATATAAAATATGTAAAATTGGAATAAATATACGTTATGTAAATGTAAATAAAATATGTTGTAAGTGTCATATTATGCTTGTTCAAATAACCTAACGCATGACATTATTATCCAGATGCCCCCACAAGTCCAGAGTTTATGACGGGTGGTGTGTGGTGTTGCATCATCCTCGTTTCCCTAGTAGAGATCGATCACCCCTCATCTATAAATTTCAAAGTACTACTGATGGTCATGAATACGAAAAGTACAGACAAGAAGACGCTGGGGCACGTGAATCCAATGTGAGTTTCACGTGAAAGTGGGAGACTACTCAGACATTTCTCTTGCTATGGTTGAAAATCTCCGATATGATACCTGAGGGTGAGGGTGTGGCTCCGTACCAATATCACAATCCCAAATTAAGGAAAATGATAATTTTATATATTTTTTAAAAATATAGATATTATACATATTTTTTTTAAAAAATATGTGATTGAGAAAAAAATAATAAAATAAATAAATATAATAAATAATATTAAATGAAATATAAAAAATATATATATATCATTTATAGTAAAAATATTAGAATTATTGAATTAACTTGCATGCTGGTGGTGCATGTCCTCTAAGCAACCCAACAAACCCCACCATGGGGCTCACACCCCACCAAAACCTTAGACTCCATATAGTGTGGGGTTTTTCATTGGATGTGACTCTCATCAACAATCCCTCTTCTG
Source organism: Ormosia semicastrata (assembly GCA_029884595.1). Lineage (NCBI taxonomy): Eukaryota > Viridiplantae > Streptophyta > Magnoliopsida > Fabales > Fabaceae > Ormosia > Ormosia semicastrata. The sequence continues at coordinate 10,115,466 of JAQQTO010000054.1, read as the reverse complement.
TGAAGCCCCCCTAGATGTCTCTCAACCATCTCAACTTCAACTCTGAATAAGTAAAATCCAGAAATGATAATGTTGGGCCTTCTATAGATCTTATCCTTATATCTGTTCAGAAATAAATGTCACGCCGTTCGAAGGATACTAGATAACTTGTGTGTCCTCGTTTTAAAGAAAAAGAAAAACTATTTCACAAGACCGAGTCTGGGAAAGTAATATGTGTGTATTTGAATATCTTCTTTTGATTTAGGAACAAGGTCTGTCATTTTCACAGAGAAAGACAAACAACTTCAATTTGTGTGGTCCATCATTTAGGAAAAAATGTTGAGAAAAAAAGGGAAGATGCTGGTCCACCTCCTATCTTGATACCTAACTTGCATATTCAGAAATGATATCAAACCACAAAACTTATGATATTCTAATACTTTTGGACAAAAATATATATATAAAGAGAGTCGATATAATGTGTATTATTTTATTTTATTATTTGAAAAAAAAACAGCTTAATAAAAGTTGTGAGCAATAATATCACAGATAGGACTGCATGAAATTTGTGGACACCTTTTGTGAGAATCCCTGAAATTTTATTTTGCTGAGTACTAGGAATTAAATTGAGATATGACTTGAACGCGAGCAGTGAGTAAGACCACATGATTTACTATTTATTACTGATTTCCTTTCCGGAATTCATCTTAGTATAGCTGGCTGTATAGACATACCTTTTCTTTATCACGTAAAATTTTGCATACGTACAAGTAACCACTCCGATCCATATAATTATTTGAGTACTTCTTGTATATTAAGATTTAACAATCTGGGACATGGGCTTTCTGCTTCCTCAAAGAGGTATATAATTCGTGCGTGCACGCTGGCAAATTGTGATCAGAAATTAATGTCAAATTTCAGTACTATTTATTAACTTCACCTGTGTTATTGGGCCTCACAGGTGAAACCAGTGGGGGAGTGTGGGGAGACTAGTTATTATATATGTCGAAGTGTCGCACACACCCACCCTGGGATGACAAGAAGCTCCTCCCATCTACCCTCCATGTAAGTTAGTCACAATTTGGATCACTTTCCATATTATTCAACATGTGTAGTGTGTTTCGTCCTATTATCTTGTCCTTCTTTAGTTTCTAGTCAAAGTGAGAGTGATTCTATTCCAGGTATGGCAAGGATTTCCTTGAGCTTGTATGGGAAAATGGTCAAATTCTTGTACAAGGAAGTTCATCAAATAGAACACGAAATAACCCTTCGTGCATTGGGTATTCAACAATAAATCCTTCACGTACTGAGGAAGCCACAGACATTACAAAAAGAACAAGGTTAAGCACATCATGCTCACTTTTGGATCACTTCCCAGCTTACAGGGACCCTGACCTGAGCTCTTCACATTCACATCAAAGCAATGACCAAGATTCCAGTCAGATTGATTTGCAATCTTCCCAAAGCAAGAATTCCAGTAAGCTTAAAGAAGAATTTGCAAACATAAGACAAATAAAAGACGCTAAGCTCACTGGGGGAGCTTATCAGCACGCTACTACTACTGGGAATTATAGTCACTTATGCACATATTCCTCACAACAGTGCTTACCTTCATCAGCTCCACTCAAGAAACCAAGAATGGATTCAAGTCAAACGCAAGCAATAAACTCACAGAAACTGGAGTACTTGGGATGTGATCAAAGAACAGGAAAGGTGAACTTCTCCAACTTTTTAATACCTGCAGTGTTTCTCAAATCTACCTATCATCAGGGAAACAGTGCAAATAATGCATCTTTAGCAAGATTGGAGGAGATTGAAGCTGGCAAGGTTGAGAAAGCAGCAGTTGCTGCAACTAGTAGCAAAGCTCCTGACCATTCCGTAGTGATTGAATCAGCTAAAGGATCAAACGGTCTCACAAGATTTCAAGATCAGCAAACATCTTCAACTGCTAATAAACCGAACCCGGTATCCCTTGGTTCAAGACGTGATGAGGAAGCACCCCTTGATGAGCACTCTGAAGCTGTTGGACTTGGTCATAACAGTGCCCTTAGAGCAAAAGAACCCTTGCTAGCATCTTCTTCTGTGTGCTCGCTTGGAGCCTCAAACGACCCAAACTTTGGTATCGGGAAACATGAGGATACTGATGACTCAACATATTTAAGTGAGGTAAGTGCAACCCTAGATTATGTTTTTACCTTCTTATGCGGTTCATAGTTGCCATGATTCTCACGAACCTGGATTGATTTGATGCAGAATGATGAAGAACCAGAAGATGTAGTGAAGGAAACGCCAGTTCGGGAGGGTAACAGATTCAAGAGAAGCAGGAATGCAGAGATTCATAATTTATCTGAAAGGGTGAGGAAATTAACATTTAGGAGATGATAAAAGAGATTTAAAGTGATGAAGGGCTTGTATATTAATTTCATCGAACTGACAGTTGTGGATGTTTGCAGAAGCGAAGAGATAAAATCAACAAGAAGATGCGTCTATTGAAAGAGCTCATACCCAATTGCAATAAGGTGTGTGTGTTTGATTGTGTTCCCAGCTTTTTCATTGTATATCTAATTTTCCTGATAAGACCTTTCTTGCACTTGTTTTAATTCTATAGCTTTTGTCTTGTATGTCTCTTAGATGGACAAAGCTTCAATGCTTGACGATGCCATTGATTATCTTAAGACCCTCAAGCTTCAGTTACAGGTAAAATTTTTAGGTCTTTTTGTGTTCATCAAATTGTGTTTCTAGCTAGACTTTGTCTTTTAAGCATAAATTCTTGAGTGTTCCAAGAACAAGAGAGAGTAATAAAAATCTCTTATTCTGTATCATTCAATGTGAGTTACATTAATTTTATGGATTATCATTGTCTATCATTTTAATTATATTTTTAATATTATAACTGAGGTGATACGCATTAAATAATAGAGAGTAAGAAATTTATGTTGCTATGAGAACACCAAGAATCTCTCAGCTTGTAAGTAGTCGTTTGGATGTCTTAAGTCTAGTGCTATGATGCAGATTATGTCAATGGGTAGTGGGCTTTGTATGCCACTGATGATGTTACCTGCAGCAACGCATCATATTAATGCACCACAATTACCTCAATTAATGGGAGCTGGAATGGGTTTGAGGCCAGGCACAGGCATTATCCCTTGCAGCCCACCTCAGTTCCCTATTCCACCACTGTCTGGTATCACAGACAACACGCTTCAGATGTTTGGTTTCTCCAACCAAATGCCACCCATGCCAATTCCTCATGCACCTTTCATTCCCATGATTGGAAACTCATCTACACAGTCACAACCCCTTATGGCAACCGGCACAGCTACCAACCTGGCGGCTAATTCTGCACAACCCCTTATCAACTCTAGCGGTCTCTCGCCCAAAGAACTCAAATCTTCATGCAAAAGCGAAATATATGCAACAAAGCAAGCACCGTATCAGGTTCCCCTTCACCATAGCCCTAGCTATCCCCTTTATTTTCCGACAAAAAAAGAGGAAAAAAAGGATGATGGAAAAAGGAAGGGAAAACTAGAATGATGTAATACAAGAAAGATTAACGATGTTTAAGGTCAGTGTAAAGTTGGTTTTGTTAGGCTTGTGATTTGTCCTGCTGCAGTCAAGAAAGTTGTTTTTTTTACTTTATACCACACCTTATCAATCTTTTAGGAATAGTCTTTGTTGTAATATGTGATTTTTATATATAAACTAATGGTAATTCAGTTTTCGCGGATGTCATTCTACTGTCGGAAAAGTAAGAGTATATTGTGTTGGATACAACTTGACTTTAATATTAGTGGGAAGGAGTTTTTTTAATTCTTATTTAATATATTATTATGTGTTTATTATTTATTTAATTTATTATTATATGTTATTTTTAATCTCATTTAATTAAGTTAATTAATAAATAATAATAAATTAAATGAATAATAGAACGTGATAATAGATTAAATAAGAATTAAAAGAACTCCTTTCAATCAGAATTTGAGTTAAGTTATATCCTATTGTGTAGACTTTTTTATAGAAATGTAGATTGAAAATCAATTTTTTAGAGTAATGCAAGTGAAAAGTTAATTTTTAAAATAATGTAAAGTAAATAGTAAAATATAATAAGTAATATTTGTTAAACATGACTTATATTTAAATATTTTTATTTTTATTTTTTAATAATAAGTTGTGATTTAGAGGCATAACTAATTTAATAATATTTTATTATTATATTTAGATAAGTCGTGTCTTCCATCTATGATTTATCTTATATATTTTTTAATTAAATTTTGGATAAATCTATGATGGGAATCACAACTTATCTTTCTTTTAAAAAAAATGAATTTATGACTTCTACATGTATTAGGACTTAGAAGGTGAAGTTATATAAACATTACTATATTTATAAATATCATAAGGCTTAGAGATCAAAGGTTGGAGTTATCCAATAGTAGGGTTAACGATCATAGCATTTAGAGTTATATAAAGATCATTATATCTATAAATATCATCAATATTGATAACAAATAAATTACGAGAAGGGTCATATAATGACATATGTCAATTTAAGTAACAAAAAATGGGAAAACTTCATATCAATAAATGTACAAAAGTTGTAATAATAAAAAGTATAATTAATATTATTAATAAATACACTTAGTAGAGAGCATTAAACAAAAATGAATCGAATTTGATACAAAATAGTGGTGAAGAGAACTTGAAAAACACTAAAATATGAAACAATACCAAAAGGAGATGTTAGAATTTATAATCATAGACTAAGACTTAATTTAAATTATGAGTGTCAATTACGACTTCATATGATATTTGAAAATAAAAAAAGATAAATCATACAACCACAGCTTATATAAAATAAATAAATAAATGAGAAAATCATGCATAAAAAATATAACTTACCCAGAATATAATACAAAAAGAAATCCATAAATTATACTTTTCAACTACAATTCACTATATATTATTGTTTCGCTTACCTTATTTTAAGAATTAAGTTTTGACCTACATTTATATAAAAAATTGACTTTGAAAATATGATTATGTAAAAAATTCTATTTTGTAACTACCCTTAAATTAAAGTAGTATAAGAAACGATCATGATTTTTTTACATTATTTTTTTACATTATTTTTATACTACTTTTCATACTATTAATTATTTTATTTTTTAATTTTTTTCACTTAATCATAATTATTAAAAAATATGATAAAAAATAATATAATATAAAAATGATGGAAGAAGTATCATTTTTCTATCAGAAACGTATGAGATAGAAAGAAAGTATTTTCACTCGTTTTGTGTAGAGCTGTCAAAACGGGTTGGGCCGGCCCAATTATGGTCGAGCCGTTTTCGGGCTGAGTCAAATCGGGCCATATAAGTTTTTGAGCTGGCATTTTATCAACCTAGCTCGTCTTTTTTTAATGTAAACGAGTCAGGCTGGCCAAGTCCATTGCGGGGCAGCCCGAATTCAGGCTATTTTTAATTTCGGGTTGATATTTGTTAGCCTAACATGTATTTTGTCAGACTATTTAGGCCAGCCCATCGGGCTTAACCCATTTTGACGGCTCTAGTTTTGTGTTGTTGTTAGTAGAGCTGTCAATCGCGCTAGCCCAATTCAGGCTGGGCCATTTTTTGGGTCGGGTCAGATCAGGTCATGTAAGTTTTGGGCTGACATTTTATCAGTCCAGTCCGCCTTTTTTTTAATGTAAACGGGTCGGGCAAGCTCAGCTTGTTATAGGCCAGTCCATTCGGACTATTTTTAATTTCAAACTGGCATTTGCTAACCCAATCCATCCATTTTGTCGGGCTATTCGGGCTTGCCCATCAGACTTGGCACATTTTGACTGCTATAGTTTTTAGGTTTTGTTCTCCTTTTTCTAAGCTATGTTTAGATATTTAGTAATTGGATGGAATGAAACAGAATGACATAGGATGGAATGAGATGAGATGGAATAGAATTGGATAAAAGTATCAATCTATTATTTAGATATTTTAGGATGAAATGAAATAAAGTTATCACTCTATTATTTAGGAAGTAGATGGTTTTTAGTGGAATAGAATGAAATTATAAGCATAATAATAATAATAAAATGATTTCATCCCATACCTCCTAAATTGAGGGGAAGAATATTGGTGATTTTTGATGGGATGGGATGGAATCAATCCCACTCACTTCTATATCATTTCATCTTTTTTTAACATACCCAAACAATAAAACATATCTCTATTCTATTTTATTCCCTTTCATTCCACTCAATCTTATCAATCCAATCATACCCCTAAGGTTCTTGTTCCTCTGTTTTACAATAGTGGTACCAGAGCTCACTTGTGATAATGGAAGGGACACTGAGTAGTGAGAGTCTGAGAGAAAACAAGAAAGGTAACCCTCAGAAATAGCCTCCACAAACATATCTCTTCCTCCTCCTCCTGTATTTACAGGGGAAAACTATGAACTACGGGCTGCAAAGATGAAAGACTACTTTACAGCCTATAGTCTTTGGGAGACAGTGAATGATGGTGCTCAACCACTGCCTCTTCCACATAACCCAACTGTTGCCCAAATCAGAAACCATAATGAAGAGCTGGCTAAGGAAGGGAAGGCACTGTTACTCATACACTCAGCTGTTAGTGATGATGTTCTCACAAGATTAATGGATTGTGAAAGGGCAAAGGAAGCTTGGGACAGATTGAAGGAGGAATTTCATGGAAGCCAAAGGACAAGGAGAATGCGGGTTCTAAACCTTAGGAGGGAGTTTGAATCTCTCAAAATGAAAGATAGTTGTTCTGATGTAGAACCAAAGAGTGCTTGAGAAGATATGTGTACGGTGGTTTCCTCCTTCTGCTACTGTTGTCTAGTGCACCAGGGGGGTTGGGTACCTGCAAAAGAACACCAACGCTCAAGTCAGGTAAGGAATAAGAGAAGTTATACCACCAATGTTCCAGATTTTAAATAGAGTAACTTAGTCTGATCCTTATAGAGCATGCATAAGGTCCCTTTATAATATGAGAGTGGTGCAGGTACGTTGAAATCGTGCTTTGATGGGAGGTGCCTCCATCCCACGATCGTTCAGGCAGAGCCCTGACGGAGGGTGCCTCCCTCCCCCCACGATCATCCAGATAGATCCCTAAAGTTATGGGATGTCGCATTAGTGGTCACCTGCTATTGCAGACAGTTATGGTCCCCACACCCTAAGGGTTATGATTGGCAGTTGTCAGGATCTGCGCAGACCTAAGGGGTGCTAACATGGCCCACGACTAAAGGTCGAAGCAGGATGGCCTAACCAGGGTGCACATGGAGGGGTTTGGTGGTGCGCATGCTGGGTTGGCCCTGTCTACTAGGATCCTGGATCACGATCCAGAACAGTTGCCCCTAACTTGGCGCTTAAGTTTAGAAATTTAAGTGTCAAGGTATTGAACCTTGGACAGGATCTGTGGCGATTTACCAGATGTGGGATCTATTCAGACCGGTATCCGTTGTTGGTGAGCACCTCCGGGGTTGGCATGTATCACCATCCCTTCATCTGAGGCGTGTCTTTTTGCCCCCATGCATGTTTTCACAGGGTTTTTGTTTCGTCGTACGCTTCGCCAGAAAGTGCTGAATCTTTTTGGGAAATAGTCATCTTGACTTTATTGGGAATTAACGATCTTTAAGAAAGGCATCAATTCTGTGACGTTTCCTAGCTGCACGTTTCTCCATCGCCCAATCGGATTCCGGGGTGTTAATTTTCATTCTGCTTTGCATTTTGTCTTTCTATCTAGTTTTGCTTTTGCTAATTTATCTATTTTTCGTGTTCCATCTTAGGTCCAACGCCCATGATGACTTTTGCTTTATAACCGTTTTTATGATGTTTAGGAGAAAACCATGGTCAGGGATCCCGTATTCGTAATACCAATTTGCGATATTCCACTTGACTTAGGCAATGATAACGCCCTGGTCCGTAATCCTACACCCATAATATCAAGTGTTCGGAATTTTGGACTTAGGCAAAGTTTTGATGCCTTTGTTTATAGTTCGACGCCCGTAATAACAAGCGCTTAGAATTTCAAACTTAGGCAAAATTTGATACCTTAGCTCAGGGTTTGGTGTCTAAAAACTTAGCACGTGCAATCCCTTTTGCCTTAGGCATATTAAACCTTACCCGGGGTCCTTCGCTGACCATGTTAGTTTTACGGGATCCTCCGGGCTTAGGTATAAAAGTGGACCACGGATCATTTGACCTGCGATGCCACTTATTTTCTGGCCTTTGAGTGGTTAGCGCCAAGTATTGAGGTTGGGTATTGACCCTATAACTTACTACTAAAGCCTTGGTGTGTTATACCCTTTGACCTGGGCTTCTTAATACATTCTTACGAGAAGAGATTTCTGGCTAACTTTTTCATTGATGAATCTTAGGAGGAAAGGCATATAATGACAGATCAAACATTAGTTTACTAAGGGACTAGGCCATTAGGGGCATCTAGCTATAATATTTTCTAAGTTTATCTGTATTCCAATAGTTTTTAATCAGGCTGCCTATTAGCGTTTCTAGGGTGTAGGCTCCCTTGCCGATGCTGATGACAATACGGTAGGGGTTTTCCTAATTAGGAGCTAACTTTCCTTGGAAGACATTTTTTCCTCCGATATTCGCCCTCCTGAGTACCAAGTCTCCTGGTTGGAACTTTCTCGGGATCACTTTCCGGTTGTATCTGGCCGCGGTCCTTTGTTTAAGGGCGGTGTCGGGTATATGCGCCACACGCCTTCTTTCTTCTATCAGGTCCAGATTACCACGAATAAAGCCGGGGTTACTGTCTGGTGAAAACTGTTGATGGCGCCAGCTTGGTTCCCTTATTTCCACTGGGATCATAGTCTCGCATCCATAGGTGAGTTTGAAAGAAGTCTCTCCCGTGGTGGAATGGGGAGTAATCCGGTAGGCCTACATGATCCAGTTGTTCGGCCCAATTTTCCTTTGCTTCGTCTAACCTTTTCTTGATTCCTCGGACGATAACCCGGTTGGCGACCTCAGCTTGTCCGTTCATCCTGGGATTTTCCACGGCACTGTAGTGGTGCTTAATTTTTAGGCCGGCCAACAATTCTTCAAAACCTTTATCCTTGAACTGGGTTCCGTTGTCCGTTACTATAGACTCCAGAATTCCAAACCTGGTGATAATGTGGCACCAAGTAAACTTCTGGATCTGTGCCGCTGTGATTGTAACTAAGGGTTCTGCCTTGATCCATTTTGTGAAATAATCCACTACTACCACCAAGTACTTCAATTGACCAGTGGCTTGGGGGAATATGCTCAGGATGTCCATACCCCACCTGTAGAACGGCCAGGGGACCGATATCGTGGATAACTCCTCCGAGGGGGCGTGGTAGTGATCTGAGTGGCGCTGACACTTGTCACAAACCTGGACATATGAATGAGTATCTGCTTCCATAATTGGCCAGTAGTATCCCGCTCTTAATGCTTTCAGGGCTAAGGCATTGTCTCCTAGATGATGCCTGCAGCTCCCCTCGTGAACCTCAGACAGGATGTATTCTACTTCTTTCAGGGTGAGGCATTTGAGGAGGAGGGAGGAAAAATCACGCCGGTATAAGAGGCCGTCATAGGTGGTGTATCTCACCGCTGTCTTGATCAGCTTAGAGGCTTCTTTGGGTTCTGGAGGTGTAGCTCTATATCGTAGATATTCCATAATGGGGGTGATTTAGGAGTCCTCCCTTTCTTCAACTTGAAAAATGGTGTGTTCCGAGATGGAAGGTTGAGAAAGGGTTTCTTGGATTACTGACCTGTTGTTGCCAGGACTTTTGGTGCTAGCAAGTTTAGATAGGAAATCCGCCTTGGAATTCTGCTCCCTTAAGATATGCACTATCTCGGTCTCTTCGAAGCCTTTTAAGAGTTCCTGCACTTTGACTAAGTACTTTTGTAAAAAAGGTTCCTTAGCTTCGTATTCGCCTCGGATTTGGGAGGTGGCGAGCTGAGAATCATTGCAGAGCGTGATCCTGATTGCCCCCATATCCTTTGCCATTACTAGACTGACAATGCACGCTTCATATTTAGCTTGGTTGTTTGAGGTTGGGAACTCGAACTTCAGGGAATACTCCAGGGTTAGCCCTTCCAGGTTTTCCAAAATCACACCAGCTCCACTCCCCTTGGGATTTGAGGAACCATCGACAAAGATGGTCTAAGAGATTCCCTGTGTTTCGCCGGGATCCATAGTGAGTTTTGCTAAGAAGTCGAACAAAGCTTGGGCCTTGATGGCGAGCCGTGGTTCGTATACGATTTCAAACTCAGAGTTCAATTAACTAGGCTATCATTCTTTTGGCTAGGTCTGGCTTATGCAACATCTGGCGGATAGGCTGGTCCGTTCTTACTACCACGGGGTGGCATTAGAAATACTGTCGCAGTCTTCTCGTCGTGGTGATCAGGGCAAAGGCAACCTTCTCGACCTTCTGATAACGGAGTTCGGGTCCCTGCAGGACCTTGCTCATAAAGTAGACCAGACTCTGTCCCTTGTCTGTTTCTCAGATTAACAGGGGGCTCACTGCTTCCTCATGTACCGAGAGATATAAGTAGAGTGTTTCGCCGAGGTCTAGTCTTATCAGGATAGGAGGGGAGGAAAGTAACTTTTTCAAATATAGAAAAACATCTTCGTAGTCCTGAGTCCATTCAAAACTTTTTCCTTTCTTTAGAAGCTTAAAAAGAAGGAGAGATTTGTAGGCCGCTTTGGCGAGGAATCTCGTAAGAGCTGCAATGCGGCCTGTAAGCTGTTGAACCTCCTTAACGCTTTGAGGACTTCGCATGTCTAGGACTGCTTGGTATTTATTAGGATTGGCTTCAATCCCGCGATGAGTTAACATAAAACACAGGAATTTTTTGGCCTGAAGCCCAAAGGCACATTTCTCGAGGTTTAGCCTCATATTATGCTTGCTGACTTGGGAAAAAACTTCCTTAAAGTCCGTCACATGTGATCCGCCTTGTGGGATTTTTACTATCATATCGTCTATTTACACCTCTAACATCTTTCCCACTTAGTTTTCAAAGACTTTGTTCATCATCCTCTAATAAGTAGCTCCTGCGTTTTTCAAACCGAAGGGCATGACCCTATAGGAGTAGCTTACATTGTAAGTGATGAAGGCAGTTTTGTCTTCATCTCTGAGATACATAGGAATTTGATTGTACCTGAAATACGCATCCATGAATGACAATCACTCAAAACGTGAGGAGCTGTCCACCAACTTATCCACATTAGGAGGTGGATAAGGATCCTTAGGACAGACCTTATTGAGATCGGTGTAATCTACGCACATCCTCCACTTCCCATTGGATTTCTTGACCAGGACGACGTTGGACAATCAGGTGGTATAGGAGATTTCCCTAATGAAGTTACCACTTAACAACTCTTTAACTTATTCCTCAACGACCTGTTATCTCTCTGGGCCGACCTTTCTCTTCTTCTAAGCGATCAGCTTCGCACCTTCGCGGATGGGAAAATGGTGACAGATGAAACCTGGGTCAATTCCCGGTATGTCAGATGACGTCCAGGCAAAAAGATCTTTATTTTTCAACAAGAGTTCTATCAACTATTATTTTTTGTTCCTTATAGATGCGCTCTGATCTTGGTGACCTGATTCAGCCTGGTTCCGAGTTGGAGGGCTTGTAGTTCTCCCTCTGGCTAGGGTCTGGTGCCATGGAGTTTTTTCCTAACATCTAGCTCGGTCATCAGTATATTGACCTGATCTAGGACCGGGTTGAGAATAGTGGAATTTTCCTTTTTGGGCATTCTACAGATCCTCAAGCTTTCATTATAGTATTTCCTAGCGACAACTTGGTCGCCCTTAACAATGACGACCTCGTTGTGCTTATTTGGGGACTTCATCACGAGATGGGTGGTAGACACGACGGCGCCGAGAGCATTTAAGGAGGGGCAGCCCAAGATGATATTGCAGGTCGAAGGGCAGTCCACGACCAAGAACCTCACCTTGACCGTCTTAAAAAGTTTGGGGGACCCCAAGGTCAAATGATTTTCATAGTATCCTACCGGGGTGATCTTTTCAGCCGTGAAACCCGTTAGCTCCCCGTCATATGGGTTTAAGTCCAAACGCAGGAGTTCCAACTTCTAGTAGAGATCTAAGAACATGATATTTGCTGAACTTCCTTGATCCACAAAGACTCGACAGACCTCGGCATTGGAAATTATCTCAGAAATGACGAGAGGGTCATCGTGGTCTGAGATGATTCCGCTGTAGTCTTCATCCGAAAAGGTAATGGGCAGCGTCTTTCCTTCCTTCGTCTGTGATTTTTGTTTGGATTGGGACATGCTAAAGACCACCATTCTTAAAGCTTTTTTTCGTGCTCCGTTTGATGGTCCTCCTCTAGCGAACCCCCCCGCTATGGTGTGGATCATCCTGTTTGGCTCGAGACGCCAGTCATCCTCTCCGTTGGGTGGAGTGTCTCTATTCTTGTCTCCTCGGCCATTGCCGTGCTGACGGGGTGGAGTCCGAGATTTTCTCTTGGGGCTTCGGGATCTCCTTCTACGATAAGGAGATGGACTCCGCTGTTTATCATCTTTGCGCCTTCCGTGGTGCTCGTCGCTTCGGGCGCGGGCAATGTATTTTTGTAATCGCCCGACCTTGATCATAAATTCGATGGCATCATGCAGTTGGTAACAATCTTCGGTGTTATAGCCATAGCCTTTGTGCCATGCGCAATGCTTAGAGTGATCCTTCTGTTTGTTTTTCTTGATGGGGGGCGACCTCCAGATATTCTGAAACTCGATCTGCATTACCTCCCTCAAGATTGTTTCTCGAGGGGTGTTCAGAGGAGTGTAGTCGGAGTATTTTCTCCGGGGTGGGCTATTCTTGGGACGCCGGGACCGCGAGGAATCTTGGTTGGGTTTCAGTCGAGGGGACTCATCCTTATCCCACCTCTTCTGGTCTTTTGTTGCCTCCTCCAGGTTGACGTACTTCTAGGATTTATAACTCCATGAAATGTAGTTATTTGTGTCCCATAATTGTGCTTCATAGAATCTATGTTCTTGTTATTATACATATATGGGAGATTTTATACTTATATTGGTTAAATTTCCTTTGGATGTTTCTCTATATGCTATTGAGAAAATTGTGCATATTATGCAAGTGATTAAGTGAATTTATAATTTATATTTAACTTGGTGATTTTTTTAATATAGGATGAGCTTAAAACAGAGGAATTGGAGCGATTCAAGGTTCAAAAGCCCAAGAGAAAGACCAAGTGGTATTCTGGGAGAAAGCGTCGCGGCTTAGGTTATTGTGCGTCGTGGCGCAAAGGTGCATCATCAAGTTGCCATACTGAGACCCGAGACTAGAGGGTTGCAGCACAAAGTAATGTGCATCGCAGCGTGAGATCCAGAACTGAGCCTATAAATAGAATTTTATCATTTTCTTAGGATGACCTTCTAGGTTTTGAGAAGCTGCGGTTGGAAATTGTATTTTGGAGGCTGAGGAGGCCAAGGGAGGCTAGGATGGAGGTTATCTTCCTTAGGGAAGATGATTTGAGCTTCAAAGGATTATATCTAATGAGATTCTTCCTTCTCTTTTCTCTTACTCTTGTTTTCCTTATCTTTTGAGTACTGTTTTTGTGTTGTAATTTGTGTTCATGGATTAGCTGAGCTGTATTTAGGGATACTTTGAATCCTTTCTATGATTATTAATGTTTATGTTATCTTTTAAGTATATATTGATGTTTAGTTATGTTCAATCATATGGTTCTTAATGCTTTTGAAGGTTTGATCAGCTTTTGAATGATTTGTTGAAATTTGATAAACCTAGACATAGGAATTTGGATCTTAGATCGTACGTATGGTTGATGTATGTTCGATGAGTTCAATTGGCTTGGATAAGTTGATTCGTTAACTGGATAGAAATATACATTTTAGCCATGTATAGTGTGTGATTGAGAATAGACCGTTCATGAGTGGAGTTTGCACTAGTTCTCATGGAAACATAGTGAATTGGGTAAATGAAACTATGGTTGATTGACCTAGACATAGGCTTTTAGCTAATGAAGATTCTCAAGCTAACTTAACAATTCATTGATGTTGCTTATAAGGGTTGCAAGTCATTAGTATAAAATAGGAGGTGAAAAATGATTCCTTAGATCTCTAAACCATTATCTTTATTGCTTTAGTATATTAGTCTTTAGTTTATATGCTTTTTTTCCTATTTTATATGTTCTTGAATAGAATTAGGTAAGCTATTGGTTAATATTTAACATTGGATGTAAACTTATCCTCGAGGGAACGATCTCTACTTTTCACTTTATTACTTGAATGATTCATGCACTTGCGGCCTATTTTGGGACAAACAGGGATAGTCTCTGGAACTCACTCAGGTTCTCTGGCTTCTTTTTCACCAGGGACGCAAAGAATTCAGAACCCACGCGGAGGCCGCTTCTAGCATAATGGAGGGCTATTCTGTCATCGAAGTTTTCCACGTTGGTGCATGTTGCCATGAACCGCCTTACATAATCACGGAGGGGCTCACCCCGTCCCTACCGCACCTTGGCCAGAGACTCTATGGACTTGGGTTGCTCCTTGCTAGTGGTGTACTAGAGCACGAAACGTTATTTTAGATCTGTCCAATCTACCACGGACCTCCGTGGTAAGCAGGAAAACCACTTGAGGGCTCCTTTTTTGATGGACAGGGGGAAGACACAACATAGTAACTCCATCGATCCCCCGTGAAAGCACATGGATTGCTCGAAAGCATTCATATGTTCCTAGGGGTCTGTGGTTCCGTTGAAAATTTCCAAATTCGGTGGGAACTTAAAGTTCCTGGGAACGTGGTACTCCATGAGTTAATCGGAGAAGGGGTGCTCTTGGATGTCGTGGTTCAGGTTATTGTTTCCAACGTTGGACATCGTAGCGTCAGCGTGAGCCCTTCTCTGATTATTTTCCATGCTACGGCCTCCATCATGATGGTTTGGCCTGGGTTGGTTTTCTTACATAGCCTGTTGCATGTTCTCCAACCTTTGATATTGTTCATTCAGCATGTCCATGTGTTGCTGTAGCATGTCTTGGAACTACCATTGGGACATGTGGGATTGACTTTCACGTTCGGAATGAGCTGCGTCGTCACCAACTTTGTCGTGCGGTATTCCTAGGTGCTGAGTCGTTGGGATTTTGCGTTTTTGGATGTTTGGGTTGCCTCCTTGGCCTGGGATTCCAAGTCTGTCTCTCACAGAGACCCTACGTGATGGGTTGGGACTCTCATCGGAGATTGAAGTAGAGTATCCATCATGCAGGTGCTCCGCGTTGAGTGCCTGGTTCCTTATGGCAGAGGCTTCCATATCAAGTGGTGGGATTCTCTGCCTTTGGTTAACAGAGGTTTGCGCAATGTCTTTCCTTGAATTTTGTCTCATGTTTACCATGATGGAGTGGGGTTAGAAGTTTATCTTCCCCACATACGGCACCAATGTTCTGATGTAGAACCTGAGAGTGCTTGAGAAGACACGTGTATGGTGGTTTCCTCCTTCAGCTGCTGCTGCCTAGTGCACTAGGGGGGTTGGGTACCTGCAAAGGAACTCCAACGCTCAAGTCAGGTAAAGAATAAGAGAAGTTATACCACCAATGTTCCAAATTTTAGATAGAGTAACTTAGCCTGATCCTTATAGAGTATGCGTAAGGTCCCTTCATAATGTGAGAGTAGTGCAGGTACATTGAGATCGTGGCCTGATGGGAGGTGCCTCCGTCCCACGATCGTTCAGGAAGAGCCCTGACGGAGGGTGCCTCTCCCCCCGCTACGATCGTCCAGACAGATCCCTAAAGTTACGGGATGTTGCGTTAG
Organism: Ormosia semicastrata; assembly: GCA_029884595.1. Taxonomy (NCBI): domain Eukaryota; kingdom Viridiplantae; phylum Streptophyta; class Magnoliopsida; order Fabales; family Fabaceae; genus Ormosia; species Ormosia semicastrata. The sequence goes on along the minus strand of JAQQTO010000054.1, from coordinate 10,099,686 downwards.
TGGTCACTTGATGTTGCAGGCAGTTATGATCCCCACACCCTAAGGGTCATGATTGGCAGTTGTCAGGATCTGCACAGACCTAAGGGGTGCTGACATGGCCCACGAATGAAGGTCGAAGCAGGATGGCCTAACCGGGGTGCACATGGAGGGGTCTAGTGGTGCGCATGCCGGGTTGGCCCTGTCTACCCGGACCCCGGATCATGGTCCAGAACAATAGTGAAACTATCAAAGATTGTCAACCAAATTTATCTCATGGGTGAAGAACTCTCAGATTGGAGAGTGGTGGAGAAAATGCTGATAAGCCTCCCTGAGAGGTTTGAGTCAAAGATTGCCTCTTTGGAGGATTCAAAGGACATTTCTCAGATGTCCTTGTCAGAGTTAGTGAACTCCCTCCAAGCCACAGAACAAAGGAGACTCTTGAGAATGGAGGATCAACAAGAAGGAGCTTTTTTGGCTAACCACAAGCCAAAAGCAAATCCTGGAAGTAAGAAATCCAATTTTCAAAAGAAGGACAAGAGCAAAAAAGAAGGGGAAGGAGGTAGCAGCAAGGAAGCATATGGGAAAGGTAGAAATTTTCCACCATGTCCTAACTGCAAAAAGACTAATCACTTGCAGAAGTTCTGCTGGTATAGACCTAACATTCAGTGCAGATTTTGCAAGGAACTTGGGCACGTTGAAAAAGTATGTAAAGTTAAAAGAAAGTAAGTGCAGCAACAAGCTAATACAGCTGAAGACTCTTCTCCAACACATGAGGAACAAGTATTCACTGCTTTGGCATCTTGTTTTCTAGCCAATAGCAGCCAAGAAGAATAGCTTATTGACAGTGGCTGTACTAATCATATGACAGCCAATGTCAATTTGTTCATGGACCTGGAGAAAATCAGTAGCTCAAGAGTGAAGCTTGGAAATAGAGAGTTCAATGATGCTGAAGGAAAAGGTTCTGTTGTGATCAAGACTACATCAAGTAATAATATCATTCCCAATGTTTTTTATGTTCCAAACATAAATCATAATCTGTTGAGTCTTGGTCAAATACTGGAAAACAACTATAGCCTGATTTTTAAGGATCTTACTTGAAAAATCTTAGATTTGCAGTTTTGAATTAAAGACAGTAGCAATACAAGGTAGAAGCTTTCACTGGAATCGTAATTATGTCAAAGCTACGTCTAGTGTTGTTGATGATTCAGTGCTTTGGCAAAGAAGATGCTGTCATTTTCATTTTAATGGACTGAAGTCCTTAATATGCAGTTAGTACAAAACATTCCAGCTATTCAGAATCCAAGTTGTGTGTGTAAAGTTTGCCAATTAGGCAAATTGACCAGAAAACCTTTGAATAAAGGCAGAGTTGTTAGAGCCTCTAAAAGGCTTCAGCTGATATATACAAGTATTTGTGGTCCAATGCAAAATCCATCTCTTAGTTGCTGCAAGTTTTTTATTTTTTTTATCGATGATTGTACAAGAATGTGCTGGATTTACTTCCTCAAAGCAAAATCTGAAGCTACAGAAGTGTTTCAAAATTTTAAGAATCTAGTTGAAAATCAGTGTGGAGAGAAAATCAAAGCAATAAGGAGTGATAATGGTGGAGAATATGTAAGTGCTAGGTCCAAGAAAATTTGCACAGATGCTGGAATTGATCATCAATTTACAGTGCCATACTCCCCTCAATAGAATGGTGTTTGTGAGAGAAAATACAGAACCATATGGCTCGTTGTCTTTTGCTTGAGAAGAATTTACCAAAAAGTTTTTGGGCTGAAGCTGCAAATACTGCAGTACATCTGCTGAATATATTGCCAACAAGAACTCTCAAAAACATGACTCTAATAGAGGCTTGGACTGGAAGCAAACCTTCTTTAGATTATCTCATTGTTTTTGGAAGTGTTTGTTACTTCCTTAAACCAGAACCAGTACGGCAGAAACTCGATGACAAAGCTGATATAGGTATATTTGTTGGGTACGGCAACCAATCCAAAGGGTATAGAGTGTTTAACTTGATGATTCAAAAAGTTGTTGTCACCAGAGATGTCACTTTTGATTAAAATGCTTACTGGGACTGGGATAAGAAAACTATGGAGTCCTCTAGCAACTTTTCTCTCACCACAGATCAGAATCATTAAATTTTGATCCAGCTTAATTAAATTATGAATCCGATGAGGATTATGCAGTACGGGGAGATAGATTACTGATAGATATCTACAATAGATGCAATGTATCCCTAGTGGATCCAGTCACCTATGAAGAAGCTGCTCATTCTATTGATTGGAGAAATGCTATGAAGGAAGAAATTGAAATGATTCACAAACACAACACTTGGGTTGCTGGGAAGACCTGTTGACAAGAACATTATTGATGTGAAATGGATCTATAGGACAAAATGGAATTTAGATGGCACTATCAACAAATTAAAAGCTAGACATGTGGCCAAGGGCTTCTCTCAACAATTCGGGATTGATTTTAATGATACCTTTGCTCCTGTAGCGAGATATGATACTATAAGAATGATTATGGCCCTAGCAGCCTTGAAAAATTGGAAAATTATGCAGCTGTATGTCAAATCTGCCTTCCTTAATGGTGAGATTAAGGAGAAGATTTTCCTTGAGCAGCCACCTGGATTTGTAGCTAAAGGAATGGAGAACAAGGTTTGCTTGTTGAAAAAGGCTTTATATGGCCTCAAGCAGACTCCTCGAGCCTGGTATGAAAAAATCAACGCTTATCAATTCTGGCTTCAACAAGAGTTCAAGTGAGGTCACCTTGTATACAAAAAAAATTGATCATGAGATACTTATTATCTCAATATATGTTGATGATCTCTTCACAGGAAGCAATGAAGTGCTTATGAAAAGATTCAAATATGAAATGGAGAAACAATATGAAATGACTGAATTGGGTCTCATGACTCATTTTCTTGGCATTGAGGTCCAGCAAAGCGAGATAGGAATCTTCATATGTCAGGAAAAATACATCAAAAAGATTCTTCGAAAGTTTGGGATGGAAAATTGTAAGAGTGATGATACTCCCTTGACAGCAGATGTGAAGCTAATCAAAGATGATAATGCTGAAAAAACAAATGCAACCACCTACAGAAGTTTGATTGGCTGTTTGTTGTATCTCACAACCACCAGACCAGATATTCAATTTGCAACATCTGTACTCCAAGATTTATGCATTCTCCGAGGGTTTTACATTTCAAATTTGCCAAAAGAGTATTGAGATATTTAAAAGGAACTTCAACCTTGAGGTTGCTGTACAAAAGGTCTGATGACTGTAAATTGAGGGGATATTGTGACAATGATTGGGGTGGATGTTTAGATGACATGTAGAGCACTTCAAGCTATGCTTTTCAACTTGGCTCAAATATGATCAGTTTGGGGTTGTAAGAAACAAGATACAGTTGCTCAGTCTACAGCAGAGGTAGAAAATATCTCTGCTTCATCTGCTGTTAATCAAGCCATTTGGATGAGGAAAGTCTTAACTGACTTAAATCAAACTCAAAACCAAGCTATGGTCATTGTGTGTGTTGGGAAATGCCTGCATAATTTTCCTCATCTGTGAACTCAAAAATAGGCACTATGCGGAAGGGTAAAATAATTGTAATAACAACACCAGAAAATTTTTAGCGTGGAAAATCTTCTCAATGTGAGCAAGGGAAAAACCACGGGACCCGTAGGCCACTTAAATCTCCACTATAAAATAATGGGAATACAAAATACAATGATATTGTATCTTCAATTTGTGGATATAACTCTCACAAATTGACACACTATTTTTCTCTCTTAGAAAACACTTTCTAAGGTTCTCTCTATTTTTTTCTCACTTTCTTCCTTCTTGATTGTGAGGATCTGATGCATTTTCTCCTTCTCAATTGCTTCTATTTATAGAAGCAAATTGAGGATGCTGCAGTGCAAACCGTGTGCACCGCATTTGATTTTAAAATTACTGCACCGAAAGTATTTTGTACTTTGGTGCCAAATTTCCTTGGGTTTAAAAACGTAGGCTTGCTTTTCGGTGCTTAACAATTTGGCCTGGACCCCACATTTCTCCCCCTCCAGCCAAAGGAAAAAATATCCTTGGATCAATTTGAGGTTGATGCTAAGTCTGCAACTTCTTTACAGACTTCTAACTTCTCTTTAGGTAGAGCTTTTGTCATCATATCTGCCCAGTTGTCTTTGGTATGTATCTTCTCAATCTGCAGCAGTTTACTTTCCAACACATCACGGATCCAATGATACCTTACGTCGATGTGTTTCGACTTTGAATGAAATGTCGAGTTCTTGCTGAGATGTATTGCGCTTTGACTATCGCAATAGAGAACATAGCTTTCTTGATTCTGGCCTAACTCTTGTAGAAACTTTTTCATCCACAAGATCTCCTTGAAACCTTCAGTGATTGCGATGAATTCAGCTTCTGTGGTACTTAAAGCAATACACTTTTGTAGTCGTGACTGCCATAAGATAGCTCCCCCTGCATAAGTAATCAGATATCCTGATGTAAACTTTCTTGAATCCACATCTCCTGCCATATCTGCATCTGCATACCCAGTGAGCATTAGATTTTCATTACCAAAACACAAGCACCTTTTGGTAGTTCCTCTCAGATACCTTAGTATCCATTTCACAGCATTCCAATGCTTCTTTCTTGGATTTGATAGGAATCTACTCACAACTCCTACAGCATAAGCAATGTCTGGTCTTGTACAGACCATTGCATACATAAGACTACCAACAGCAGAAGAATAGGGCACCTTGCTCATTTCTTCCTTTTCTTCTTCATTCCCTGGACATTGCGTCTTACTTAGTTTAAGATGACCAGGTAATGGAACATGCACAGGTTTGACATTATGCATGTTGAACCTTTCAAGAACTTTCTTGATATAGTCTTCCTGTGACATCCACAACATTCTTCTAGATCGATCTCTGATGATCTTCATTCCAAGAATCTTCTTTACTGCACCCAGATCTTTCATGGCAAAAGATTTGCTCAATGCCTTCTTGAGAGCAACTATCTTTGTCTTATCTTTCCCAACAATCAGCATATCATCAACATACGACAATAGTATGATGGATTCACCATTTTCATAGTTCTTCACAAACACACAATGGTTTGCGTAGGTCTTCTTAAAATTGTGTTGGGTCATGAAAAGATCAAACTTCTTGTACCATTGTCTTGGAGCTTGCTTCAGACCATAGAGGCTTTTCTTCAAACGGCACACAAGGTGTTCTTTGCCTGGTTCTTCGAAACCTTCTGGTTGCTCTATATAAATTTCTTCCTTTAAGTCTCCATGTAAGAATGTTGTTTTAACATCAAGCTGTTCTATTTCCAAGTCTAGTTTTGCAGCTAGACCAAGGATCGCTCTAATGGATGTCATCTTCACCACTGGTGAGAAGATTTTTTCAAAATCTATACCTTTCTTCTGGTTGCACCCTTTCACAACAATCCTTGCTTTGTACCTGGGGTTTGGGTTGTTCTCTTCAGTCTTGAGTTTGAATACCCACTTGTTTTTCAATGCCTTTCGTCCATCTGGTAATCTCACCAGGTCATACGTCTGATTCTCTTTCAGGGACTGTATTTCTTCTTGCATGGCTTGCATCCATTTCTCTTTATCATTCGTCTCAATGGCTTCTATGAAACTTTGAGGTTCTCCTTCATCAGTGAGAGTGACATAATCATCTGAGAAATACTTTCTTGATGGTTGTCTGACTCTTGTTGATCTTTTCACTTGAGGTTCTTATTCTACTTGATCAGTCTCCATCTGTTCTTCATGCATTTCCTGACTTTGTTCTGTCTGGTCAGGTTATTCCGTCTGAACAGGTTGCTCCATCTGATAAGATTGTATTGTCTGATTAGGTTGCTCATTCCTTTGAAGAATTTCTCCCCCTGAATTGTGTACCACAATGGTCTTTGGCTTCTTAGATTGCTGAATATCTTGGATTGTCTGATCTTCATAGAATACCATGTCTCTGCTTCGAACAATTTTCTTGTTTACAGGATCCCATAATCTGAAGCCAAGTTCATCACTTGGTGAACCAAAGTATATGCACTCCTTCGTCTTTGCATCAAGCTTTGCTCTTTCATCTTTAGGAATGTTGACAAATGTCCTGCACCCAAAGACTCTCAAATGACCATAAGAGGCTTTCTTTCCAGACCATACTTCTTCTGGTATCTCTCCATTTAAAGGTCTTGAAGGAGACAAATTGATCAAATTAACTGCAGTTTTTACTGCTTTACCCTAGAATGCCTTGGGGAGTTTTGCATGAGAAAGCATGCTCCTGACTTTCTCTGCAATCGTTCTGTTCATTCTCTCAGCTACTCCATTCATCTGAGGAGTCTTGGGAGGTAGCTTCTCATGTCTTATCCCATGAGCTTTACAGTATGCTTCAAATGGACCTCTATATTCTCCGCCGTTATCAGTTCTCAAGCATTTTAACTTTCTTCCAGATGCTCGTTCTACAGAAGCATGGAATTCCTTGAAAACTTGAAGAACTTGATCTTTCGTCTTCAATGGATACACTCACACCTTCCTAGAGTGATCATCAATGAAGGTAACAAAGTATTGAGCACCACCAAGGGACCTTTCAAATGTTGAGCAAACATCTGAGTGAACAAGATCCAGAATCTGCTTTCTTTTTCTTGCATCATCTGATCTTTTAAAAGATACTCTGTGTTGTTTTCCTGCTAGGCAGTCTTCACAGGATTCAAGTGGCTGCCCTTTTATGTTTGGAATATGATCTTTTGCGAGAATCTCTAAACCTTTCTCGCTCATGTGGCCTAGTCGTCTATGCCACAATTCCTTGCTTGCATCTTGAGCAACATTCATCTCCCCTTTGCATATCTTTCCCTGCATAATGTACAGAGAGCCTTCATTTCTGCTGCGAGCAATAATTATGCTTCCTCGGCTGAGTTTCCATCTGTCGGCACTAAACTGGTTTATCATTCCAGCTTCATCTAACTTTCCTGCTGAGATAAGGTTCAGACGCATGTCTGGAACATGTCTTACCTCCTTCAGCATAAGTTTGTTTCCATTCTCAGTAATCATCGTTACTTCACCAATGCCAACAATCTTGCTTGTGACGTGGTTGCCCATCTTCACTGTACCAAAATCTCCTTTTTGGTATGATGAGAAAAAACCTTCATGAGGTGTGACGTGGAAGGATGCTCCTGAGTCAATTATCCAAATGCAGTCATCAGATACAACATTCAGATAATTTTCCTCTCCGATAAGAAATATATTCTCATCAGTCGAGGCTACTGCAGTAGTTGTTCCATCTTCCTTCTTCTTCTTTGGGTTAATCTGGTCAGGGTGGACTGTTCCAGCTTGTTGGTCTCTCTTCAAGAATCTGCACTCAGACCTTATGTGGCCTGGTTTGCCACAGTAATAGCAACTTAGTCTAGTGCGAGATTTGGATCTACCTTGTGATTTTCCACGACCTCCTTTTTCACGATTCTTACTTCTTCCTCTGTTGTCAACAACGTTGGCTTCAAACTGGTTATTTAAGCCCCTTTCTCTCCGTCTTGACTCTTCATTCAGCAAACTGTCTGTAACAGAATCCATGCTAAGCTTTCCGTCTGGAGCAGAATTGCTGAGAGTGACAACTAGAGTGTCCCAACTCTCAAGCAGAGAACTGAGGAGTAGAAGAGTCTGTAACTGATCATCTATCTTCATTTCTGTCTTCGTCAATTGATTCACAATACCTTTGAAGGTATTCAAATGTTCGATCATGTTCTGACCGTCCATGTACTCCAACTTTACCAGTCGTCTAACAAGGTGGGCTTTATTCCTGGGTGTCTTCTTTTGAATCAAGGATTCAAGTTTCGTCCACAAATCATACGCGTTGGTATAAGTTGATACATGTTCGAACAAACTTCTGTCAATATATTTTCAGATCATAGCTACTGTTTTTCGATTTTGGAGCTCCCATTCTTTGTCAGTCTTCCCCTCCGATTTATCTTTCTGGGTGATTGGCTCATGCAAATCTTTGTAGTATAAGTGGTCTTCCATCATCGGCTTCCAATAGGAGTAATTATCTGCAGTTAACTTGAACATATCTCCATCATGAGTGACAGCTCCCTCCATCTTGAGTTACACAGGCCAATACAATATACGTGAATAGTGTCGTACAGGTAAATAGTATCGTATACAATAACTGTAGTATGCAAATAGTGCACCAGGTAGGTTCCCAGGAAAGAGAGGTGGGTCACTAATGGACACACTTAAATACCAAATCTTTCCTAACCAGAACTTTTCCTAGACAACACTTTCACACCACCACACGTTATTCTCAGCAACGAGAATAATTCTTTTCTGATGTGGAAGATCAGACAATGCTGCAACCACAGAGCATACTAAGAATTTTCTTATGAATTCGGCACTTAGTATCCCAGAGCTTTGAGAGCCCTGATACCACTGTTGGGAAATGCCTGCATAATTTCCTTCCTCTGTGAACTCAAAAATAGACACTATGCAGAAGCGTAAAATAATTGTAATAATAACACCAAAAAATTTTTAGCGTAGAAAACCTTCTCAATGTGAGTAAGGGAAAAACTACGGGACCCGTAGACCACTTAAATCTCCACTATAAAATAATGGAAATACAAAATACAATGATATTATATCTTCAATTTGTGGATATAACTCTCACAAATTGATATACTATTTTTCTCTCTTAGAAAATACTCTCTAAGGTTCTCTCTATTTTTTTCTCACTTTCTTTCTTGTTGATTGTGAGGATCTGATGCATTTTTTCCTTCTCAATTGCTTCTATTTATAGAAGCAAATTGAGGATACTGCAGTGCAAACCGTGTGCACCGCATTTGATTTTAAAATTGCTGCACCGAAAGTATTTTGTACTTTGGTGCCAAATTTCCTTGGGTTTGAAAATGTAAGCTTGCTTTTCGGTACTTAACAATTTGGCCTGGACCCCACAGTGTGTGATACCAAATCTGCAATTTTAATGGTCAAAAATCCAGTTCTACATGGTCGATCAAAACACATAAAGATCAAATACCACTTCATCAAAGAAGTGGAAAATGATGGTGAAATCTCTCTTCAGCACTGCAAATCAGATGACCAAGTAGCAGACATTCTGACTAAGCTATTACCAAAGGCCAAATTTGAGAAACTGAAGATATTGGTGGGATTATGCAGCAAGCCAACCAGGAAGAGTGTTGGACTTGTGATTTGTCCTGCTGCAGTCAAGAAAGTTAGTCTTTTTGGAATTTATTTTGTTGTAATATGTAATTTTAATATGTAGACTAATGGTAATTCAATTTTTGTGGATGTCATTCTACTGTCAGAAAAGTAAGAAGATATTTTGTAAGTTCCCTTGTATAAAAGTAATATCAGAAACGTATGAGATAGAGAGAAAGTATTTTCCTTCATTTTGTGTTGTTGTTAGGTTCTGTTCTCCTTCTAAGGCTCTTGTTCCTGTTTTACAACAGGTATACACTTTACAGAAAGATAGGACGATCTAATCCTTACACTAGTTTTAATTATATCATTTTATTTTAGTTAATGAGGTATAAATGTATAATTAATTATATATATTAATTAATTAATAAGAATTATATGTATTAATTAATTAATAAAATATTTATTAATTAATATATATATATAATTATAAATTTATATTTTATTAATAAATATAAAATAGTATAATAAAAAGTAATGCGAGATGATAATTTTTCTAGAATATCAACAGCAGATTCGGACAGTTCACAGTTTGATGCTTTACTGCTTTTTTTATGTACGTACAGATGAAAATGATCGATAGAAGCATAAGGGTAACTTTAATTAATTATCATCTATATCATTACATCATAAGAATTATACAAATTAAAAAGATGTCTTATTAGGCGATGTAAGCTAGTAATACAAAACGTATATAACAGTTAAAACTATTGCCAACTGCTTCATTCTCTAATATACAGTTGTAATGTGCAACATAAATGCTACAGGACATCGCGTTGCATCTATTATGATTTTTAAAGTAGTTAATTTATGTATGAGTTTGATTCTTGTCTCTTTTCTTTTTCACTTTTCTCTTTCTCAATTCTGTAAGGCCTCATTTGTAACTAAAAAGCAAAATTAAATTACTTGAAAATTTTGCAGTACATATAGCATTGTATATTTTAAGGGTAAAACACCCCTAAAAAAAACCCTCAAAAGACTTTTAAAGGAATAAAAAAATATCTATTCATTCTTTACAAAATGATATATATATATATATATATAAACAAACATTCATCTAACTAACCAAAATTATCGCGTCTAATCGTCCATGTTAAGCGCCATCTAATAAAAAGAACATCAAAACACAAAACTACGAGTTAAGTGTTATTGGCATTGTTGGTCCGCTGTGGACAAATTACTACGTTAGGCTACAGGGGCAGCTTGGGTGCCGGCCCAACCTGTGTTGAATGATTGTCGTGCTTCCGTTGGTTGGCTGCTGAGGATGCCGTTAAGTAATGAAAGTGCTAGGAGCTAATTATCACTTAACTTTTTTCTTAATTTTTACAAATTATAATTAATTATACTTACTTTTTTCAATTGACGATAATAATATACTAAATTAACTAAAACTTAATTTTTTAATGAATTAACCCTCTTTTAATTGTTCAAAATTATTAATCCCTTAGTCAATCTCATGCAATTAGAAAGTTTTAGTATGAAATTCTTAAATTAGTCACATAATCATCAATACTCATTCTTAGGTATTAACAAATTATAGTGTTAATTTCAAAATCAAATGTATAGAAAATTTTCTCATTTCTAAAAATACCCAACAAAATAATTTATAGTTGCTCAAATCATAGAAACATCAAGCACAAAAATTAACAATCAATTGAATAGAAACAAATATTTATTAATCAAGAATTCATATACATCAGGATTGGGCCACTATCCATAGAGAAAAATGAAAAAAAAAAGAAGAGAGAACCAAGATGTCCATGGATATGAGATGAGAAATCTTCACTCCTTAATCTTAAATCCAAGCTCCTTACTATTCAAAAATGGTGGAAAGATGAGAGAGAAAAGAGGAAAGGAAGAGGAGGATAAAGTATGACGGGAATCTCTAAAAAATATGATAAAAAGTATACAAAAACGTCACATAATCTTATTTATAGTAAATCTTAAAAATACCATATAATTTAACACATTTTTAATTTCAGACGTCTAAATATGAATTTGAGTATTTCACATCTGAACTTGAAACATGCAAATTTTTACAGAGTTAAACATTAGGAACTAAATCTAGACTTGGAAGTTCTACGTTTAGACTTGAATCTATCAATTTCTCAAAACCTACAACCATCACGTTTGGACTTAAGGGTTCAATGTCTTGACTTTGAGTTTTACCATAAGAATATGCTCATCAAGTCTGGACTTGGAGGCCTTTCTTCAAGAATTCTTTACTTTTTCAATGTCTCTTGATTCTTTTGATGTTGAGTCTTCTTGTAAAATTCATTAACTCCTCCAAAACTTCTTTTTATCTTTTTAACTTTCAAATTATCATGTTTTACTAAGTTTTGAATTAAATTTTAACAATTATATTATTTTATTATCATAAAAATTATTAAATAATATAATATTAAATTTTGGTATAAATGATTAAAAATAAATAAAATTATGTGCATTTTTTCATAAAACTAAATAAGATTAAGAATTTACGCTCAATTGTATTAGTTTTAAGATAGTAAAGTAATACAATATATCGAGTAAGGACTAATTGATTTTTTATTACATCAGCACTGACGAGAAGAGAAATTGTGGTATGCAAGATGTTGGTAAAAGATTCATGCATCTATGACTTAAAAGATACTATATTCTATATCAAGGTCAATCTCAAAGTCATCAGACGCTGAATCAGGCCGGCAATCAACTTTTTTTTTTGGGTCTGATGCCAGCACTCACCTTGAATAGTTGCGCAACGTGTATGTTAGACCATCACGGCAACACCAAACCCAACTTATAATATTGAGTAAGGTGTCTTTTCTTATTTTATTTAATAAAAAAGAAGAGCAAAAGTATATCTCCGAACGATAATTAGTTCAACGCTCAAAGAGTTTGAAGACAACTCATGGTAAACTAAAAATAACTATTTTTATCTTTTTTTATTAATTCATTGAGTAAATCGCACATGACACAAGAATATTGTTATCATTTTATCCATGTTTTAATGATGGGACTTCGGAAGAGAGGGGAAAAAATACAATCTATCACACACAGGGACGTATCTTACGTATAGCAGAGTAGAAACACATACTTTTACTTTATTTTAAAATTTTTCTTTGATTATATATATATATATATGTTTTTTTTATTTTTTATTTATATATAATTTTTACTTTTATATTCTCATTTTTAAATATATTATTTTTATTAAATAATTATTTAAATATATAAAAAAGAAATATTGGATAATAATAATAATAATAAAATTATTTAATATTTTTAAAATATAAAATTATAAAAAATAATTATAAATTAATCTTTTATAATTTTATATTAATATATTTTTTAATATATAAATATAATTATTAAAAAATTATTTATTTTATTGATAATATTATCTTTGTCCCATTACTTAAAATTTTTGTATCCATTATCACTGATGACATATTATAAGTATATCAACACTTATATTCTTACATCAAATAATATATATATTTATTTTTATACTTTATTTAATATAATTTATTATATATATATTTTTTATCACTTTTTCTTAATTAATTATATCTCTTAAAAATTATATAAATAATACTTATACTTCTTTTAAGTAATATAAGATAATTATTTTCCTAAGCATATTGAGCACGATACATAGAAAGTTTATATAGGACAAACAATTATATACAAACTGTCACTTCATTCATTTTTTACAGTTGCATTCGTGGCTAATTAAAATCTAATTTATATGCTTACTGTTATACTGTTTTGCAGGAAACGACTAAACTATTGTTATAAGTAGAACAAACCAGATGAAGCTTACCTTGCCGATTGAGCCACACGCCCACACCACGTGATTTCCGACCTTAAGAATTTAAATAATTCTAAATTCTCTTCATGCATTTTTTAATAATCTTTCTAAACTCAATTATTAAATAAGAAAATAACGAAATATTTTTTATATTTTTAAGATAATAAATATGAGAAGGGATTAACTCATATTTGTATAAGTGAACATCATTCTTATATTATTAAATAATTTTTATTAAACAATTTTTTTCAAAATCTATTATTAGATTAAAAAAATTTATAATATAAATTATACTTATAAAATTTTATATTGATAAAAATTTATTTAATACTTCATTCATATATATAAAGATTAATGTAATATATATTTTAAAAATATATAAAAATACAAATCATTTGATTAAATTTATATTAATGTTTAATTTTTTTATAATTTGACACAAACAATAAAAGTGATAGATAATTATAATTCAACAATTAAATTGATAAAAATCACATTTCATAAAAAATTATTAAGTTATATAAATATACCACATCTTACATTAATATAAATTAATCATTTTCTAATAAATATATAAACTTTTTTATTTGGTTATTTCTTAGTTAAGCATTAAGAGAATTATTAAGAACATATTTTAAGATGATATAGCAAAAAGTCATTAATACTTGACCTTACACTTGAAACTTCTAATAAATAAATTTCTATTAAAAAATGACGTGTACATAATATTTGTCCATACTTTAGAGCTTTAGAAATATAAATGACTGGAGATTTGTGCGCACCATTAACTGTACACGTTTTGAAATGTACAATCATAGTCATCACGTGCATATTATAACTAATAATCAAACCATGGGTCATTTATGAAGCCAAAGAAGAGGTGTCATTTTGCCAGATATAAAGCACAACCATGATTTTCACTTTCAGGCTTACACAGCTTCCATTTCTAAATTTGTTGGTTCTTTGTGTCCCTCTGACACCTCCTGAGTGATTTTTAGCTTCTCAGCTGGACCATCTGAAAGCTTGAGATTTGAGAAAGCGTCATTAATAAATTCAGTGGCTTCCAAAGCTGCTCTTCTTTCTGCACTGGTAAACGCCTTTTCCGGAGCAGGAACTTGAGCCTCTTTCCCAACAGCCAGCTCCAACTTCTTGAATTCCTCTTCAATATCTTCATCCTCAATATCTGTGTATGATGGAGTTTGTTCTGCAGTTGCCACAAAGCAACATGTTTAGAAAACCCAAATCCTAAATATTGACACAACTTAAACATTGCCACCGTCCTGAAATCCCCTCAAGTTCAATGCCTCATACAAACCATTTCATCATAAAACTTGAAAAGGCACAATTCAAATGCATGCCACAAAAGATAAGACAAAATATACCTAGCGCCTTTTCAACTTCCTTCTGTGAATCAATGCTCTCTTGGAGATCTCTTAAACAAAGATCAATATCTTCGACGCTGATCTTATTTTCTCTAATTGCTCGGGCTCCAATCTGCATAGCTTCAGATACCTGCTAACCAATGGATCAACAGATGTAACAAAGACAATCTGCTGTTCAATACAATCTCCAGATTCTGGTATAAACTGATCTGTTTGATACAATATTAAGTTATACCTTTTTCGTAGATTCAGCATCAGCAATAATGCCAAGTACTTCCTCTACTCTGTTCAAAAGTGATGAACATTTTTCTCTACTCTGGGTGAACAAATTCAGCTCCCTTGCATACCTAAGGGCCAATTTTCTGTTCCCAGAATGTAGAGAAGCCAATGCTGATTTTCTTGACCTAATAGAATCAATCTGTGAGGCAACTAAACTTTTTTGAGCAAACATCCATACACTGATGTAGCATAGCTGTAAACTGGGAGGGCAGTGTATGATATGAAAATCACTCGTACTTTGAATTTTGATTGTTAACACCATTCTTCTTGTGCATGTATAATCAATCAAATTACTTTGTACTCAAATTCTTTTCAGTTAATCCATGTTTTAAGAATGGAAAACCAACAAACTATCACCAGGGATCCCAATAGGTGAAATGAAAATGTCTATGTTAGTGGTCATGTGACATACAAAATTATAAAGTCATATGATTGAGGATCAAACATGAAGTTTATCATATCCTGAACATCAATGATGTTATTTTGTACATCGACTAAGATAAAATATAATGATCTACTGTGGCATAAGAAAGGGGTAAAAGTTCAATATATGAGGTAAGATTTTCTTTCATTTTCCCTTGAAACTTTGTTTGATATTTAATTATTTAGAAATTAGAAGTCTCTTAAGGATGCTATACAAGTACAAAGATTCATAAAAACAAACTTACAATTCATAACGCTTGTCAATCGCATCTAGTTGTTGCTGAAGCTTCTCGGTTGTCCAAATCAAGCACAGGACATCAAAATCTAAATTAGAGATACTGGATAATGCTGCTACTGAGAGAGAAATTTTTACACCCTGGAAAATACAAACTTGAAATAAGACAAGTATTTAAGGTATGAAAATCAAATCAGTATCAATAATTCCTGCCCGCAGGAAGGGAAACATGATGAAGTCATATTGGAAAAAAAGAAAAAATTGCCTAGGATAGAATATCAAATGATGCCATAGATCATAGATGTGTTTTTATTTTTTCCTGATTGGAAGAATAACTTAGGTAAGTTTCAGTACCTCTACAAATTCTTTCTTATGGACTGACAGATACTGTGCTGTTCCACACCCTGACAGATACCTCAAGATTGCAGATGCATCTTCAGGCCCTCCACATATGTCCTGGAATTTCTTCATAGTGATGATACATGATGAAGTCCAGTGACTTTCAGATAGATGTTTGACAACTTCAGAAGCCTTATCCTACATATCAAGAAACAGAACGATAATTTGACTTATAGTAATGAAAGCATCGAGCATAATCAAAGGAAGGAAAATTTAATCCAACTCCTGCATAATTTAATTGACTTGCTGGCACTGGCATTGCATGGAAGCAAACATGAACAATCACAGATGTCAGACATCATACACCATGGAAATGAATCTATGCACACAATCCTTGGGCTGTGAAGACACTAAATTTTGGATGTATCCAACTTAAATAGCAGCAATTTATAAGCAAATAAACTCCTGGGAGAATACATTTGATAAGCACTGACCCTGTGTTTCAAATCTTTATAATGAAAGAATTTATTTGTATGAAATTTGTTTGGAATTATAATAGTTTAAAAATTCAATTGTTTACAAATTATTTTGTGTGTACTATCATATGATTTGTAAATCACATTGTTTCAAAAGAATTATTTTCTATTCTAAAGTTAAAATATTCCAAACATAGGGTAACGGATGTCAGACATAGTTAACAAAAATATCAATAACATTGATTGATATTAGAAGTATTTGATATATCCAAATAAAATATCAAACAATGCCAGATTGCCCAGAGGCACCAGACAACCTGCCAAGCATGAAAAAACTGACTTGGAACCATTCTTTGATGAAATACTGAAATGTGCTGTTTGAGCTGGCTGTGTCTATGACATACATGTTGGTCAATCTTAATTATAAATGCATAAGATAAATCAAACACTCACAGGGTTAAAGGAAAGAAACAGAACAAAAATAAAAGAATAAGAGGATGGCTAATTACCTTAAGCAGAGTAGTTACGATCACAAATTCTTCAGACATAATATCTGGAGTTGCTGATCTTGTAATTAAGTTGCTTACTTTTCTGAATAGTTGGGAGAATCGCCCACTGGTTGGATCCCCAAGATCCACAGTTCTTGTGATGTCACCTTCATTATACATTAGAGACTGAAAAATGAAAAAATGTAAAGACAAAACAAACATGAAAGCAAACAACTGATTTTAGGTAGAAAATCACAAGTTTGGCCAACATAAATTATTTATAAGAAATTAGTTCAACAACCCCCCCCCCCAAAAAAAAAAGCTGTAGATGTTCCAAGACATGTAGGTTTGGAGCATAAACCAGTAAATAAATGTATCCTACATAGAAAGAATGCAATTCCTACTTGTTCTTAATAGCTTCTTACTCATACTGCATTAGTATTAATTAATCTTAAGCATTTAATTCGATCCACTAGCAATGCAAACTATCACAAAACTATATGGCACCAACTTTTTAAAAAATATATATATTAAAAATTAAAAGGAAAAAATCTTAGTTAGTAAGTAGAAAATAAAAAAAGAGAAAGCAATTAATTGAATGATATTAGTGAGGGACACACACTCACCAGTACATGGTCAAGACACAAGGGGGTTAACCCTCCTCGATTGAACCAATCATTCTTCACCTGCAAATAACTAATTGAAGGTGAGAGAAAAAGGAGGGAAATTGGAATTGGAATTGGAAAAACCTAGACCTAATGACCTAATGGTACGGTACCTGGGAAGGTCGAATGAGGAGGAGGCGAAAATGGGTGGCGACTTTGATGATCAAGTCTCTCCAGAACAGGAATCTGGGTTGCCAATCGGATCGTTGACCGGAAAAGGCCTTGAATCGAGCGACGGCAACCACTTCGTCGTTCCAATCACACACTTCCTTTGCAACGAAATCCCTCACCCTCTGGCTCTCATCCATCTTCCAATAAGAAAATCAACAGGCAAAACAACCACGATTCTTCTATTGTTTATGATTTCCAATTGCTGCTTGTACCATTTTCTTCACCAAACCCTTTCTCATGGTAATTGCTTTGCTTACACTGCTACTGCAATGTCCTAAACTGGAAACTGTTGTGAATTTGTCCTTGAAAATTACTTTAACTACGTTTTTTTAATTAATACATGACTTTTTTATTTCATAAATTAGATTTTTTTTGTTCTAATTCCATAAATTATATAATAGATTTTATTTTTGTCTTATCCCATATATATTACTATGAGATTAATCTTGAGATACTGATACGACTAAAAAATTCTGACACTAATTATGAGTAAATTACACTCACGTCTTTTAAGTTTAATGATATTATATTTAATTTTTTTTTTAAAATAACACTCACTTCTATTAATCGATCAAATATAATTGTGTAAATATTATTAATTAAAATTTATAAAATTTTCAATATTTATAATTATTTATAAAAAAATATTTTTAAAAAAATATTATTATGTATAAATATTACCGCTTAAAATTTGATAATATTACTAATTAAAAAATATATATATTTTTTCAAAAAATTCTTACACACTCACACGGAAAAAATTATAAAAATTTTTTTATAAAAAAATATTATTATATATAAATATTATTAATTAAAATCAGTAAGATTTTCAAGATATCTGTGATTATTTTTAGTATGTACAATTTTTCATAAATTATTGTGAATGTTAAAAACTCTATAGATTTTAACCGATAATATTTATACAATTATATAACTTGATCAATTTGGTGAGTGTCATTTTTAAAAAAAATGAGACTGAATTTTTTTTTTTAAATATTTTTATAAATAACTCGTGAATGTTAAAAATCTTATAAATTTTAATTGATAATATTTATATAATTATGTAACTTGATCAATTAATAAAGATAAGTGTCATTTAAAAAAAAACTAAATATAATATCATCAAACCTGAAAAAATAAGTATAATTTACCCTTATTTTTTTTAAGATTTTAACTTTAATCATCTCTCCTAAAGTATGCCTCCTTTACCAGTGTAAACAAACATTTGTTGGTAAATTAGATAATAGATTATATAGCCAATAACGATCGATATGACTAGTAAAAAGAAATGGTGTCAATTACGTTAGTTGAGTTTCGATTTCTGCCTGACTTTGTTGTTTATGAATTATTTATAAGTATTTTTATAAGTGTTCATTAAATTTAAAAGTTTGTCCAAACCTTAAAAGTAGACAATCACCATTTACCTTAAATTTTTAATCCAAAAACATGATAATAAATTATATATATAAGCCTTAAATTCTTTTCTAATTTTTATAGATAAAGGAACAAAAGGTTAAATTACGTTAAATTTCTATAACTTCATTGAATTTTTAATTAAGTTTCATATTTTAAAAGTTTTTAACAAACTTCCTGTGCTTTTTGAAAATTTTAAAATAAGTTTCTATAATTAACTAAGTTTTCAATTGAGTCCTTCTTAATTCTTAATAAATTTTGTTATTTGAACACTTTAAATCCAACACTCATATCACACTTCACTCATATGTAAGTATCCCAAAGAATGTTATATTTAGTGTGTATAAAAAATATTTTTCTTTTTAATAAGGTGGTAGATGGTGGAACGTGATCCCATGGAAATCTTAGAGATCATTTTCTTATATCTGTTATTACAGTTAGCCATTTTTTATTTTTATTTTGTCAAAAATAGATATTTCATTGATAAAATGAGAGGATTAAAACAACCCCCAAAACAATACAAAATAAGGATATATCAACATCATTTTCACGAAGGCGGAAAGATAAAAACATCAAGATTTAGATTCTCCTAAAAGGTTAGATAATGTGTTGTGTACATGTATGTATAATTTAGCTTAACTTCAAAAGTCAATCATCACAGTAAGCTACTAATAAAGACTAAATCTTTAACAATTCATTACACTAAGGTAGAACAACGGAACCGATATCACCATTGCCTGTGTCGCTTTTCTTCACCTTCACCTTCATCTTCATCTGTGCAGGTGTTCGTCGAGTCCTCCACAATAGCAGCCGATGCCACGTGAGACGATAGACCAGATGGGGGTGTGAGCGCAACATCCATGGCAGCGAGGCCGCAGCATCCAGGTTTCTATTATTGCACTCGTTAGGGTGAAGGCGACAAGCCGACATGTTATCAGAAGGCGTCATAAGCGACAAACAAGGAGAAAAATTGAATAGAGTTGAAAAGAATTATTTTGGATATTTAGTAATTGATAGAATGAAATAAAATAAGATAGATAAGATAAAATAAAATAAAATTGTTATTATATTATTTAAATATTTTAAGATGAAATGAAATAAAGTTATTATTTTATTATTTGAGAAATTAATAATTTTTAATAAGATGAGATAAAATTTTAAATATAATAATAATAATAATAATAATAAAGATAATTTCATCTCAAACTTCTAAATTAGAGAAGAAGAAAATTAGTGATTTTTGATGGAATAGAATAAAATTTATCTCACCCACTTTTATTTTATTTTATCTTTTTTAACATACCCAAAAAATTGAATATATTTTTATTTCCCTCTATTTTATTCAATCACATCAATCCAAATATACTTTTATTCTTGTTTAGGTAAGAAAAGAAAAGAAAAAGCATGTATTGAAAAGTGTTTATCTTATTTTATTATCTAAAATAAAAATAATATAATAAAAATAGTATACCAATAACATTATTCATGTTACTAAGGCTTAAAAACCGTGAAATAGGCAGCAGCTCTTTAAAAAGATAGTTTTACATAAACCTCATGACAAATAAATTAAAAAAAAAGAATAAAAGTAAAAATAAAAATAAAAAAAATAAAATAAGAAATAAAATAAAAATGCGTCTAAATTAATTAGAGTTTTTTATCTCTAATATTATCAAACTTATTTTTTGACAACGGCGTTCAAAACTTGATACGCGTAAAATACATTAAGAGCAAGATATCTTTCTATCGCTAAGTAATATAGGACTTGAGTCTCAATTATCAATCTTACGAGAAATAAGTGATAATTACTATATTCATAAAACTCTTGGTTATTTAGACAATTGAGAGTAAAAATAAATTCAAATTAAAATAATAAATAAATAAATAAAAATAATAAACAATTAGACAATGTAAAGATAATTAACGAGAGAGGGACTATGGTGTAAGGTTCACTTGAATCTAATTAATCTGATTTTCACTCATTTATGATGTAAAGTAATTTTTTGTCAATATTTTCTTAATTGCTATTAAATCTTAATGGTCATGGATGAAATAATATTTTATTCTTAAATTAAATCACTTATTTAGTTGAATTAATTAAGAATGCATTAGGTCTCAATTCAATAAATAAACTAACATACATGTTAATTCCATTAGTAGGATAAATTAATGTTTGGTTATTCATCAATCTAATCCTAAATTTATCATATAGATCTACTCATTAAATGTTGATAGTCACTGGTTAAATAATAAATTAAAACATGTTAAAAGTGATCAAGTTATGACAAGAATGCAAGCAATATGACAAATCTAAAAAAAAATTACTTTAATCAAATTCGAGATCAAACCCAAATAATTAAGAAAACAATATCTCTCATAGCTCTAGATATGAGTTTAGTTGCTCATGTTCAATACAAACAAACACATATCAAAATACAAACACATGAAAAGGAAACCCAAAGAACGGGAAAAATTAGAGAGAAAGAGAAATCAAAACCCCTTTTAGATCGTCATCCAAGATCTGCTATCGCGAAAGTGCTCTATCATGATTAGAGATTTTCTGCGTTGTGTGCCAAATGTGTTGAATTTAGCTTAACTTTTCAATTTAAAGAAAATCACGTATGTTGTTACGCCACCAGAGCTTAGGCGCTGGCTTATGGGCGCTCAAGCATTGACCCACTTAAACAGAGACGCACTAATGCGTTGCGCGCTCAGGCACAGGGACACCTTATCAGATTTTATTCTTTTTCTTACTTCTTTAAATATCCAGTCTTCTTCATGTGTAATTACTTACCAAAAACAAATAAAATATGTAATAAGCACAAAATTAAAGAATAATAGAAACATGAGAAAACTTAAGAACAAATTTTAATCAAAAATATTAAAAGATGATAAAAAAACTAAAAAATTAAACCATAAAAATATGAGATATTAAAAGTTCATAACCTCATAAAGAGATGAATAAATATTCAAGAAGTTTTGTACTTAGTATGTATTTGAATTAGTTTATTTTATATTCAAAATAATATATAAAGAAATTTTTAAAAAAATAAACAATTATTTCCTCTTAAATAATTTTTTCCAAACATGCTATTACCATATGTAAAAGGAGTTATGTTAAGAAGTTTAAAGGAATGTATTGTGAATTCAAATTGGACCAATAAGATTAAGGCTGTGTCTTAGATACACCTTAAATATTAGAAAAAATTTTAGGTAAGTACGATCTACTATATCATTATTTAAATACTTAAATTATTATTTAATATATATAAAAATATTATTAAAGATTAGTATAATTTTATAATGGTTGTTACTATATTATACATATCAAATAATAATTTAAATTCTTAACTCTAAATACTGATCATTGATATGATAGAAAAAGAGGTAAAATGTGATCAACGACCAGCAATCAAGATTGGAAACCTGTTGAACAAGTCAGGGAAATCAGAAAAACAAAAAACAAGAGAAAGGGATGACTTCGTTGTTCTGCAGAGAGGTCGGAGGTTTGGGTGGCTGGGCTCGCGGTGGTGGGGCAGAGGTAGTGGCTCACGGTGGAGAGGGGGTGACGAGTTCGTGAGGTGTGGTTCGGTTGAGGATATGGTGGCTGGGGTTAGGTCATGACTGATTTGTGGTGGTGGCGTCGTTGCGCGTGGAAGTGTTGGATTTGTGGTGGCGGCGGCACAGTGAAGTGTTGGAACGGCGGTGGGTGTCACGGTGGATCTGGGGGAGCAGCGGTGGGTGGCTCAGCGTATCTGGGGGAACGGTGGTGGGCGACGGGTTCTGGCAAGTTTCGCGGTTGCTGGGTTGTGTGGTTCATGGATGAGAGTGGTTGCCATGGAGGTTTGGGTCTATCCGTCTATGGCTTGTGGCTGTGTGGGCGACGGTGCATGCAGCTGCTGGGTAGCGCGCGGTGGCAACTACAGTTGCGCGACGGTGGAGGCTGGCCGATAAGAGAGGGCCGCCGCACCCTTTTTTTTCTCTCCTTCCGCGGCTGTCATATCAGATCTACGCATCTGAGGTCCGCTTTTCTTTCCGTCAACCCCTTCACCGTGTTTGTCACTTTCCCCTCGGCCAGCCACCGAACCGTGCTGCCACCGGAACTTCACACTCTGCACAGTCACCATGGTTAAAATGTCATTTTGCACCCTTATAACTGGTTTACCATCTGCCGCATATCAAGAGAGGATGCATGCATGCACCCTGATAAAAGAGGGTGCAGAGCAACATTCTCTTAAGATTAAAGGTAAAAAAGCAAAACAAGACGAGGAAAAAGTGCATAACAGAAGCCAACTGCCCCCAATTAATAACGGTTGGTAGAAAATTTACGAATTAGGATTTAACATTTAGCATTTCTGATATAAAAGTAATGATAAAAAGTAATTCTTAAAATGTTTTCAAACACTCATCTTAATAGCTGTGTGATTTCTGTAAAAACGAAACTGTGTATATATCGTTACCCAACGACTAAGGGGTTCAGTGTGCGTGGATAAGGGCTTGAAGGCTATTACTCTTTGTTAAAAGAATGTAAGAGAATTTGTTAAAGAGAATATAGTACTCTTTGTTTTTATATCTCGTAAGTTTTACCAAATACCAATCTCCATTTTTGCAGGAAGCTTGATCAAGTTAAATTTTATATCTTAATAAAAAATAGGACACAAATCAACAACAGAGAAAAAGAAGATGAGACTTAGGAAGGGGAAAATAATCGCTAGGCGATTAACAAACATAAATTATTTCAATGGTGCAGAAAAAGAGAGACCTTAGTCCTAATATTTGACAAGAAAAGGAAAACAAAGAGAACTTCAAATGAAATGGGAAGGGAGACTACGAGGCCTAGAGAGAAAGAACATGAGCATAGAAATCATTTGGCGAAAATCCTAATAATTTTTTTTAATTTCATTTTATTTTGATTGATGACCCTTCTTTGAATGATTGAGAATGTGCTCTTTTTTTCTTTTTCAATTGAGTGATTAAAATGCGATGCCTACATGAATTACCACCTTATGGGGGGACTCCATCCACAATGTTACACTTACACCAATGAGATGGCAAAGCCCATTATGCGATGAATCATTAGTTGATGAGACTAAACCTCAAGACTATGTGAAATTAAGCTGCAGCTCATTAAGAAGTAAGGACCCAACTATATATCTTCAAAATTGATATCAGTGATGTAATGTTGATGAAAGTTGACTATCATTTCCCACTATAAAGTAAAGGAGATACAAGTTTACTCAAGTTAACGCAGACTTCATGAGGCACATCACAAACCCATTAATTAATCAAAGTTAAAAATGCTTAATTCTTGATAGGAAAAAAGATGCCCCATTCTCTTGGACAGCTTTCTTCCTTAGAATTGGGTCCGTTTTCCCTGCTCCTATTGACGCAAGAAGGGGCCATGTCTGTCGAACCGAACGTAGCCCAAAGGAATGCATATTTGCTTCAATGAAAGGTGGACTGTCTGTTGTTTTGATAATGGTTGGAGAGTCACTGTAAGTGGTGCTGCTGTACTGCAAAAGCAGCGGTCCCTTCCAAGGCACTGTAAGTGGTGCAGCTACAGTGTAAGTGTTGAAGGGAACTGTTGGAAGTCAAAGTATGATGTAGTGGTCTGTTCCCCCACTGGGTCCATCAAACAATATGGGCTCTCGGCATTGAATCGTAAAGATTCAGGTGCTGTCTATGGAATAGCCATAGCTCCTGAATCCATTGGACTGTACGATGGTTGAAGTAGTAGATGAGGCTAGGCATAAATGGAAATTGAGGCTATCCATAATTTGCAAGGAGAAGAAAAGGTGGCCATATATGGTGAGAGTGGAAATATCTCAAGTTCTGAATTTTTAATTCGTAAAAGAGGTTTAACCAAGGTAACCATTTTAGGTGCATGGCTGCACAAAATCTAGATAGTTGCATTGAAAACGGACCATTTGTAATAATGACTGTTTGCTCTTTTACCTCTTCCAATTCATCTTCTCTCTTTAATCTCCTAATTTTCTTTTTTCCCCATCAAACTTGACTAGGATACATACTCATGAAAAGTGTTATGCCTGCATCTCCCCTTGAATAGCCGAGCATTCTCCCTTATCTCTAACATCTTTCACCGCAGTAAATCAAAATCAGATGTGGGAAAAAGAAAAAATTGACAAGATTGTAAGGATGGCAGCATTATGACAAAAAGTAATGGACAGTACAAGTATTTCACTAATTATGGTGGTAATTGATTTTATCTGGCTGATAATTAATACGATTCGGATTTGATGGATTGAATAAGACCTGGGGTTTCTTTTTCTTTTTCTTAATTGCCAATTATGTCTCCTATGTCTTGTCCTATAAGCAGATTGCAGATCTAAACAAAGTATCATTGACATATGCATGTGCTAACAACACTAATGAGCCTTCATTCAGTGGGTTACAACTTACAACAGGGGTCTCCTTGAATAGACACTACTAAGTGGTAGAGCTTATTAGTAGTCAGAGGAACGTGGGGTGCTTCCTAGAATAAAGTGTGGGACTTTAGAGATATTGATCTTTTGGACGTTAACATCAAGGAGTCCACAGCAGAGGCCATGGAGCAGCCTGGGCGATATGTAAAATGTCCAATAATTAATTAAGGCAATAACATATAAGAAATTATTAGCAGTATTAATGAGAGCTTAGCATAATCCCATTATCCCAAGTTGATGGTTGATGTTTCTTGTCAATTGGTTGTCATCCTTTGGAAAAGGGTTGGGTTAAAGATAATGAAACGAGGCAAATGGAGGCATTCTCACTCATTTGTGTTCAATGAAACATCAATTATGGCCCCTTCTGACTTCAAGTTACTTGTTGATTAGAATCTTCAAAATTAGCGATTTTGTAACTTCCCTCTACTAATAATCCGTCCCATCAGTTCCTAAACAGCAGGATCTTTCGTTCTATCCGTGTCTTGATAGTATTTATATAGCATAATATATAATAATATTAATAATAATTATAAGAGAAATGATAGTCAAAGGATTAGGCACAGGGAAAAAACAAACAAAACTTGTTTATTTTTTGCAAAATGTCAAATTAATATCCTGTGTAGAGTGATCCAATGACTTACACAGATATATATGTCAATTCGCATTCCACTATTAATTGTATGTCTAGCATTACTTCTAACTATAAACATAAACGAATAGGTTTATCGACAAACCAACAGTTGCTTACAATTATCTGAATGCCTACAAGCCAAAAGATTATCAGTAGCTAAAGTCTACTAAAGCAGAACAAGTACAACTTGGAGGTTGTGAATACAACATAAAGTTTTTTTGTTTTTTTTTTCAATACGTGCGGTTGTTTGGCCAAGATATCTTGCACAAGTATTTGCTTCCTGATAGATGCATGTGGTGCAACTCAACATGCTGCAACTGGTGCATTAGCTGCCTGCAAGAAGCCAAAAGCTAACGAGTCTTAATGATGGATGCTAGCTGTGGTTAGCATCAGATTAACCAAGATACAAGAAAGGTAGAATATCACAATCATTATATTGGTTATTCTAAGACCGGAAGCCGATTGTGTACGTCCAACTTCAAAGTCAATTTTGCATATCGCAAAAGTTACTTCTGACCAAGAAAAATATTAACCAAACAACTACAGTTAATATAAAAGTTAATTCTAAACTGATAAAAATAATTCTGAACCATCCAAAATCTAAAATAAACAGCCCATTAATAACCTTGCCATGTTGAAGATGTCGCACTCGACGTACAACTAGAAGTTGAACAAAAATGTTACTTTAATACTTTCAGATGGGCAACTCAAGTTACACAACACAGAAGCCTCTCAGTGTGCAGTTCACACGTGTAAATCTTAAGAGGGAGGGAAAAAAAAAGTTGGTTGATATGGTTCGTACTTTGGATCAGAAACACATGCCCTTTGTGTGGAATTTGTGTTATCTATTTCTGCAGCTAATGACTTGATATTGAAAATGAATGACTGGGAGGGATATGGTGAGTGGGGGTGGGTAAAATTATTTATTAAATTGTTATTTTTTTTAAATTATTTATAAAATTATTTTTTTTTAAATTATTTATCAAAATATTACTCTTTTGAAATTATATATCAAACTGTTATTCTTTTATCTTACGTAATTTTTATTATTATTATCTGGCTTACCAAGATGTGTCAAGTAGGATGACGCATCTACGTAAGTTGAGCCAACACGCTTAGCGCAACTTACGTGGATGCGTCATCCTACTTGACGCATCTTGGTTGGTCTGAACAAGGAAAATGCCACCCTTATTGGCGTAACTCTTGTAATTTTATTTTATTTAATTAAGAGAAATTTTGATATTTATTATAATGAATTATATTTTTAATGAATTTATTTATACCAACATATTTCATTAAAAATATTACAATTAGCATCATATTACTTCATAAATTAAGTGTTATAATTATAATTATAACACTTAAAGTATTTATATTACGGACATTGCATAGTATTTGCTCGGGCTTCAACTACATCGACATTCTTCTTTCGAGAGGTAATTTTCTACACGATCTTACACTCATTGCTGGAGCATGACCGCATTACGATGGAATAGCTGCGTCCAGCTCCAGCAACAGATAACATTTCAAGGCTGCCCGAGCAGCCTAGTCAACAGGGAACGCGGCGTAGATGGAAGAGAGGATTAGCGAGCACTCGGACAAGACTTCGACATCCCGAGGACTCCAACTCTATCAGCCAGCATACGACTCAGCCTCCTACCACTGCTACATACCCCCCCACTCAACCACCACATGCATATTACCCACCATACCCTTACACACCGTATCCATACCTGCCACCGGGTTATCCCTCATATCCTTACCCACCACATGGTTACCAACCATATCCTTACCCATCACAGTCAGGTTCCTCTTCCGATCCATCTCACAGGCCACTGCATTCTGATGCGGGTCCATCTCATTGACTTTGACATGTAATTATATTCAATGATTTTGTGTAAAAGACTATTGATAATATCTTATTGTGAGTTTGGTACCCTTATTAGATTAGATTATATATGTTTTCGGCTCAATTTTAGCTTTTATTAAAGATCTTGGTAACTGGTTGCATTAAACAGGATCATGTACTTTTGGGGAGGTCCAACATTTAAGGAAAACTGTCAAAATTTTCACTAATTTGAATTACTAAAAAATTCAGAGGGGGATTATTGAGATCCGAATCCTACTCATTAAATAAACGTTTCAAACAATGTTATTTTTTACTAACATAAATGTGTAGTAACATACGGAAAAAAGGCCTATAAATTACAAGCATAATGTTTTTTTTAGATAATATTTAGTAACATATCATAGTTAGTTAGGACGTGTGTACAACGAGGTGACGGTGTTGAGAATTATAATATTCATTAAATAATTCATTAGATAACAGTGGCAAAAAATGTTCATTATTTTAATGCTTACTTTCATAATTTTGGTTTGTTAATATTTAGATTTTGAATTTGTGTGATGTAATTTTATTAAATACTTCAAGTGTTACAATTATAATTATAACACTTAATTTATGAAGTAATATGATGCTAATTGTAATATTTTTAATGAAATATGTTAGTATAAAAAATTCATTAAAAATATAATTTATTATAATAAATATCAAAATTTCTCTTAATTAAATAAAATAAAATTACAAGGGTTACGTTAACAAGGATAGACGTTTTTCTTGTCCAGGCCAACTAGGATCGCTAAGTAGGATGGCGCATCCACGTATGTTGCGCCAAGCGTGTTAGCGCCCTACATGGATGTGTCATCATCCTACTTGGCGCGTCCTGGTTGGCCAGAATAATAATAAAAAAAAAAATGTCACGTAAGATAAAAAGGTAACTTGATTTGGTATATAATTTCAAAAGAGTGACATTTTGATAAATAGTTTTAAAAAAATGATAATTTGATAAATAATTTAAAAAAAATGATAATTTGGTAAATAATTTTATCAATAATAACAGATTTGGTTAAAAAGCCTGTGTGATTGTCAATGATCTTTGTATATTTTTTATATAATTTGTAAAATAAAGTCTTATTTTGGTACTTGAAATTTATCAAAAAAAAAATAGTACTTGAAAGTTATATCTTTTATTAATTTAGATTATCATAAATAAATTTTATCAATTTAATCTCTAAAACTTAAAATTTTTAATTTTTTCAACCCTCTATCTATTTAAGTTTAACAATATTAACTTTAAAAGTTGATTTGTAATATTAAAAGATAAGATATCATGTTAAACTCAGTTAATTGAATCAAAATGATATTGTTAGTGGCCAAAATGATGTTACTTGGGGTTTGTATATGAGCGCATAATATTCTATTTTAGAGTATTTATATATCTTTTTGATATGCATTTTGGTTTAATTGGATGAGTTGAAGACATGTCACGTAATCTTTTAACGCTATAAATAAGTTTTTAAAGTTAACATTCCTAAACTCAAATAGATGGAAGATAAGAAATTAGAAAATTTAAGTTTTAAAGATTAAATTAATAAAAGATATATTTTTCAGGAGTCAAAATAGGGTTGTATTCTAATTTGTGTACCACTTTATTGTAAAAGATTTATTTTTACACAAATTACACATCATAAATTTTAGGGAAATATTTTATGTATATTAAAATATATATATCATATTTATATCATATATTAACGTGAAAGAAATATTAAATTATTTTGTATGTAGTCAGTAACATTCTTTGTAATATATAGAATAATTTTGTAAATAGATTAAATAAAATTAAATATATTTTAATTAGACAAATAACAAAATTATAAATTTTATGAGTAAAACATTAAATTAATTAGGATAATAAAGATTTATATTACAAAAGTAACGTGTAAATATTACTGTCCGTGAGTAAGTAAAGGTCATCGTTGCTTTTTTTTATATTATTATTCGTTGGATCAAGTCTATTTTTATGTCAACCACATAATAAACTGCGTCATAATATGGACTTTCTTTTGTTTGACGAGGTCATAATATGGACAATGGAGTATGGGTGTTGATGTAAATATCATTTTTTTAAATTATTTTTGCTAGTATATCAAGTTGTAAAAAGTAATCATGTTTTCACCTACAATGAGTGGGTTGAAATGATAAAGTAACATCGATTCTTCCGGATAAAGATATAAATTTAAATTTTAAAAAAATAATTTTTATCAATAAATTACATAGCTATCATGTTCTCAAAGTTGAATAAGATTAATATTATAGACAATTAAAATGAATTGTACTTATAAAAATATCTCATAATTAAAAAAAATTATCATAATTTCCTTCTGACATAGATCTTCCTTTGCCTTCGTTGGGCCCATAAACAAAACACCATTGCCTCTTTTAACTTAAAAAAAAAAAGTATGGAAACAAAATATTTTAGTATTTTACTATATATATTAGCCTTTAAGACAATATACATGAGCCAAAAGATTTTCCACTATAAATTCTCCATCTGAGTGCGAGTGCGTATGTTTATTATCTTATATGAAGCAAGATAAAGCGAAGTAATATTCAAGTAATAATGCCAATGAGGTTTATTCAATTAGTAAGATCAAATAATGTTGATAAAAAAATTGAATTTAAATTTTGTAAATAATCTTTCATTGACAGGACATTTATAAAAATCACTGTAAACTCAATTTAGAAATTAGGCAAGTTGTCCTCACCACTCCCCTAAACTTTTAGCTATAAAGAAAACCAAGCAGTAGCAAATAATAATAATAATAATAATAATAATAATAATAGATTTAAATTTATTAAATTGTTGCGAAATTTTTAAATGGATTACTATATTATATAGAGGAGTGCTATTGCTAGCATTATCCTATTATATATGAATCTTAACCTCAATGAGATGCACAAATATAGAACTTTGTTTACATATATACTAGTCTACTATATAGAACTTTAACTATAATTATATAAACTACCTCGTTGCGAACTTTATCTGCAGTGCTTGAATTCTTTTAGTCCACCACAAAAATACATTGAATATTAATTTTTCTCGTATTACACAAGTTATTCAAATAGTACCAGATCATAATTTATGTCTTGAAATTTTTTTTAAATATTTAATTTTAACTCGTTGGCAAGAATGACCAAGTGATGTATTAACTCTAAAGTTCTTCAACACCAACAATTTCAACTTTCAATTAAAGAAGGAGATCTTCTACATTTTGGGTTATGGGATTGCCACTTAAACTTGATGATGATGGTACGAGACATCAACATTACCACCTTCTTGATTGTTTGATTTTTCCCCTTGCTTTGGTCCTTTCACTTGTTTCCAATATCGATGAATGAAGATAATGCTCAGTACAATTTGCCATGTTTTGAAACTAGATAAGATTATATCGTAATGATTTGGAGAATATTTTCTGGCTAGCATCTTTTTCATTTGCAACTATGAATTGATGTTACTTTAAATTTGCTTTCATGATTTCTATTGGACTGAACTGAAGGTGATTCTACCATATTGAATTATTGATATGCTCCTCCTTAAGTTTGTGGGTGACTAACTTCGCCTCCTTGTCTTCTGGAACATTTCGTGTTAAAAAAGTCTTGACCTCAAACAAAAATTAGTGTTGAGGTTACCACTAAATTATCGAAAATCAACCTTCATGACATGAGGTAATCTCACTTATCCTATTTTGTCTCTTTAATTTATTGAATTGTACGTAGCCTCCTTACATTTGTCTTCATATTTCTGAATCTTCATACAACGTTGGAGGTCTACGTTGATGGTTGCTAAGTTGGAATTTGTGCTCTAACTACTTCTCGAATATGGTTGAATACTCTATTGTCCACAGACTCTTATTCAGAATATTCTTCAAATATATATATATATATATATATTTGTTGATTTACGTGTTGGTCAGAGGCACCATTTCTGGCATAGTAATCTCCATCACCTCCATGAATTATCAATCACTAATTAAGCTGAAAAGCATGTTGAAAATCTCATAATTCGTGGATCACCATCTCCTCTTGAGCTTCGATGCCGTCTCCAGGATCCGCGGATTCTTACGAGTTCTTGAGCAGGCCGTTCGTCTGTGAACTAGAGGGCTATAATATAAGCATAGCTAAGTACGAATTGGGTTAGAATTCTAGAAAACACCATTTAATAATTACAGGGAACTAAAATTTTGATGCACTAAAATTTTATTAAATTGATAACCAAGTTAAATTGTATATGAAACTTCTACCAAAAAATTGTATGTGAAACTCACCAAGTTAATAAATGTACTATTCCACCTTTTATAACAACTACTAATTCAATGTCCGAATTGGGATTTCATAAAACAAAAATAAAAAAAATATTGACAAAATAAATAAACAGAAAAATACATATTTCTAAATAAAATCTTTTTACAGTTAGGTGTTTTTCTTTAGTAGAAATGTGGGTTGTATAACCAGGGATGATTATAACTTGTTATTCTTCAATAAACTCCACACGCTGACACGCACCTAATACAAAGATGTTTTCTTGAGCTGATATATAAAACAGTTGAAGCATAAACACATCGCATTTCATGATCATGAACTTGATAATTTGCCGCCAATAGCTTCACGGTTTTGCACTCTTTAGGGAGAACAGTATGTAGCAATATTTTTACTGTTGGATTAGGCATTGTGATAAGATAATGGCAGACAGGAATTGCAAAATGCAAATCCATCCGTCCTTCGCCAGAGCGAGTAGTACTATAAATTAAAATTAATACAGCCTCTGTCTCACATCAATTCATCATTAATGAATTAATTAATTAACAAATGGGTTAAAAACGGATTTGCCGACAATCACTGTGTGTGCTAATCACGCGGCAAGGCATCAACGGCAATTAACCTCATTCACGTCAATTCAGAGCAAATGGTAAAACAATTGAAGAAAACAATAATCGCATCAAGAGACTTTGACTTGATTATATTTATTTATAAGATTTTGTTAAAGAAGTCAAAATAAATTTTTTATTAAAATAAAATATTTAATATATTAAAACTAAAAAAAATGTTTATCTTATTTTTTAAAAAAAATTATTTTAATTTCTTTATAAACTACTCCTAACAAAATCCTTATTTATATATTACAACATTCTAGCTAGCGTCGAAGCCCATCACTGTACATGTTGGCTTGTTATTCTCACAACTCCAGAGTAGACCCTAGAGGGGAATTTACAAAAAGTGTCACCTGAGACAGTGAGAAATCCTGTGCAGTGCCAGTGTGTGTTCCTTAATAATAATGATAATGTAATGGTACATTAGTGCAGAGATCTCCACCGTTAAAAGCAATTATTTTTATCATGAAATATTGAAGAAAAAATGATGTAATGAATGAATACAGACCATTAAATCTCAAACTGTATCAGGATCCGTTGAAATTAATATTTACATTGTTTGGTAATGATGCTAAGCCATAATTAGTTGTACAGTCTCATCAGCCCAATGCATCACGTCGGTACTTACTCATTGAGGAGGGTCCCATGCGTGGAAGGAAGGGTCAAATGGCCCCCATGCATGCATAGAGCTTTCTTAAGATTGTATGTGTTTTAAAGCATTGGGTGGTCCTGCATGAGCTATAAGCCATATCCCAATCCCTCTCCAATCCATCCAATGTCCAATAATTGAATGATCGAATGGTTTAGACCTTAGATACCAATTGTTGTATGTATGGTTCAGCTGAGTGCTGCCTAGGCAACTTATCCTCTTTTAATGGAAGATATTGGCTTGCACATGTGTGTAGTTGTTCTCGTCCTGAAGATCGTGATATTACCTTGGATTGCCAGTCTCGGCTTCTCTCCCTTCTGTACCCACAATTGAACTTTTGAGGCTACTTAATGGAAAAAGATATAATAACTGATTTGCAAATCAAGAGTAATGTTACAAACACTTTTTTATTAACAATTCACATGCATTAATTCTTTTTTTTTTCACCGGAGATTATTTTTGCGGATCAATATATTTAGAGCATGTTTCGTTGGGATTACTTCCCAACCAAACAATTTTTTTGTTCCATAAAAAAATATTTTAATAATATTTTTATATGTTTGATAAAATTAATTTTAAATTTTGTATAAAATTTAATGTATTATAATTTTTTATAATATTAAATATTAAAACTTATAATTTTATATTATAGATTATTTTTATATTTTGATATATAAATATTATTTTATTATTAATTAAATAATTTTTTAATTATTTTATATATATTTTAATAATTTAATACATAAAATAATTTTTTTATATTATTCAAACGAAATAAATTATCTTAACATTATTTTTTAATTAATATATTCAAATATAAAATTAATTTTATTATAATCAATTATAACAAAAAATATAATAATTAATTATTAAAATAATTAAATTTTCACCACTTTCACACACACTTAAAAGTAGCATTATCAGTTTTTTTAATAAATCTGACGCATTGCATGGGGCATAAAGGATTTGATATTCTATACCACAGTTGTTTAACCCGTCCGTGACGGCCCAGACGGTTGTCTCTGGAAATCCGTGATTCAGTCTCTAAGTCAATTTAATTTTTGTGTATTACATATTAGCATAGTAAATCGGTTAAATCTATTTTTTTTAAATATATAAAATCTTAAAATAATTATTTGTAGGTTTTGAAGTAAGTACATGAAAGGCATTTGTGATTAAGTATATTATGGAGAAAACTTAGGTAAAGTTCAGCTGTCTTGTGGTCTTGTCTCCGATAAACATAACATGTGTTTTATTTTTTAGGAGTTATAGAAAAATATCACATGTCGTGTTTTTTTGGATATGTGACCATTAAGAATTTTACCTAAATTTTGTCCGTATATTATGTCGTTAGATATTATGTATTTTTTTAGTTATATTCTTAGATTTTTAATTTATATTATTATCTAATTAATCTAATTTTTAAGCATGATGTTAAATTATTTTCATTGATAGTTTGATTATATCATATAAAATATTTTTATATAATTTATTTTAATATATTAATTTTTCATAGAATATTTTTTATATAATATCGATTTTTTTGTTTGAATTTTTTGGTTCAATTGTTTAACTCACGATCGGACCATTAAGCCAATGATCCGGCATTCTAACTATGACAACTTCCAATCTAAATTATACAATTATATTCTAAAGTAAAAAATGCACCTTAATTAAAGAATAAAAAATGCAAACTATTAAGAATTTTATAAGGATTTTGTTATGACACTTGTTAAGAATTTAAAATAAGAAATTCTTCATGAAAAGCATAATATTTAATGTATTGGGAATTAAAAAAACTTTACTTTTCATATAAAACTTCTTATTTTGATTTCTTTAACAAGTGTTTGTAGAACACTTATTAAAAAAATTCATTTTATAAAATACAAGTATCTATATAACAGAATATGAATATATGAGAATTTTTTTAAAATACAAGCATCTTATTAATTTTATCATAATTGGTTACTTCTTTTATAATACTATTTGAAGTCACTACAAGAAAAATGTCGATTATCGTCAGTGTTTTTCAACAAAATTGTGTTCGCTAGTAAATAATTACTTTTCAACAGACTAATTCACTAAAAAGCAATATATATATGATGTGTATCAGGTGAGAGAAATGTTTATTGTAAGAGGTGAGAGGAGTAAATATTAACCACTAGATCTTACATATATAGTCAAGATTAAAATATAAATATATGTGACTTTTTTAAATGGTCACACGACCTTCAAATAACTTTTAATCTTGACCATCCATGTATGGTTATATGTCATATATATATATATATATATATATATATATAAGAAGCGTATGTGGTAAGAAAAGTGTTTATTATAAGAGGTAAGAGGAGTGAATCTTGATCATTAAATCTTACATGAATAGTCAAGATTTGAATAGTCAAGATTAGAACATAAATATATGTGATTTTTTTAAGTAGTCACATGATATTTAAGTAACTTTTAATCTTGACTATCCATGTATGATTGTATGGTAAAGTAAAACTGATTTCTAGTTGGAATCAATTTGTGATAGATCGAGCCATGTGGAAAATCTACCAAAAAATAAAAGAATGGAAACCGATGTGATAATTTTTTAATTTTTTTGACAAATAATTTTTCAGTTTGTGGTGAATCGAGCCACCAAAAAATCTGCTAGAAAAGGAATGAAAACTGATGCGATAACTTTTTAAATTTTTTGACAAATAAATTTTGTCAAAAAATTCACTAGAGTTAGTGTACGGCTAATTGAGCCACCGTAAAAATTTGACAAAAATTAAATTATAACCACACTTGCGAAACCTACTTACTTAATTCTTATTAATTTCTTCTCTCTTCCCTCTTCTTCGATCGCGCTCTCTCTCTTCTCTCTTCCCTCTCCTCCGATCACTCTCTCTTCCTCTCCAATCATTCCCTTTGCCTCACTGATCACTCTCGGCCTATGAAGGTTATGTTTGCAAGAGCAATACAAGTACATAGCTTAAGTTTATATGATTTGCAATACCCACCATTTGACTATCATCAAGTTCAATGCTTCGTTTAGCTTACAAAATGAAACACAAAATTCATTGGAGACTTCACCAATGGTTGTCAAAGTTTATGTTGTGCATTTTTTTCTTTAACTTTTTTTCTTGGATTTGATGCATTGTTTTGACTGTGTTTTTCTTTATGCTCTGTAATACGGTATTGGTTTGTTTGATGGTTGGGGGAAAGATGTATCAATTTCTTCTTGGGATTGTTGGGTAATAAGTTAGAAGAATAATATTGATGACACAGAATTCCTTTTGCAAGTTTGTTTTCTTGAAGCATTTGTTTTTTGAATTATCCTGCGTTTTGTTTTGTATTAATCAGAATAATTTTATGCAAAAATCACACTTTCAAATTATTTTTCCTTTGCTTCATTGTTCTAATTTGGCTTGAATTTTTATTAAAAAAAATTAGATGTGTATGTAATTTTTCAACATTGCAACGTTATTTGTTTCTTTCAAATTTATTGTATTGATGAATGAATTTATTTATTTATTTTCATTTTACTATACAAGTTTATAGCTTAATATTTTTTGTAAAAAAATAACATAACATTTTTGACAGATTGACCGTCAAAAATATTCTAATTGACAAAAGCTATGTCACTATTTTTTGTTGGAATATGCGCTAAAGATTTTTGGTGGATTTATCCGCCAATAAGTTTCTGGCAGACTTATTCACCAATAAGTTTTCAGCTAAACTTATCCGCTATTTCCGATAGATATAGATTTCCTGTGAGCGTTTTACTAGTGACTAATTTTTTATTGAAAATTTGCCAAAAATTAATATTTTTAACATATTTCTAGCATATATAACCGCCGGTAAAACGCAATTTTCTTATAATGAGTACACTCACACTTTAAAATATCCATATTCATAAAATTATACGTTTTGTAACTTTAATATTTTTCGCTAGTTTCATTTGTTACTTTTTACAATTTTTGAGAGAGAGAATGAGGGGATCAATTCAAGAGTTATATTATGGTTCTGGCATTCATTAGTAATTAATTAGGGGTGTACATTATATGGGGTAGGATGAGTTTAGCTTGATTTGAATTCAATCCGATATTTTTTAATGAGCCAATTTTTTAGACTTGAACTCGACTTAATCATAGTTTAATAATGATCGAGTTCAAGCAAGACTAATTTAATATATAGATATAATGTATAATTTTGAATGTTATGCATAGTTAAATCATAAAATTATATATGTAAAAAATTAAAATTAAAGTATATTTTATAATATATATTTTAAAACAAATAATATCAATATAAATATATTATTATGTTATATAAAAGTTATTAATTTAAGTCAAAAATTTTATTATTTATAATTAATTAAAAAACATATAAACTTTAAAATACTTCGGGTCACCAGATTAGATTGGCACGACATGAAATATAACATGAATTCAACCTAAAAACACACCAGATGTAACATCTAAAACCCTAAACTTATCCAAATTAATTTCAAGTAAAGTTAAGTTAATAGAAAGGATCGAATATTGAACACCTCTATTAGTAGCACTGGCATGATCAATAATAGGATTGCTACAAATTTCGAGATTTATACTAGTCTGGAGCAATTTTTAACTTTGCACACCGTACACTATCTAACATCATGAGTACAGGAGATCAAGAATTCTTAATAACACATCTCAGCGGGATTATGTGTTGTTTTTAATTAGAGGTTAACAGAGGCCTTCATTTTTTAGATTAACCAAAAAGAAGAAGAAGAAGAAACCTTCATTTTTAACTATCCACATGCTACATTGTTTGGGTCTAATCATAAACAATGGCACGTTTTTAAACCAAGTACAAATGGTAGACAGACAATTTATGTACATTGATTATCGATATGAAATCATTTATAATTTTAATGTTAATTTTAAAAAAATTATCTCTTAGGGATCATATTCGAAATTGCTCAATTTGTGGAGAATCAAAAGAAAAAAGTTCTTCCTCTAGTTACATTTCATATTAATAAATTGAACAAACACCCGTTTTAGTCCTATCAAGATACACTAAGTGGGTGTTTAATCTAATAAATTTAATGGAGCTCTCTCTAATATAATGCACTAAATGGAGCTTTCTCTAATAAATTGAGGATTGTCTATTATTCCTGTGTGCTGCAAAAAGCGACATTTTCTTCAGTTGAGCTGCGCTCTGTTGCGTTCTAGCATTTAAAAACACATAAAATTCGTATGCCCGACTATTTTGCTTCAAAATTATACAATTTTTGCCGCTCAAATTAATCCTAGCTAGTTCAATCATGTTAAACCTAATAATTTCTCCAATCTGTGCCCATAATCAAGAGGGAGGGACACAGATTTGGTGAGTCACTTCGTTGGATACCGTGCTTTGTGGAGACTAAATGCAATGTACTTCGTTGCAATCAACATTTGTCTCTG
This sequence comes from Ormosia semicastrata, assembly GCA_029884595.1. Taxonomy (NCBI): domain Eukaryota; kingdom Viridiplantae; phylum Streptophyta; class Magnoliopsida; order Fabales; family Fabaceae; genus Ormosia; species Ormosia semicastrata. The sequence continues at coordinate 10,060,912 of JAQQTO010000054.1, read as the reverse complement.
AATTTCGATCAAACCTTTACAACTTTTAAGAGTTCCTCATCACAGTTTTCACCTCAAGTCACGCGAGGAGAGAATATTACAACTGACATAACATAACTCAGCTCAAAGAAAAATATATGATTCTACTTCTTTGTGGTTAGTGAGTTTGTCATAAGGGAGTGGATTTTTAGTTTTCTGTTTGTGGAAGAAGAAATAAATCCATGGCCAGGATTGAAGATTATGAGGTCTCAAAAAATATTGGAGTTAAGCTAATTTTCGACCTAACTCTTCTGCCATCTTTATTTCTTTCGTTTGCCTAATTTAGTGTTACTCAGTGAGGCTTTCATATTATATAAGCGAACAAAGTAACGATCCTTTTATGTGTATTTTACTCTCAAATGGATTTTCTAGTCATATGCAGACATGTCAAGCATATATGAAGCTATCTGCATAGCTAATTGTAAAAGGTTTTCGAGGATCATCAATGATTTGATTTGCATAGTAGCATTAACTCAATAGTCAATACACTAGAGAAATAGTGTTGGAACTGCTTTACGATGCATCATCATGAGACGTTGTAACGAACCATACAAAAAGAGAACCAAGCAGTTTGAACTTTAAAGGTAGGGTAATGAGGTTGTCTCTCTTTAATTAATTAATTCATCAACTATTGTTGAATTGACACCCGGTGGTTACCAGTTTTTTGGGGATCCAACATCGCCGATTGTTCTTTCTGTCAAAGTAGTGCTTCCCTTTTTGGCATTATATTGGTGCTACCCGGAGGATCATTTGGTCCTTGGGCACCCCAATGATTTAAGGGAAACGGCCCAATATGCATGCAAGATGGCGGCCATATTTGGCAGAAGACATTATTTTATAGGGAACCCCTAGTTCTAGACTAATTACATGCCTACCTTGCAGTACGCATCTACTTTTATGCTCTCAATTCCGAGTGGGGTTACGGTTTAAGGTTGGAATTTAACATAATATTTTGTTTTTGTCTAAAATTAATTGATATTAAATAGAGTTCTGATATTATTTGAAATTTTAATTTAAAATTAATTAATATTAAATGAAGTGATTTAATAAATATATAAATTGTACTTAAAAAATTAAAACAAACGATATAAAACTCTTAACATTAGTCATGTTATTTGTAAATAATTTCGTTTTATAACGATGAGCATTAGTCTAAAACTATAGAAAAATGTTAAGTTTTATGAAGTGAGATTCGTGAAACGGCACACGAAACATGAAAAGTGGTGCTAAGTTGTGTTTTGTTCGCCCATAATGTGTTTTTTTTTTTTAGGCTTTTAAATTTCAGTTTTGTTCGAAACTTAGAGTAGCATAAGTCATTTGTGAATCTCCCCCACGAAATTGTTTTCGTGGATATAGCACCACTTAAAACTGTATATTAAGTAATTAAAATTTTTATGAACTAAGATTTTTGCCCTCTCTTTTCGGTAAAGTTCTTGTAAATATTTTTTAAAAAATTTATTGTAAATATTCAATCTATATTTATTTTGTAAACTCAACCATCCAGAAGTAATCTGTGCAATAAGACAGCTCCATGTTTTTTTTTTCCCGTATGTACAAGCCAGTTTCGCTTTAATTCAGAGGGGACAACGGTCAATAAAACTGTACCGAAATACCTAAATCTGGAATTGATATGACCCGATCATAAGCACACTCGTGTGATGTGATTTAATCAGTTTAAGCAATGCATATAGACATTATTGAAAGGTCACGCAGCCACATCCATTTACGGACGTCTCATCTGGACCTCATTAAATCTTGACATGTTGTAGGCCATATGGCCTAGCTAATAATAATCTTCCACCGCTGGCAAGTGGCAACTTCTTGCAGAATGCAGAGAGCCTCACAGCTGTTAATTAGGTCATATTTCCCCTTCACCTTAGGACTCAGCTCCGAGATCAAAATCTTACACCGCTTTTCTCTTTTAACCATACTTATTACTCTCTCCACTACATTTTCAAGTTTTTAAACTTGTTTATAGCAACTGCTCAATATCAATTTCTCTCTTTCAACTCTAGATTAGCAATCCCCTCCAAGTATATGTGTGACAGTTATGATTGAGTTCTTAAAAATTGATTATTATTATTATTATTATTATTACTACAAATGTCAAACGGGACATTGCTAAGGTCAAGGGTGCACCATAATGGTGTTGCAGACAGATAACTTATTATAATATATAAAGGAAAAGACTCACATTCTCCTTTAATTTGGAGGATTCTTTCAAATGCTCTTAAGTGTTTCTTTTTAATGTTACTTTTATATCTTTAAACTTTTCTTTTCGTTTTTTAGGGAGAAAAAAAGAGAGTGGAGAATTGGAGATGTCTCTTTGGCTGTCTGTTTGTAAGCATGCACGATCTGTGAGAATATTTGCTTCTCCATGGCACAAGAGATTTTTTTTTTCTCTCTCTCTTTACGAACTAATTAAAATTTAGTTTCTCATACTATTATCTGCTTAGCTTAAATATAAATTTTCTTTATTATTTAAACAGAGAAATGATTAAATGCCACCACACTCCTCTCACGGCTAGCTGAAGGTGGAATATAAAATGAGTTTGGTTATATTTTCTTAAAACTTTAAGCTAATATCTTTTTTAATATTTAATAAAAAAATTTAAATATAAAAATAAACTAATTTAACATCTTATGAATATAAAAAAATATTAAATATTTTTTATTTAATAATTAAGAGAATAAATAGAATGAGTAATTAAGAGAAAGATTTTGATAAAGAAGTAAAAAAAAGATAAAAACAAAGTATTTATATTTTAAAAATTAAAAATATTTCACTTTTTCATTTAAAACTTATTATTTTGAAATTCTTAACAATACCAAAATCTTTGAGAATTTAGAATTATTCATATATGAGGAGTGCTAAAAACATATTTCCTAACACATTTCTTTCAATATACTCTTTTTATTAAGTCATGTCACACACTAAAGTACACACTTAATTTTGATTAACGTATAATCAAATTAATTAATGTGTAATAATCAAGTTTGAGTGTATGTTTTAATGTGTGACGTGACCTAATAAAAAAATACATTAAAAAAATGTGCTAAAGAGTGTGTTCCTAACATTATCCTTACCCTATGTTTGGATGTTTTTTCATTAAAGGAACGGAATGTAATAGGTGGGAATGGAACGGAAAGGAATGGAATGGAATGGAACATAATTTTCATTCTCTTTGTTTGCAAGTTTCATTAACGGAACGGAACGAAACGGAATTATCCATGTGTTCTCCCCATTCCACCTTAATTTTGGGAGGAACAAAAGTTAGGCATTTGAGGGGAAGAGGGGAGAAATGATTCCCCATGTGTTCCGTTCCGTTCCCATGCATTTTAAAACTCTCAAACAAGAGAACTCATTTCTATTCCCCTCATTTCCTTTCCGTTCCGTTCATTACCTATCATCCAAACATAGTGTTAGTATAAAATTGCATTGCAATAGCAACTCCATCAGTTAATAGCCGCCAATAAATACGTTCGCGCTTAGCTGGTTAAGAGCCTTCTTTTGTTTCTCTCTTCGTTTGATTTCATAATTAAGGGAGATAATGGATCAATTATTTTTCCTATTTATCTCTTTTATTTTTCTTGATAAACGTTAGGTTTTATGCACTTGCACTTACATTAACGGATTAATTTGCTAAATTTAATAGAGATATTTTACTCGCTTCAAGTATATTAATTGTTTGGTTATATCCATAACAATAATATATCAATGATGTTATGGAAATGACAGTAATATACAATAATGCCATTAAAAAAATAATACATCAATAATGAAAAGTCTTATTAATGATGTTTTCTTGATATTTTGAACACATTGTTGAAAATTTATAAATTAATCAAAGAGTAAATTTATAAATTAATTAAAGGGTAAAATTAACAAGCATAATCAGTTCAAAAAAAAAAAATTAACAAGCATAAATGTGTACTTATAAAAACAAGAAAATGAAACTAATGAGTGTGAAATGTAATATTGGTAAAGCATAAAACATGGTCAAGTCTCATTAAAAAGCATCTAAGCTTTTCATTTGAAAAAGACATAACATATTGATACACAATAAACATCTTGGTGGAATAATAGACATTTTCATAAGGTTTTAGTTTTTTCTTTTTTTAATATAGAGTTAGCCAAAGTAAAATTCATACTTTGCCCCCGAAGTTGAAATTTTTGTTTAGCCCCTGTTGTTGAATGATATATATGTCTTTAATATTCTAATCAATGATTCTAATCAATATATATTATTATATATATATATATATATATATATATATATATATATATATATATATATATATATATATATATACCTATCTCTTTACATTTTAATCTTTTGAAAAATAAAAAAGGAAGGGAGAGAAAGTTGTTTTTCCTTTTTTTTCCCTCTCACCATTATTTTAAAAGAAGAAAGTGCAAAGAGAGAACTGTAAAAATTTAATGTGTAATGAATAACATTGTTGTATTCTTATTCACTAAATATGAGCATCTTATCTAGATATCACGAACTTCATACACAATAAAATATCATTCACGCGTAATTGATAAAGGGTGTAAGGTATCAGGCAAACTTGGTGAAGAGAAAAGAGAGAAAGAGAGGATAAAAAGGAATTCTGATATTGGAATTAAAGATGTATTATGTCATTGCATTACACACATTTACTCTATTATATTCTGTTATATACTAGTTTTAACAATAGGAGAATAACCACCAAAACAGATTTCTAACTACTTAGATGAACTGTCAATAACTAATAACTACCACTAACTAACTCTTATCCTTTCTCCCTTACATCCCCCCTCAAACTCATTAGTTGAAGTGGTTTAACTCTGAGTTTGTCTCTAAAAATTGTGAACAAGGAGCTAGAAACAACCTTAGTCAGTATGTCAACTACTTGTTCATGTGTTGGAATGTGACTAACTTACAACTTATTGGAAATCACTTGGTCTCGAACAAAATATAAATTAATTTCAAAATGTTTTGTTCGAGAATGAAGTATTGGATTAGCAGTCAATAAGACAGCACTTAGATTATCACAAAATACTTTAGGAAGATGGGGCAGTGGCATTCTGAGTTCAGATAACAAGGATTGTAGCTAGATAAGTTCAACAGCTAAGCTTTAATATTCTGGTTCTGTGCTATTGTGTGACACATCATGCTGTTTTTTGCTAGACCAGGATATCAAATTCTTACCAAAATAGAAACAATAGCCACTTGTGGATTTTCTATCATCTGGGTCAGAACCCCCAATCAAAGTCATTGAATCCATAGAGAGCTAACTGAGTGGACTTTTGTAGATAAAGTCCATAGGATGCAGTGCCATGAAAATATCGCAATATTCTCTTGACTGCTTTCTAGTGAGAATCTACAGGAGATTGCATAAACTGACAAACCTTGTTCACAACATATGAGATTTCTGGCCTAGTTACTATAATATATTACAGGCTACCCACAATTGACCTATAGAGACTAGGATCAGAAAAAGAAGTACCCTCTTGAGCAGAAAGCTTAAGATGAGCAGTCATAGGAGTAGAGTAAGGCTTATAATGAAGCATGTCAGCCTTGGCCAAAAGATCATGTTGGTCTGAGACAAATGTAAACCCTCAGACTGAGTTTTCTATACTTCAATCCTAAGAAAGTAGTGCAATTGCCCCACATCCTTGAGAGCAAAAGTGGAATTTAGTGTGTTAATCAGAGACAATATTTCAGAAGTGGAGGAACTAATAACCAAAATGTCATCTACATAGACCAAAATGAAGATGGTAGAGGTAAGAGAAAACCTAGTGAACAATGAAACATATGATTTTGTGGTAGTGAAGCCAAGATCACACAATGCAGTGGAAAGCTTGTGGAACCAAGCTTTAGGGGTCTGCTTGAGGCCATAAAGGGCCTTATGAAGCCTGCATACCAGCTAAGAGCTACCAATTGCAAATCCTTGAGGCTGCTGCATATAAACCTCCTCTTGTAATTCCCCATTCAAAAAGGCATTATTAATGTCAAGTTGATGAATAGGTCAATTCCTAGCCAAAGCCATAGTGAGCACTAGTCTGGTAGTTGTAGGCTTGACTACTAGAATAAAAGTCTCATTATAATCAAAGCTAGACCTTTGATTAAAGCCTTTGGTAACCAATCTTGCCTTATATTTGTCAATGGAGCCATCTGGTTTGTATTTTACCCGAAACACCCATTTGCTTCTAATAATAACTCTGTTAGGAGGAAGCTCAACTAGAGACCAAGTTTTTTTTCTGAGAAAAGCATGATATTCATTAGTCATAGCCTGCTTCCAATATGATTGGACAAGAGCCTGAGCCACAAAAGTTGGCTCTAAAGCAGCAGAAAACACCTTGGTTTATAGACACCAACCTTAACCTTAGTCAACATTGGATGTATATTCTAAATAAGAGGTACAATAGAGGACTGTTGAGAAGAATCAGAATTAATCTGTGCTATAGTAGGAAGTAGTGTGGAAGCAACACTGTGCTCATTACTAGAATGCTGCTCAGAAAAATGGCTAGGCATAAAATGATGGTTTAATGCGATATTAATACAAAGTTGTCTATCTATAGTTGAGGCACTCTTAAACATTAAAGGAATAGAGGGAACATAAATAGTAAGAGAAGAAATTAAAGAAGACTTTGACAGAAATGGACTTAAAGGTAATTTGAAAGGAAAAAAATCATCAAAGATGACATGTGGAGTAAAAAAGAATTTCCTTGAAGGGGATAAGCATTTGAACCTTTTATGCGAGGGAGCAAAGCCCAGGAACACACAATGGATAGACTTGAAGTCAAGTTTATTTTTATTATAAGGTTTGGTGAATTGATAACATGCATAACCGAATACTTTAAAGTTGTAATATGAAGGCTATTTGTTGAATAGAGTTTCAAAAGGAGAGAAATTATTAAGCACTGGATTTGGCAAATAATTGACAATAGAGACAACGTGAAAAAAAACATCCCCCCAAAATTTGAAAGTAAGGGGGGAAGCAACAAGTAATGTCAACCTCATTTCAGTAACATGTCTATGCTTCCTCTCTACACTACCATTCTGTTGGTGCACATAAAGACAAGTTAAATGATGACAAATTCCATTGGACTCTAAATACTTTGAGAAAACCAAGAACTTTATTGCATTATCAGTTTATAATGCTTTAATTTTGGTTCCTAATTGCAACTCATCCATTTGTTTAAGCTGAATAAAGATAGAAAATGCCTAAGACTTAGTATGTAGCAGATAAAGCCATGAGTGCTTAGAATAAGCATTAACAAATAAAATGTAATATCTAGCACCATTCATTGCATTCATAGGAGCTGGACCCCAAATATCAGTGTATACAAGTTGTAACGGAGCAGTATATATTGAAGTAGAATCAGAAAATGGGTGCTGATGAGATTTTCCCATACAGCAGCCTCTTAGACACTAGACAACTGAATTTTACAAAAAGAAATAGGAAAATAACAAGACTTCAATGCTCTAGTCATCACTTGAGTGGAAGCATGACCAAGTCTTGAATGTCATAGGGACAGATCAACTAATGTGGATGCTAAAGCAATATTACATTTGTGAGATGGAGATGACTTTGTGAGACTGAATTTGGGAAAAACATATAAACCATTTCTAAGGTTGCCTTAGAGGAGGATCTCCTTGGTATCCTAAAATTTGACAAAACTTTGGTTAAAATGAAACTAAAAGAACACATGATTATCAATGACAAATGGAGTAACATTCAATAGATTTTTGGTAATTTTAGGGACATGCAAAAGATTATTCACGATAAAAGAACTATTAACAAAATTAGAATGAAATTTAGAGTGCCCAACATGTGAAATGGACATACTTGTATCATTGCCTACAAACACTTTTTTTGTACCATCATTTTTCATCTTGTGTTGCAAATTAGATGGATTTGGTGTAAGGTGATGTGTGGCCCTAGAATCAAGGTACCATGGTGGATCATACAATGTTGAGGGAGTAGCCAATATAGCATGCATAGGGGAAGTGGCACTCTGCCACTAGAAAAACCTGATCAGAACCTTGGACAACCATCATAGCATTCATGGAGGGATTACCACTACCAAGATTTCTAAAATTCTGAGGTGATTGAGGTCCTATGAAGGACTAATCAAACCTGTACCAGCAATTTATGGCAGTGTGACCACTTTTCTTATAAAGTTGGAACTGAGGTTTCTCACCAGAGGAGAATTTGCCTCCAAATCTACTAAACTTGCCTTTGAAATTCTGTTGTCCTTTACCACTGAAAGGACTTCTTCCTTGATTCATACTGAAACTATGCCCTTAACCAACACCAAAGATCTGCCTTTGATTAAAATCACCTCTAGAGTTGAAATTACCACCATACTTATCGTTATTCTGATTCTTCTTAACTTGAGACTAAACCAAATTTCCCTGAATTGCTCCTAATTCAATTTTTCTAAACCGCTTAATTCTCTATTTTTGAGCCATAAGAAGAGCTTCAAGTTCTCATACACTACAAGATTCACTTCTCGAAGTGATTGCAGTATCAAATCTTTCATATTCTTCTATCAATCCATCAAGAATTGCTTCAATATTTTAAGACTCATCAACTGGAGACCCTATTGATCCCAAGGTATCAACTACTTTCTTAATTGCAAGTAGGTAAGAGGTTATAGAAGAATCTTTCTTTGTATTGCGTAACTGGTTTTTGAGTTGCCTCATCTTTGCTTAAATCTGAGATGCAAAGAAAGTTTCTAGATTCTTCCAGATTTGAAAAGAATACTCACAACCGACCATTCTTGTTGTGAAGGCGTACTCATCAAATAGAGCAACTAGGACAACAACAACTGATCTTATTGCTCCCAGTTAAGATAAGCTTCATTGATTTGATTCCTTACTGCATCTTCTTGTGAATTGAATTTTTCTGGAATTGATTCTCTAGTAATATACAAAGAAATTTTGTGACCATTAATCGTTGCTAATGCTTGTTGCTTCCATGCCACAAAATTATCTTCATCAAGCTTAATTGATATAGGGTTGGAGAACGTATGTAGCACGAACTGGTTTATGGTGTTCGCTATTTAGGAATCTTAATCAAACGCCATGGATGAACACTGAGCTTTGATACCATATAAGGTATCAAGGCCAGGTTGGTGAAGAGAAAAGAGAGAAAGAAAGGAGAAAAATGAATTCTGAGATTGGAATTAAATATGCATTCTGTGATTGCATTACACACATTTACTCTATTACATTCTGTTATATACTAGTTCTAACAATAAGAGAATAACCATCATAACAAATTTCTAACTACTTAGATGAGCTGTCAATAACTAATAACTACCACTAATTAACTCTTATCCTTTCTCCCTTATAAAGGGAATATAAAAGTCAAACATGACTGCCTAGTGATTAGGAACTGACAAATTAAGCTTAGCATTGGGGAACATCATGAACTTAAGAGTACTAATTTTCAAATACTATTTTTTTAACAATAAAATAAAAAATACTTCTTAATACATATTCTCTCTTTCTTTTCTTTTTATTAAAACAAGTAAAATATAAAATGACGTAAAAAAATGGTGTGTGATGATGATTTTCCTTAACTTAATAATGATAATGCATGTAAAAGTATTTGATTGATAAGTCAATTCTATTATTCTATATATCTCTTGCGACTTGAAAATATGTTTATGCATTTTATGTTAGATTATTTGAGTAAGATATCTATACAAAAATAAAATATACTTGAATAATTATTTTTATACAAATAATTTTGACAAATCACTCTATCATTGACTAATAAATCATAACATTCATATAAAATTTAAGCTGCAGATTTTTAAGTAATCATTATTTGAAAATAATTTACATATTTTTGGGTTTTTATGTTATGTAGATATAGTTTGCATCTTCTACACATATTTTTTTTTTTAAAGATAGACTCATATTCCATCCTTATTTCCAACTTTAATCACATTTAAATAAAGATTTTCATAATTGGATATTTAGCCTACTTAGAAATTATAAACTTATAGCTATTATCAAAACTTAAAACCATATCTTTGATATGGAAACTAAGTTGAACTTGAATTCAAACAATATTTTAGAAACATATATTGATATGCAAATGGGTCAGGAGCCAAGCCCACACACGAACATTGGGCCAAGTAATGCAACAGAGCCCAAGGAAAGGCCTAAGCGCTCAAGGAAGCAGCCAATATGGATGGCTGATTATCAGTAGCATCACAACTCACTCACAGCAGCATCTCAATTCTCACACTTCACGTATTCTGTTAGGATTTCATTGTTGATGAATATTCCATTTTCTGTTAGTATTTCCTTTTTGTTAGCATCATGTATGAGATGTTGTGCACTTGGAAATGGATCCTGGAAGTTAGGAAAATAGAACTACTATAAATACCACAAATGAATGAATGGAAAAGGAGAAAAAAGATTTCACAAATTTTCTAGTATTTTGCCTTCTCTATTCCTCTCTGGAGTTGCTCCTACTCGAAAGGAGACTTTCTTACTCTACTTGCATCAATTTGGTGCTTTCATTGTCGCCCTTATGCCTCCTAAACTAGACAAAATTGAAAAACCTGAGCATTCCCATGACGACCTACTTACCCATTACCTTTCTCAAATGCGTGAAATGCAGCTGAATTTTGAGCGCCAATGCTCCACCGTGTCAGTCGAATTAGCCACCATCCATGACTAACTCTCCGCCTCCACACCAGCCCTAAACCCTCTACAGCCAAAACTCCCAAAATTTCCCTTACCCTATTTGACGGTTCCAACCCCTTAGATTGGATCTTTCAAGCAGAACAATATTTTGACTTCACCCAAACACCACCAAACCAACGCCTCACCCTGGTTACCTTCTTCATGCAAGGTATCACACTTGGATGGTTCAAATGGCTGCACGCCAACCACCAACTCACCACCTGGGATACCTTTACCCAAGCCTTGGAGCTTCGTTTTGGGCCCTCCACATATGCGAACCACCAAGCTGCTCTGTTCAAGCTACGACAAACAAGATCTGTCATGGAGTATTAACTCCAATTCGAGACTCTTTCTAATCGCGTTCTCGGTATACCCTCTTATTTACTCCTCAATTGTTTTATCTCTGGCCTCAGTAACGATATCCAGTGAGAACTAGCGATTTTGCAACCCCATTCCATGGCTCAAGCTATTGGGTTGGCAAAATTATTGGAAGCCAAATTTCAGGACTCTAAACCTGCATTCCAATGCTTGCCTCGAGTTGCTGCCTTTTCCGGCCTCGAAAATTCCTCAGCTTCCATCTTAGGTCATGCACCACCACCGGCTCACCTTCCCATCCGTCGTCTGTCACTATCAGAAATGAACGACCATCGTGCGAAGGGGCTTTGCTTTAACTGCGATGACAAGTTCACCCCAGGCCATCGCTGCCAAAGCAAGCAGTTCCTCCTTCTTCTTTCTGACGAGGCCATCCTAGTAACTTTGGAGACACAATTGCTGGATACCAGCCCAATTGATCCAGGCCCACTTGCCATCACCGAGCCTTCTTTTGTGGACTCTACTCTTGACAATGTCCATTTCCAACTATCACAAGCTGCACTCATGGGACCTCCTTCACCTCGCACCCTCCGAGTCCAAGGCCTCATTCGTGAGCTCACTATCACTGTTTTAATAGACTCTGGCAGCTCCCACAATATTATGTAACCCAGAATTATTGAGTTTCTAGGTCTCCCAATTGTGGCTCTCGCCCCTTTTTCAGTGGTAGTAGGCATCGGTGACTCTATTTAATGCTCAGGTATTTGCAATGATGTTTTCGTGACTCTCTCCGATCAATTGTTTCACATCGCCTTTTACATATTGCCTATCCATAGCGCTGATTTGGTTCTGGCATCCAATAGTTGCAAACCCTTGGCACTTTTCTCTCGGACCACACTATACCATCAATTCAGTTTTCTTACAACAATCGTCCCATTACACGAGTCGACACCTCTTCTGTCAACCCCACCCCAGCGTCCTTTGCACAGTTTTGCCATTTTGTCTTCACCGACACCATTGCTTCCTTATACACTGTGACTGTTGCGCCCTTCGAAAGCTCGTGTCCCGCCACTGCTAACCCTCCCTGCCTGCCCTTTGATCCCAGCTCCTTGGACCCCTCCATTGCTGCCATCCTCCTACAATTTGCCTCGGTATTTGGCAAACCGCAAGGCCTTCCTCCCCACCGAGCTCAGGATCATCATATCCACCTCCTTCTTGTTTCGACTCCTATGAATGTCAAGTCCTACCGTTACCCACAGTGTTAGAGAGAGATCATGACTTAAATGATCAAGGAGATGCTCCATAAGGGCATTATTAAGCCAAGCACTAGTCCATTCTCCTCACCAGTGCTACTGGTTCACAAGAAAGATGGGACTTGGTGTTTCTGCTTGGACTACCAGGCCTTAAATGCGATCACTGTTAAGGATTGCTTTCCAATTCCCACAGTGGATGAGCTTCTGGATGAATTTCATGGCTCCACAGTTTTCTCCAAGCTTGATCTACGTTCGGGATATTGTCAAATTCTCCTCTCCCCAGCTGATACTTTCAAGACAACATTTAGAACTATTGATGGACACTTTGAATTCCTTGTATGCCGTTCGGCCTCACCAATGTGCCGTCCACATTTTAGGCGACCATGAACGAGGTGTTTTGCGAGTTCCTCCGCAAATTCGTTCTGGTTTTCTTCGATGACATCCTCATCTATAGCGTGGACTGGACCTCCCACTTGGCTCATTTGAAACAGGTTCTGCAGCTTCTGGCCCATCATCAATTGTTCGCCAAGTTTTCAAAGTGTCAATTTGGTGTGGGCCAGGTTGACTATTTGGGCCATGTTATTTCACAAGTGGGAGTTACTACGGATCCGTCTAAGCTACAAGTGATTCAAGAATGGCCTATTCCGCATTTTATTTCTTCGTTTCGTGGGTTTCTGGGCCTCACAGGCTATTATCAGCGTTTTGTCCAAAATTACGCTTCCATTACAAGCCCATTAACGGACTTACTTAAGCAGAACAATTTTGTGTGGACCGAGCAAGCCCAAGTTACATTTCAAACACTGATGGACACCATGAATTCCCTTCCCGTGCTTGCTCTCCCTAACTTCAACATAATATTTGATGTCACAACAAATGCTTCAGGGATGGCTATTGGAGCTATGCTCTCCCAAAATTCCCACCCATTTGAGTTTTTTAGTAAGAAACTGTGTTTCCGCATGCAAGCAGCATTATAGCATACGAGAGGGAAATGTTTGCTATCACTACTGCAGTTAAAAAGTGGTGCCATTACCTGCTTGGTAGACATTTTCGCATATATACTGAACAGAAAAGTTTGAGAGGTCTTTTAGCTCAAACCATTCACACCCCTGCTCAAAAGAAATGGCTCACCAAGTTACTTGGCTTTGACTACGAAATCCTATACACCCCGGGCCGTAGTAACGTCATGGCTGACGCCCTGTCACGCATTCTTGATCCACCAGAAGCCCTCTTTGCAATAGTTTCTTTTTGTCAACCCCTTCTCTTGGATCAACTTCGTACTTTCTATACCAGTAATTCGGTGGTTCGAGCCTTGCTCGCCAAATTCTAACAGCCAGGGGACCATTCCAAACAGTTCACCATTCAATAAGGGCTCCTTTATTTTAGAAATAGCATTTTTATCCCTCTGGAATCAGGGCTTCGCACCACCTTGCTCAAGGAGTTTCATGTTACCCCTGTAGGCAGCCATTCCAGCGTAAAAAGGACCTTGGCACGCATTGTCGTGTCCTTCTCATGGCCACATATGGCCAAGGATGTCAAGACCATCATTCGCAATTGCACTACCTGTCAGCAAAGTAAATACTCAACTCAAAAACCACTAGGTTTATTGCAACCTTTGCTAATTCCTACCTAAGTTTGGGAGGACATCTTTATGGATTTTATTACTCACCTTCCCTCTGTTGGCAGCAAGTCTGTGATTTAGGTCATTGTCGATCGCCTTTCCAAGTATGCTCACTTTATTGCCCTTCCGGCACAATTCTCAGCTGCCACTCTTGCTTCGATTTTCCTCTTAGAAATTTATCGCCTCCATGCCATGCACAAGTCAATAGTTAGCGACCGTGATAGAGTTTTCATAAGCAAGTTGTGGCGTGAGCTCTTTCATCTCCATGGCACCAAGCTTGCCTTCAATGGTGCCTACCACTCGCAATCTGATGGCCAGACAGAGGTCACGAATCGCATTCTTGAGACGTACCTCTGTTGTTTTGTCAGTGACTTACCTCAGCTTTGGGTTTGCTACTTACCACTTGCAGAATATTGGTATAACTTATCGTTCCAATCTTCACTCCGCATGACCCCATTCGAGGTTCTCTATGGCTGTCTTCCTCCTAACCTTCGCTCTTATGTCATGGGGTTTACCGCTGTTGCCTCCCTCGACGAGATATTATCCCAGCGTCGTCGCATGTTGACCCTCGTTCAAGACAACCTCGCCTTGGCTCAGCTTCGTATGAGGTCGCAAGCTAATGCTCACCGCCGAGACCGATCCTTTAAAGTAGGTGATTGGGTTTGGCTTCATTTGCAACCTTATCGCCAACTCTCTGTGAGGGGTTGCAATACACCCAAATTAGCTAAGTGGTATTTTGGGCCCTTTCAGGTCTTGCGTGTCATCAGCACGGTGGCTTACGAACTGGCATTACCACCCGAGGCAAAGGTCCATCCGGTCTTCCACATGCACAGCTCCCTCTCAGATAACTCCTCTTTCTCCATTGCTCACTAGAACTAGACTGGAACTCAACCATTGTGGATATTGGGCAAACGCACTTTATTGACCCCTGTCAGTCCCCAATAGCAACTCCTTGTACACTGGGTAGGTTTACCTTGAGGAGAAGGTTGTCTTGGAAGAGTGGGCAATGATACGCAGTTAGGTCAGGAGCCAAGCCCACACACGGACATTAGGCCAAGTAATGCAACAGAGCCCAAGGAAAGGCCTAAGCGCTCAAGGAAGCAGCCAATATGGATGGCTGATTATCAGTAACATCGCAACTCACTCACAGTAGCATCTCAATTCTCACACATCACGTATTCTGTTAGGATTTTATTGTTGATGAATATTCCATTTTTTGTTAGTATTTCCTTTTTGTTAGCATCATGTATGGGATGTTGTGCACTTGGCAATGGATCCTGGAAGTTAGGAAAATGGAACTACTATAAATACCACAAATGAATGAATGGAAAAGGAGAAAAAAGATTTCACAAAATTTTCTAGTGTTTTGCCTTCTCTATTCCTCTCTGGAGTTGCTCCTACACGAAAGGAGACTTTCTTATTCTACTTGCATTATATATATAATTGAATCTCCAATCGAGTGAAGGAGAGTATGAGACTGACAATGCGTGGAGGTACAATGATAAAATTTGTCCATCAATAATCGGAATGTAAAAGTCTACGGCAATTTAGGGCCCAAGAAGTAGGCCTACACATCAATCCTTATCCATATTGGAGCAACAAGGACATATTGTGTGATTATCTATAATATCAGATGAATGGAACCACTCAAAAATTGGAGCAAATTTACTTTGAACCAAGCGATTAATTATTATTATTATTAGTAGTAGTAGTAGTAGTATTATCTTACTGTACTTATGATTGTGCTAATTTGGAAGTTACCAATTAAACTAATCCTAAACAACTATATAATAATTTTATAATTAGCGATCTTAAAATATCTTTCTGACCACATGAAGCTTAGAACAAGTCTAAATAAATCGATATCATCACTTATAATTAGCACCGCCACGTGCTATATGTCACATTGTTTGTTTTTATCTCTTTTTTATTTTTCTTTCCTAAAATAAAATACCAAATATCTGCACAAGTTTTTTCTTTTTAAAGAAAATTACATAAATCAGAAAGATCAGTTGACCTTGTTGTAAAAATTATTAATTTGAAAATTGCTTCTGTTGAAAACTACAGCAATAACAAGTTAACAACAAAAGCTTTTTTTTTTTAACTAAGGAAAATGGGTCACGTGGATCAAATATTATCATTATATTATTTCTATGAAAAGTATTTTCAAATCATATTCAAAGAAAAATAACAAAAATTAACGTGTGTTGGTTTAAGTATAAAGGTTTTAAATTTTTTATGTATGTAATCTTGAATTCGATCATAAAATTTATGTATATAAAAATAATACCGTTAGAAAAAATTTTCACTTAAACATGTGACTGTATTCTTAAAAATTAACCTCTCAGTTATTAGGTATAAATTTTTACATAAACTTTCAAAATATGATGGTTTTCACAGAAAAATAAAAAATAATTTAATGGCACGTAAAATAAAAGCGATCAAGTTACATGCCTTTTGCCACGTGTTATCAGTGCACCATTGTTTTTATATTGGTTAGCAAGCTTATTTTTTATTGAAGGAAATTTGTTTTGTTCTGATTTGTGAAGGAAAAGTTTTACCTTGATGAATCATTAGTTGAAAATTTTGGCGTCGACAATTTCGGCATCCAAGCACAAACAGAAGCAGCAGTGTGGGGAAAATTCAATTTTGCAACTGCGTGGTGCAGATTGATCCGAGTCCCTAAGACGTATAAAATATTTCTAATTTCTAGATGGTGAAGAGCATTATGATTATGATTAATTTATATAAAATTGTATATAACAGATTGATGTTGAGTTTATGATCCCACCTTCAATATTTTCAAATTATTTTTGTGATTCTAAAAGGTTCTACAGTTCGATGTGGGCCACAGGTTCGACAGCTAATGATATGCAATAATTCACAGAATGCCTCTCCTTTCCTTTCTTTTTTATTCTTATGCTTCTCTTTTTAATATTTTTACTATAAAATATATTATGTTGATGAGTTCTGCGTTGCAGATTAGGTTAATGTCACTCCCCTTTCTAATTCTGGATGTGTTAATAATGTTGAGTTGCAGAATATTCTTTCCATATTTATATATAGATGGCTTCTTAATTTTTATCTTGCCTGGGTTTCTGAGGTGATAGAAAAGATTCAGAAAGCAGCAATGGAGAGGTCTTAAGCTATAAAGAAAAAGAAAAAGAAAAACACAGGAGTGAGAAGAAGAAAGAGTTGCACCACAGCTCACTGTGCTTTAGCTTTATAAAATCTAAATATCTGCTTTGTGTATTTCTGTATGCATACATGATAACATGAATAACTTGAAGTATCATGCTTTGTTCTTTCTTTCTCCTTTTTTCTTTTTACTTTTTCTGTTTTCTCTTTGGCTTTTGATTATTTAAAATTAATAAGTTGTTAATCAGAACAAAATAGGTTTATCTTTTTTCATTTAATTAGTTGTCACATGGCACGGTGGCAGTTAGATATATTAGATTAAACTAATTAGTACTTAAATAATTATATAAATTTTTATGTCACACAATTATTTTATATGTCAATTGTTAATTAATTTAATTTACACAAGTAAATTTTCATTGAGGTAATTTTGCAAGACTGACTTCGTTATTAAAGTTCAAATGTCATAATTACTTTTTTTTTTCTTACTTTTTTTCCCACAGAAGCTCATAGTTTCTTCTAAGAAATGATAAATTCAAAATCAATGATTTTTTGGGTAAACCATAGATAAGGTGCTTGACTGGATGAGCAAAACCTTTTTCTTTGGATACAAGATGAGTAAAACTTTTGGTCTATAGTAATACTTGTGCTAATTTTTAACCCAAAAATACAGCCACTTGATAATATTATAACAAAAAAAAAAGAGTGCCATTTAACGGTTTGGATAAATTTATGGCTAATTAATCAAAGAAAGCAAGGAACTTTGGTATCATTTGTTCAGAGAAATATTGCACATGTGATGACCATACATGCCGGTGGGATGGTTGTGGAGTTAATGAGATTTTAATAAATCCATTGACAAATTATTATTAAGTGAATCAACTAATGCGCCCAATAGTTAGTTGTCCATAGTTAAAGCTTTGATTAAAAGTGGTAGGCTAATTATTGAGAGAAAGATACTTTGTTAAATAGAGATAACCCTATAATATTCAAAATGGTTAGCATATAATATAAGATACCAATAGAATATTTTTCAAAGTTCGTAGCTATCAGCTACTTTGAATGCGTCTACGTGACCAACATCGATATATATAATTTAATTTGATGAGTTTTATTATTACTTGGTAGAGTAAGTATCAATATTTTAAATGAGTTCAGACAAAAGGAGAACAGAGAGAACTCTATGCTTGAAAATGGAAATTATGATCAGAAAGAGTCAAGTTACAACACTGGATTTCAACAGATAAAGGATAACATGCATTATTTCAGATAAAAAACAAAACAAAAAACATTGTTCTTTCCACGTAATGATGGAACTTTTCAAAGAAATCATGAAATGGATGAATTGCACATAAAGCTCAAAGAGTGAAGAATGGATAGAATCCTATTTTTTTTTTTGTCGAACACAAGTTTTCCAGCACTAGCCAAGGGGGTATTTCGCATTTTGCTTTTCATAGACAGAATCACACAGATGGGCAGAAATTTTATTGTGTGACGAGGAAATTTCTGTGGATTCTTTTAATTGTTATATTTATTAGAATTGCAATCTTTTTCTTGAGGGGGTCTATAAGGTAATTAATTAATTAAAATTTTTTTAGTAAGGAAGTTTGTTTTTTAGGCAGTAAGATAACTTCTTCAGCAGAGACGTAAAATAATCCCTGCCATTTTTCATGCTTCAGTTACAAGCTTGGATTCTTGTCAGATAATGTCTTCTCTTGATTATAATATCAGTGAAAATGCCCCCACCATTCCTGCAAGAGACATCAATACTCACACCTCCGATAAGACATGCTATACTGTTTATTAACCCCATTTTCTCACTTGGCTAAAATGAACCTTCCCTCACTCCAATTCCAACCCATACATACATATAGATATATTTTTTTTTCAAAAAAATAAATAAATAAAGAAATAGAAGGAACCTTATTGACTATGACTTCTCTCATGGGGCCTCACTCTTATATTAATTCAACACCTTTTCTCAGTTGCCACTTCATTTTCCTGCTTTCATATCATCTCTCTCGCTCTCATATTCTGTGTGTCACAATTTGGTTCAGTGCCACTCCTGCTGACATTTCTCCTAGCATTCAACAAGCTTTCTGTTAATTGGAAAGGTTCACCCCTCATTGTAGTTGGACGGGAACAAACTACAAATGGGAAGGCACTCTTGCTGTTACAAGCAGAAGCTTCGGAAGGGTCTGTGGTCACCTGAGGAGGATGAAAAACTCCTGAGGCATATTACTAAGTATGGCCATGGATGTTGGAGCTCTGTTCCTAAACAAGCAGGTAGTCCAACTCTGCCTCCTTTAATCTCCTTTAGCATATAAGAAGAAATTGTTGTTCATCTCCCTATCAATGTCATTTGTTGGCAGGATTGCAGAGGTGCGGTAAGAGCTGCAGGCTTAGGTGGATCAACTACTTAAGGCCTGATTTAAAGAGAGGTACATTTTCACAAGAAGAAGAAAATCTTATCATTGAGCTTCATGCAGTACTAGGGAATAGGTAAATCCGATCCTTCCTCCCATGATAAAATTATCCCATTTTTGTTTTCTCTTGTGATTGGTTCATACTCATCCTATCTGGCCTGGTTAACTTTTTTTTTTTCTTGACATGCATATCCTGTGGTTCTCAGATGGTCTCAAATTGCAGCACAATTGCCGGGGAGGACTGACAATGAAATAAAGAATCTGTGGAATTCTTGCTTAAAGAAGAAACTAAAGCAAAGAGGTATAGACCCTGTCACCCATAAACCACTGTCTGAGGTTGAGAATGGAGAGGATAAAAGCAGGAGCCAAGAGAAAGTACCAGAAGTATCCAATGAATTGAACCTCCTGAAATCAGAGAGCTCCAAGTCAGATGCCGCTTCCTGTGAGCATAGACCATCTTCAATTGCCCCAAAAGCCTATGCAACCGAGATGGAAGGCTCTTCAAGCTCAAAGATTAACACCAAAAACGACAGCAATTTGATGACCAATTGTTCCAGTAAAGACTTGTTCCTAGACAGGTTTATGACTTGCAACCAGGAGAGCTACACCAGCAGTTGCCAACCATCAGATTTGATAGGAAATTACCCCCTTCAGGTGAGTTATGCATCCACTGATGATCACAGTCTCCCGACTAATTCAAACTCTTGTCATTGGTTCAGCCAAACTGGAAGGCCCTTGGATATGAACTCTGAATTTACTTCCAACATTGTCATGTCTATTCTTCCACCTACAACCACCTCATTTCTCCCTAGTTCTTTTTGTTACAAGCCATCTCTTCCTGTCCCTTCAGAAGATCTCTCTGCAGCCTCTTTCACTGTGAATGGATCCCATTACTGGGAAGCCAGTGGCTCCAACAACAGCAATAGCAGCAATAGAAGTAATGGCAGCAGAGAGTTGACAAGTAGCAGCAGCCCCTTGAACGTAAAGAGCAGTATCCTTTCTTCTTTGGGATTGACAGATTGTAGCTCCTCTACAAAAGAGGCTCAAATTCATCTGATGGAAAACCAGACAGAAGAAGCTAAGTGGTCTGAGTACCTTCACAACCCAATGTTAATGCTAGCCGCTGTGCAAAATCAAGCTCCTGAATCTTTATGCAATGAGATAAAGCCGGCCACACATTTGGTACCTGATACTTTAGGGGCTATATTGCCTCATTCCAAGCAGCAAGAACCATCCCAAAGTGCTAGTATCTTTTCCAAGGATATCCAGAAGCTAACAGCAACCTTTGGACATATATAGAGCAGGCTTTGACATAAACAAAGATTTTAGAGGGCCGGGTTCCAAGGGATTGCTGTTCTTAGTACAGGTGTGTGCAACCACAGATTTTGCTCTTGTATATAGGTCTGTTACAAAACATTTCTTTTCACCCTCTTCATTTTGGTAATATTTGTGAGCCAAACCAATTTGTCTTTACCTTCTCGGGTGTGGGTAGAATTGCAGAATAAGGATTGCTTTGCTTTGTTCTTTCTACTCTTCCTTTCTTTGCTACAGTGTAAGTGCATTACAAATACAATGTTGCATTTCCATATCTATGCCATCACAAATGTTTATTGGTTCAGGGGAAGTTTCACTTTTCTTTTCAATAGCTGGGACAGACATTAGTTACTTTGCCTACAAGCAATTTTCCGAATCTCTTTCACACGGTATGATCTTCTCTTACCACACTAACTTTCAGATTACTCAAAATAACACTAAACTTGTGCAGCCAGCACTTTACCCAATCCAAGATTCTAAGGGTTGCCCATCATTTTCTTGACACAAGAATAATTTATTCAATTCCAGAATAGCCTTGACACTTTCCCATCTATGCAAGCTTTAATTTTACTTGCCCAACGAGGCGGTTGGTCTTGTACACTATAAAACTACAAGTGAATAATTTAATTTTCTGTACTCACCAAGAAAAGGACAGGACCAAAGATTAAATTTAGAAAACCAGAAAAAGATGCCCCTGGATATCATCTTTGACATTTATGAACATTGTGCTTGCTTTATTTTTTAACATGATCATGTGCGTTGCGTGTAAGTTAAGTGGCACCACTTGAGAGTTGAGAGTTGAGACCACTAATGAATGGAAAGTTGCTCACTTACGGTCCGTACAATGGACAAAGACCCCAAAGCTAACAAGGGCCATATATGAATGCCCGTGTCTTGTAGCTCCTTGAACACACTTGAAACATTATCTCAAATAGCCCTTTGCAAGGGATAAACTTCCAATTTCAAGAGACAGTACAACTTAATTCCATGGTAGTTTCAGAAACTGCTTTATGGCTAGCCATATCCCCGCCACAGGTGGCAACATCAATATCCCTTTGGCTCTGGTGTACGAATTCACCATATACCCTCCACCAATTCCTGCATATTGTGGGTGTATTACATTCAACAATTCAGATATTTATTAAAGTTAATCTAACAGTTTATATCTAATTATTCTGTCAAATGTCACAATATGATTACTCTGAATATAATGTACTTCGAGTACATTAAAATTCCCCTAAAGTCCTAAACCCTCTTTTTTTAGGGTGCTGTTAAGGATACCTAGTTAACTTAGAATGTCAGAAAAGGCAATAAGCCCCACAGCGAAACCAAAAAGAGAATTTTATGAATGGCAGTGCAAGTATAAAACCTCGGTTTTACATTGACTTTGACGCAATGAGTAAAGACTAAAAATAACAATACAAGGATAAAAGAAGCTTGACAAAATTGTTTATTCAAAATGTGATGATAAAAACTGCGAAATAAAGATATTTAAAGATGGTTAAAATCTAATTAGAGTCGTAAATTAAAAAAATAAATGATGAAAATTAAGTAAAAATTTAAAAAAAAAGTAGAAAGAAGTGCTAAAACAGCATTTTTGGGACCCAAAACAACCTCAACTAAGCTATTCTCATTGCCATGTCAACGTCCTCTTCGTGAGCTTTCCATTGATATATAATAATAATGATTCTAACACTTAGATAAAAAATTATGTCCAATTAAAATTAGACTGACTATTTAAACTTCTGACGATCAACCTACTACATATAGTTGATTGCTACACGTTACATCAGACTTAAGCATTAAGTTTAAAAGATATAGAAAGGTATGCGTGAGACCGAAATTAACAAGTACCCAATATTCCTTACCAAGCATTTGGACATGAATTAAGAACTACAACATATTCCACATGTTGATTAGGGCAGGTACTATAGTGCACCGTATTGAGTTTGAGTATGCCATACACCTTGAATTTTACCTGCTATTGTAAATCTTTTTTTTACAGGTTTTTTTTTTACAAATTAATTTTACAAGTTTTTTTTCACCTCCAGAACTATTCACGCTGATACTGTTTATGTCGGTACTATTCACGTGGTATTGTTTACGTCGATACTATTCACGTGCACACTGTTTCATGCGCACTGTTTACTCGGCATTGTTTATGCGCACTGTTCACCGGTGTATACTGTTCACCGTCTGCGTGCACTGTTCACCGGTGATACTGTTCATGCTTTAAAATTTAAACAACTGTGTAAATAATAACAGTTAAAATTATATTAGTCTTTATATTTTTTCATAAATAACTGTGTTTGTTAAAAAAAAATTTAAATTTTAACTGATAATATTTATACAGTTATACAACTTAAAAAAAATAGAGTTGGCTAGTTTTCCTAAAACTGTAACTGTGTTTGCTGAAAAATCTTATAAATTTTAACTGATAATATATATACAGTTATACAACTTAAAAAAATTAGAAGTGATCGACAAGCAGCGACAGCTGGCTACTTACCAACCGATGATGAAATGATAGTAATAGTATGTAAAAAAATATAAAACTAAAAAAAATTGATAAAAAAAAGAAAAAAAAAAACCTGTTAAGCAGGTTTCCTGTAATTGATCCAAGCTATTAATTTATTTTATGAATAAATCAATGGCTTAGATTAGGTGGTGTACTGTACACTCTCTTTTAGAGAGTGTATATTAGACTCACCCGTTGATTAGTACCATAATCTGCAGGTAGTATTGGGCATCCAAATGGTCGAGCAAAAACCAACTACTCTGTCCAGTTGAGTGAGTTATAAGTCATCTTCAACACATGCATATGTACACACATAGTCAGGATTTGTGAAAAACATAACCTAGTCATAAATAATACTTGACTTTCCTGATATACTAAGCAAAGGTAAAAGGTACAGGATTACTGCAATCGAAATACACATTTCATTTTACAGTTGGTGAAATATTTATATTTGTATTTGACATACCATTTTACAGTTCATATTGGCATCGATGATGTATATATTAACATTTCAATTTCTTAGCTTAAATTCTTCAAAACGTAAAACGTACTGCAAAGCAATCCAGAGAATAACTTCAAATTAGAGTTAATAGGCTTGAGGTGTAACTTTCAAAACAACAATGAACACCAATCTAATTGCTAGAGGTTGAGAATTGAACTTGACAGTTAATTAATTATATAGGTTTCAAGAGGTTGCAAATATTGTTAGATAATTAATATGCATAGGAGCCAAATCCAAATAGCTTAACTTACCTAACAATATGTCAAATTATACGATGTCCTACTATGTGAGGAGTCCTTACACGGGGTCGGACCCAGCAAAAGCTACAGCAGAAAACTTATGTATTAATAAAAAGGCATGGGGCTACTGGCTAGTAATTGTATAGCCTAAAACAGGACAAAGACATAAAGTTACTCTTTAAGCTTCCAGCTTCCATCGTATGAGAAATCATTGAAGAAAGAGAGAGAAAAGAAAAGAAATGGTACTTTACGTGTGGCTTTGTCTTCTCCGAACTGTTACCGTTAATACCATATAGGGAATGCCTTTCAAGTTTCATGAATAGTGTTGTCAGTGTAACAGTAAAGAGAAGGGAGTGCTTCAGGAAAACGAAGCAAGACCAGTGAGGAGGAAAAACAAAAAACAAGAGAAGAGAATTTGATCAAAATAACTGCAAAGAAAGTAGAAGCTATGATGTGAGGAATTCACATTTGTTGAATCTTGATTGATTTTGAGTTTGTGAAGGGCTTATTCCTGTAAAAGCTCATTTGTGACCTGACCTGTGATGAATAATGGATCAGTTCCTCTGGAACTGGATCGGCTTTAAAGGAAGCCCCAATTAAATGGACCAATACACAGTAACAAAGCCCTCTGGTTTGAACAAAGTAAAATGTAACCTTGCATAATTTTTTTAATATAGAATGATGTGTTGTGTGCAAATAATATTATATTATATTAATTAATCACTCATAATTTAAATTTAAATTATATATATATATATAAAATGTACATATTTAAATTTAGGGATAATAACATTAACTTTTTCTGAGATTAACTCTTATTACAGTTGATACACTTTTTTTTGGTACATGAAGGGGCGAAGCCTAAAGAAAAGAAACAAATTACAACTCCACAACTAAACGGGATAATAGTTGATGCATTTTATGTTTGGAAAACTATAGTTACATCCCTACTTTGTTATTTATAAAGGGAAATGATGTAGGAATCATTAAATAAAATGTAGGTGCAATTTTTTAAACTAAGTATAAGAACAATACACACAGTAAGGAATACGAACGTAGTTTGTCAAATAGGAGCAGCTTTGAGTGTAATAAGTGTTATCCTCAAATGAGTTCAATATAATTGTTCTTTAAGAGTATTATACTTAGAGAAATTTTTATATGCTCTCGAAATAAGGGATTTCTCATGTTATATACCATTAATTGCATATCACTTCAGTTATGTATCTCACACATTGATTATAATTTTTAGGCAAAAATATACTTTTGTCCTTTAACTTTACTTTAGATTTCATTTTTGTCCCACAACTAATTTTTGTTTTGTTTTCGTCTCAAACATTTCTAAAATCCACTAAATTTGTTCTAACTGCTAACACTGTTAAAAATGGTAACAAAATATGTTAACATAGACTTTTTTCCCTACAAAAAATTGTATACATCAATTTCTTTTAGAAAATTATATTTAATCATTAAAAAAATAATGCTTTCCATATAGATTGAAAATTGAAAATCACATTAAATCAATTTATAACAAACAATTTGAATTTGATATTGATATTGATATTTGAATTGACTAAGAATCACATTTACAAAATTCAGACTAATGATTGACTCAGATAAATACTAAATTAGTAAGTCACTAGTTTAACTAGTGAATGGTGAGCAGTGATGAGTAATCGATTAAATTATATAAAAATAAATAAATATACGAATATTTGATAAAAATAAAAGCACACATAAATATATAGAGAAATTATACTAAAATATGATTTAATTTTAAATTAATGAAAATTACAACACAAATATGATACTGGTAGTTCTAATATTTTAATAAACAGATACAATAAAATATTGGCTAAGCCAATTATTTGGCAATATTTTCATAATTTAATGTAGTTTTCAATCATCAATCCATACAAAAAGCATAATTATTTTAATGCATAAATATATAATTTCTAAAAGAAAATAACTATGCATAAAATTCATTATAGGAAAGATTTTACTTTTCATCTATTGGCTTTATTATAAGTTTTATTTTTGCTCTCCAACTGTTTCATTTACGTCCCAAATTTTTTCAATGTCATCATATTCATTCCTAACCCACTATTTGAAAGGAAAAAAAAAATCTTAGTTGGACAGTGCTAACTGTGAACTTGTGTTCACATAAAATGCTTTATCAACAAATCCTATTAACATTTCTAACGATGTTAACAGTTAGGACAAATTTGATAGGTTTTAAAAAATTTTGATACAAAAATGAAGCAAAACATAATTGTAAGACAAAAATGAAACATAGAGTAAAGTTAAGGAACAAAAATTATATTTTTACCTAATTTTTATGTTTTAACTGAAATAATACACATTCAATTATACAAATCAAGAACACCGAAAAATCTCTCTTGTACTTAACCTTATTTTAAAAAATATAGCATTCTATAAAAGGTTGTCTGAATACCATATTATTTTTTCTTTTTCTTTTTCTTGTGTGTATTAATATATTATTCTTCTCCAAGAATTAGATGGGCTTCACGCTCCGTTAATGTATACCGCATCTACCGGACAACGATGGACGGTTTAACATATGAATGAATAAAACACTACAATCATGGCCCAGTCCATATATGAGCCTGGTAGAGACGTGCAAACCAGAAGCACACTACAGATTTCACTCGTTGTAGCCTCTAGGTCAGGTTGAAAGTATAGTTTGAACTCCGAAACTCGATCGATGTATAATTGATTGTTGTTTTTTGGGTAGATGACAGAAAAACTCTCCTCAAGTTAGTTTTATGTATAGTTCATATATGGGCTGATATGTCAATGAACATTGAACAAGAAGGTAAATTGCATTAATATTTTATAAGATCTGTTTGAATTATACACACTTTTCTTCTTACTTTTAAAATTATATATTGACTTTCCGTATATTTCAGTTTTTCCGGCATAAAACCGATACAGAAAATGTATGTGTTTGGAAAAAAATCTATTATAAAAGTTTTAAAATACAAATGGTCAACAAAATGATAAAAAAGAGAGAATATGATCGTAAAAAGTTATCTCGAGCAACTTATCTCTATCAACATATTTGATTTTCACTACAAGAGAGAATATAATCATTAAAAATCACAATAGCAAGAATTTAATAAATAATTCAATTAATCATGCCACCTAGCATAGGTGATCACCATGATTAGAGCATTTAAGATTTTTTTTCCTGGTGGATAGATATTGTAAATTCTACATATTAAAAAAAAGATTGTAAATTCAACTCATGATAATAATGATTTATAATAAGAGAAAACAACCAGATATTAATCTCTACTTACAACTACAAATCCTTTGTCAAAACATCATGATAGGATGTTTTGAACACCCCTACCTTTTATTGAGATTTGAGATGGTTCAACTCTTTTATTAGGGTTTGTTTGGCACATAAAAGAATATAAAGAAATACAAAAGAAAAAAGGAGAGAAAAAGGAAAGGAAAATAAGGTTAAATGATAGTTTTTTTATTTATATAAATGTTCAAAAATGTATATTTCTCTTCTAAAACTCTCTAAATTGAGAGAAGACTTGAAAAAGTTGGGGAATATAGAATTTTATAAAATTAGCTGAAAAACCTTTATAATTTTTAACAATAAAATTAATATACTTTCTCCTTCGTTTCCCTCTCACAAAACACAATTTTAGGCAGCTAGGAGCTAATGCCTTAAGCAACCACTCCTCATATAGGTTGGTGTAGATGCTCCCAAACAAAATTTTTTTCCGCTTGATTGCTATGTGTAATTTTGTAATCAAGTTCTTTTAAATAAATCAAATATGTCCCCTCTACTATACAATTTTATATTCACATAAATAAAATTAATGGATTGGTCTTTAATCTCAATCTATAATATATATATATATATATATATATATATATATATATATATATAACAATAATTAGTTTGAGGAACAAAATTACTTGACATTGAAGAAGAATCCATATCTACCAAGGAACCATGAGCCTATATGCCTACAAAACTCTTGTAATCTTAATAAAAAAATCATGATACATATAAGTTGAGAATATGTAGCCTCTCCTTTTATTTAAAATATGAATTAAAACTTACCTATTATAGATAACTGATATATAAAGCTCACAAATTCAAAATAACTACATGAATTTAAGTATTTATAAGAGTCTAATAACAAAACTAATCACAAATAGATTAAACTAATAAATATTCTATAATATTTGACATTTAATTAATTCAAATTTTAAAAAATTAGTGACTATACTAATACACAGTTAATTAAAAAAAAATCTAACTCCCTCTCTAAAAGTACTGTATATGTCAGTATGAATTTAGTATTTTTATCTAAAATTTGTTAGTTCAGCTTACTAATAAGTTTGATAGGATTTAGATTTTTTTTTCTTCTTGTTAAGTAATAGGTGAGGGTTTTATTAAAAAAGATAAAGACACATTTGTTTTGAATATAACTGATAAATTTTATAACTAATCATAATAAATTTTTATATAACAAAAATTATATCTATTTTTATCTAATAGAATGATATGTTACATGAGACCATCCAAATTCCAAATTAACTCACCTTGCTATGTGTTTATATGAAAGTATCCACACTGCATTATCTGACATAAATTCAAGTCACCAAACACTACTAAGATAGTATAGTCAAATATTTCGAAGTTCTTTTTTCTTTACTATTTCGAAAGAAATTCTTATTGTGACTTTTCGCTTTACGGTACCATACTAAGCAATTGATTTGATTCGTGGAATGGTGAAAAAAGACAAAAATTAGCAGAAAGACTAGGTCTCCGGGTCTGAATTTTTCTTACCACAAAGGTGACACGAGGACACAGTCTGGACACTCAGGATTATGCAGAAATATTAATATGTCACTGTCACCAGTGCCATTACCAACTCACCCTTGTAATATTTCCCAAAGATGACGTTTGTAATTTGATGTTAAGGTCGCAGAACAGACGCATATTCCTTCACCGTCCTAAAACTTTTACAAGCCTTTTTTTAATCAAAGTTCAAAAGCCTTAAACTTAGGGTTGCTTATTGGTTGATGGATGTTAAGCGCTTTCTCCAACTAACGGTGGAGAAGAAGATTTGTAGTGAGCCACTTTCCTATTATGTTTTTAATGCTTAATCATATTATACAACAGAAATTCTTCCTTCACGGGTGTTGAAAAATGAAAATAACCAAGGCTAAGATATCCGAAGATAAATTGGCTATTATATTTTTTTTTGGTTAGTCAGATACAACATGTTCTTATAAAAAAAATACAACTACAAGTGTAATTAGGCACAATTCATTCAATAAAAATTTGCCAGCTAATGCATATAATACCCATTTTTATCAATAAATATTGTGGGCTTGGCCATTGAATTTTTTTATGTTCGTGTGTGTGGTCATAGATAAGTAGTTTCAGAATCAGAAGAAACATCAAGCTAGGGTCCCATTTGTTATGGTAGCTTGGCAACGTAGCTTTTCTATGGATTTGAAGTTACAAACAAACCACCACAGAAGATATCTTTCACATTTTTTTGGTTGCTAGCTACTGATCTCTATTCTGATGGTTTTTATCAGCTCTGACAACTCGGTATCTATTTGACATTTCTGAATTGCTATTGCTCTTTTCTTTTATTTCTTATCATTGTCTGAGGAAGATTGGAATGCTTCAATTGGATCTGCTTTTAAAATAAGAATTAGTTTGTTTCATTATGTTGTCAAAAGCATTCTAAATTATAATGTATCTTCAATTTTTCATATAGTATTTTAGTAATTTTCTTCTGGTACGTAGTAATTTAGGAAACATTTTAAATGTTAATTTTTTTTTGAGTATTCATGTTCCTATTGTTCAAATTGTTGATATTGTCAAAAAAGCATTGATTACTGGTAACCTTCATAAGTAGTCACATTCTTATAATACATTCTTATTGGTAGACTAAACTTTATCTCCTCCTCTGTTCACCTGCAAGGATATATAACGTGATGAATTTCAATTTGAAAAAAAAAGTATCAAAAGCTTGTTTGCGATGGAATGCGTATCTCGCCAAAACTGTGTAAATCAAGTTACAATTCTATGCAAACGGTCATGCTCATGTTCTTTGCCATGGTGGTGCTACTCTGACCACCCAGAAGAACCACCGTCAAAGCCGAGCACGTTGGTTCCAACGAACAACACATGCTCGTGATGGGTCTGAGCCTGAGCCTGGTGATGCTGGTGGTGGTGAAGTAAAATTGGGTCTTGAAACAATTGCAACGAAAGCCGCAGATCTTACAAACCAATTTCCAAAAGCAAAGTCTTCCTAGTTGAGTCTCTTTCTAAGCCTCAATCTTCCATTGCTTTCCTCAAATCAACACAAGCTTCAAAAATTTCTAGTTTAGGATGTCCAAGGAAATGACACTAGCACCATAGAAAACAAAAATAGTATAGACCAATAAACATTAAGACCCACATAAAATTTTACTTCTATTTCACAATAATAATGACTAATGTTGTTTTCCCCACTTTCAGTGCCAAAACGCTGAAAGATTAAGAAAATAATATGCTAGGGTGATTCATTTTTTTGCTTAAGGAGAAAAATATGTTTCATTACACTAATGAGATAATTTACAGTACCACAAGATTGTGTCTTGGATGGGTGTGTAGTCAATGGATTCTTGCAAGCTTCATTTATTCAATTGTTCAAGGAGCAGTAAGGATGAATGTGCAGTGGAGGCTTAGTGGTCCATGTCTTAGGTCATTGGTGTGTCGAAGTTGGAGCTCTGGTTCGACCATGGAGGTTATGGGTGTGTTGGTGTCGAGGCTGGAACTTGGTGGGTTACAGGCCATGGAGGTTGTGGGTGTTCGTCGACGTGGTATGACCTCCCTGCTAACTTGACAACCGTGCATTTTTGAACACCGACCAACATTGTGCCACCGCTTACTGTTGGTTGACCTGGTACGATGGAGAGGTCGAGTGAAGAAAGTGACTGTAGTGCGAAAATAGGATGATGCAACGTCGGTGAGCACTATTGCTACCAGACAAGTCTAACATGGTAGAGGTCCGACCAAAGGAGAGGAGGAGGTGAACAAAGGAGGAGAGAGACACAAAATGGTGATAATATCAATGATAAAGTATTGTAAAAAAAAATTAGTTTTTACATTTGACTAACCGACCATTATAAGTAAAATAAACGGAGTATAAATGTTCAAAAAAATTTAGAAGTATTGTAAACATTTCTAATAATTTATTGTTATAATTTTCTTTTGGGGAAACAATTAATATGCTCTCTAAAAGTTTTTGAGCAGCCATGCACACTAATTCTGGGATACGACTGACCGTAGATTTTTAACAAAACATAATGGATGATCCTGATTGCTTACTGGCAGCCTGCTGAAGGTGTGTTGCATTTAATTTAGTTTAGTTATTTTGAAATGACCCATTTGGTATTCTTATCCATCCTCGATCGGAGCGGTTTGTCCGGACCTCACTCTGTGGCTAACTACGACCCTCAGGTTCCAAGCCAAAATTGAATCCCCATCCTTCATCAACGCTTTTTACTTCGCCTACAAGGCCAAACCCCAAGCAAGGTTTCAGTCGATTTTGTGCTCTTCCAACTCAACCACAACCAGGGGGTGGTGGATCCTTCCACCAACCTCCGACGATGTGTACTCAACACTGGATTCTTTGGGTTACGGGAAGTTACCGGTTCACATTTTGGAGACGAGTTGACCCTCTAATGGGCACTCCGAGAATGCAAAGAAGTACAATGGAAATTTGATCAAGCTGGTGTCTCAAGGGACTAGGAAAGGGACACTACAAGAAAAATCGCGATTTGCCAAGGATAAATCTGCGGCAAATCACCTAAAATCTGCCACAAATTTATAATTTGCGACAAATTCGTGACCATTGCAAAAACTGTCATTGCAATTTTATTTGCGGCAAATTTTAATTTCTGTCACAAATTTGTGGCGGATTATTCCGCCACAAATCCGTCGCAAATTACTCCGGCAACAAGCCGGAATCGCTCTTGGAATGGTGTTATTTTGCGGTGGATTTTTTTGTCGTTGATTTGTGACAGATTTTTTTGCCGCTAATTTGTGACAGATTTTGCGGCAGATTTGTCTTCCTTCCTACGCGAATTTGCAGCAGATTTTGCTGCCGCAAAATTTTTGAATTTTTAAAAAGTATTTTAAAAAATTGTTCAAAATCCATAATTATATTATTGTCAATACATACAGCACTCAGACATCAATTTTAACCTGTCAATGCATTTAAAATAATACTCAAACATCAATTTAAACTTATTAATGCATTTAACCAATCCACAAAACAAACATAATTCATACAAAGTTTCTTAAACAAAGTTTCTTCAAATACAAAGTTTAGCAAGACTTATCAGAATGCATACAGTACTCAGACATCAATTTCAATCCATATGATCATTATCATTGTTATCTTCATGATCATCTTCAGTATCCTCATTGTCTTATTTTATTGGTGGTTGTTGCTGGCTTGGCTGAGTGCTAGCGGCTTGTAAATATGATTTCAGCATATTACCATTCATTTGTTGTTGTTGACGTTAGTATTGTTCAAATCGCATTTTCCACTCTGCGTCACGTTGTTGGCTCTGCTGCTCCATTTGTTGTTGAATCTCCTGAACCCGATCCAACATCTCCTGCTGCAACTGCTCCTTAACCTTATTAACATATGTAAATACAAATTCATTAATCATTCCATAAATAAATTATTTAACCAAAAATACGAAAAATGGAATGATTGACTATATCCATCAAAATACAAAAACCAATTAATAAGAAAATGTTGTAACTATTACTTAATTTGATTAATAACGTGCTCAGGAACTTGACTCGACCCAGGCCTTGAGGAGGATGATTCTTCATGGTCATAGATAGATGCTTGAGAACCAAGGCCATAAACACGACCCTTCTTTATCCCGCCAACAATTTTAATTCAAAGCTCTCGACTAGTCATTTGTATACCAGATACTCCTTCTTCATTTGAGCACTGAAAAGATTGTTCAGATTCCTTTACTTTGAATTCCTCCTAAATATAGAAATAAAAACCTGTTATAGCTGTTGTTATAAGATGATTTAATATTAAAATAAAAAATTTTAAGTTAAGAAATACTAGCGTATACATCCTTAGCTTTTGTAGAAACCCATGCAGTATAGTCTTCTTTCCTCAAATGTACGTGACGAAAGGTTTCATCAATTGTGGACTCTCTACCCCAAGCCTTAGCCTGTAATAATGAGAAAATAAGTTAATAACAAAATAATAAAACATATGACTAAATAACTGACGATGATAGTTACCAATTTCTACGCACGGGTGCCGGTAGAAATGCAATTACCTGTGTGCAAGCATCCACCAGTGTTAGAAGCACAATTCATCTTTGCTTACTAACATTTCTCCTTATACACGCTACTAGCCCAGTGCCTGCATAAATCTTCCCATATGTCTTCTCTAATCCAAAAAGGCCTTTCATTTAAGTTGCGTGTCTGCCCTAACAAACCTGATAGTCTCTTCGAACTACGACTATTATATGCCTTTCGCATATGGTTATGATGTTGAGGCATCCACCAAACATAACCCTTCAAAAATATGTTGTAAATAACATTAAAGTTAAAAAAAATTGCACTATTACAAGACAAACAAACATAATTAAACAAATAAAAATTGATATATACTTGAAACTCTTGAAATCACATTTCTTTAGTATCCTTGGGTATTTCTCCCCAAGATATCCAAAGTTGATTATACCTAGATCGTATAATCTTTGTTATGGCATCAGCAACATGTTTAGATGGCAGAAACCTACGATACAATTTAAAAAAGGAAATTTAAATATTCTCAACAAAAAATTTGAATGTGCATAACTATAAATGAATAATAAGTAGTTGTACACATGCCCAAAATCACCATCGGGCTCAACAAATGTCTTATTGCTTTGATTTGTTACAGAAATGGGAAAATTAGAATCACGGGTAGCCGGCGACTCATAGGTACCCGGTGACTCACGAGTACTCAGTGACGGGCCAATAGTAGGTGACTCAGAATCATATGATGTACCATGTAGTGAATGGGAAGTATATGACAGACGCTGTGATCCAGGTGTGGGTATCATAACATACTCAGAAGATGGTGGTTGAAGCAAACTTGTAGTGGGTAATATTGTAACTGGGGGTAGAGATGATCTTAATGTTTGCCCCCTATGTGGCCTCCCTATATTGATTCTAAGACGTCGAGGTTGTTCCTTGTCCTTGTCCTTCCCTTTTCCCTTATCACCTCGTGACGATGACATCTACACAAATAATAAAAATATAATGTAAATATAATTCCAAACACAACACAATAATGTATAACTAGTAACTACAACATATTAATATAATTCTATACTCACAGTTATGAGGAAACATTGTGCTCATCACTATTTGTTTCATATTCATTATTGGAAGATGTTTCATCATCGTCGTCATTAAAACTTTGTTCTTCTTCATCATTTTCATCATGTCTACTAGAACCAACATCTTGAACTACATCAAAAACCACATTAGTGTCTTGCAAGTGGTCAATAAGATCCACATCAACAATTGGATCTACAAGAGTCATAATATCATCTTGGAATGCAATTTCTTGGGCACTTTCAATTTCAACTCGACCTCTTGCTTTGGTCTTTATTACCACCCACCATTGGACCTTATCATTTTTCTTTCCAGGAAAAGGAACTTAATACACTTGTCTCACAGAGGAAGTAAGGATAAAAGGATCAAACCTCTCGTATCGTCTAGTGTGTCAACCCTCAACAATCTTATAATCTTTGTGAACTCTTGTACCTCTATTAATCATAGGATCAAACCATTCACATTTAAAAAGAACAACTTTTTTTTGGTTCCCCAGGATATTCTAACTCAACCTCATCTTTTAGTATTCCATAATAATCATTTTCATTTTCACCATTAGTTGAGCCTTTAATACACGCGCCACTATTGATTATTTTCTTCCCATCTGACCAAGCATCTGTTAGCCAAGTGGCCTCAAACTCAAGAGGGGGGGTGAATTGAGTTTATGAAATATTTTCGCAAATCTTTCGTAAGACGTTTGTTAAACAATTTTTGTTGAAGCTATTGGATAATTGAAGTGAATAGATAAATGAGATTGAATACTTCACTCACAAATTAAATAAACCAAGATGAATAATATTCAAGCAAGCATATAAAGTAAATGCACAAATGTAAAGAGATAGGGTTGAGAGAATCAAACACAATGATTTATCCTGGTTCAGCCACCCCTTGTGACCTATGTCCAGTCCTCAAGCGAACCACTCGAGATTTTTCACTAAACTTCAAGTTTGAACGGATGCTTGAAAACCTTTACACAATAGAGCACTCACCAACACCTTGGGATACCTCACCCTTGTGCTTTGAGCCTCAAAAACAGGGATGCCTCACCCTTTATAACCTTTTGAGGGATGCCTCACCCTCAAGGGATACCTCACCCTTTTCTAACTTTGAGAGATACCTCACTCTCTAAAGGATACCTCACCCTTCACTCTAGAGGGATACCTCACCCTCTCTTTTTCAGATTACACAAAGTATAGAAGATAGAAACTCTCTTAAAGAGTAAATAATACAAATTGAAGCTCTCACTACAGTAGATGATTACAAATTGAAGCTCTAATATGCTCTCAAAGATTTTTCACGTTTTTGACAGAAAACAGAGCAAGAAAATGATTTGAGGATTGATTCACGTTTGGACGTATTGGTAATCAGTTTTTGGTTCAAGGTCAACCTCAAATAAAGACCCAACTTTGGTATTTATAAGTTTCTCAATTAATAGAGCTGTTGGGGTGGCTTGGGCATGCATTTAATGCATTAAATATAGCCGTTGGACGTTGTTAGGATTCTTGTAATCGATTACTCAACTTATGTAATCGATTACATATGTTGTTCCAACGTGTTCTTGACTTTCTAGGCTCTGTGTAATCGATTACATTCTTGGTGTAATCGATTACATGGCTTCTGACTTGTGTGTAATCGATTACAATATCTGTGTAATCGATTACATATGTTGTTCCAACGTGTTCTTAACTTTCTGGGCTCTGTGTAATCGATTACATTCTTGGTGTAATCGATTACATGGCTTCTGACTTGTATGTAATCGATTACAATATCTGTGTAATCGATTACATGACTTCGACTTCTTTGTGTAATCGATTACAATATCCATGTAATCGATTACATGACTCTTTGAACGTGTTCATGCTTTTCTGGGCTTGATGTAATCGATTACATATATTGTGTAATCGATTACATGGCCTCTGACTTACTCGTAATCGATTACATTGCTCATGTAATCGATTACATGCCTTCTGTTTGCTGTGTAATCGATTACAAACATCATGTAATCGATTACATTGGCCTCTGAACACATTTTTCAAGTCCAATAAAGCTTGTAAGTCATTTCTAACACCTCAAGACACTTGATTAAACACAAATCCTTTTAAGAGTGTTAGATTTAAGATTGAAACTCAAGTTTTATTGAAAGCCATGTTTAACTTTGAAATTTCCCACTTATTTTGAAATCATATATTGAAAAACCATTTGAGAAATCTTGAGAACATTTAACATTAATGTTCTAAGTCTTATAACTAAATAAACCTTCTTGTCTTCTTTCTTTGATCCTGATTTTTCCTTTTGCGCTTGATCTTCACTATTACACTTGAACTTCACTTTGGCCTTTGTTATCATCAAAAACTCATTTGATATGCTTCAAGACATAAGCATACACATTCTCCCCTTTTTTGATGATGACAAACTAAACATTCAACAGAATGAGAAATATATGCATTTATTTGATTATCAGATAATTAAGTACAACACTCCCCCGTAATGTATGCATGAGATAGAATATTTGAAAGTGCAAAACTCCCCCGTACACATGCAATATATTTCACTAATTTCTCCCCCGTTGGCATTATAAAAAAGAAGACATAAGCATTCAGACTTGATATATTTATTTCATCCCAATAGGATCAATATAAGAGTATAATCGTTTAGCACATCAATATGTGATACCAATAGCAAATGCATATGATGAAAGGCTTCAATTAGTTCCAAAACATTCCAAAACAATCCCAAACATCATTTAAGTATATATTCGAGTCAGATTATGATCCAAAACACATTATTGTGCAAAAAACAACATATTATGCATCAAGTTGGTGTATTATGTAGAAGATTGTGACATTATGCAAAGAAAAAGTGTTATGCAATAAGACATTATGCAACAAGGTGACCAATTTATGCAGCAGATAAGTATATTATGCGATGAGACTAATATATTGTGCAATGAAAGATGCATGATTGATCCATTATGACAAGTTCAAAGATATTGATATTATACATGCCATTTCACATGAAAAATATATTCATTTAACATATTCAAGATATTAAACTAGTAAAGCATAGAGCAAGTCACACTTAACCAAATGATGCAAGTTCAAGCTTCTTAGAGACAGGGAGGATAGCTTGAAGTATTTTCTGGTTTTGTGCTTGGCGCAGCCACTTTTCAATATGTCCAAAGTTAGTTCTTGGCCTTCAAGCACACCTACAACACACTTCAATTTGTGACTTTTGGTACCCAAATTTTCTTGGGTCATTGTGTGTTAGTTTTTGGTAAAGTGCCTTTGGGAACCCAAACTAATTTAGTTCCTAGCTTGTTATTGATATTCTTCCTTATATTGCAATTTGATGCACTATGCCCTTTCTTACCACAATGAAAGCATTTAATAAAGGGACTATTTGATGTACTTGATGAAACAAA
This sequence comes from Ormosia semicastrata, assembly GCA_029884595.1. Classification (NCBI taxonomy): domain Eukaryota; kingdom Viridiplantae; phylum Streptophyta; class Magnoliopsida; order Fabales; family Fabaceae; genus Ormosia; species Ormosia semicastrata. The sequence goes on along the minus strand of JAQQTO010000054.1, from coordinate 10,023,033 downwards.
GAAGTTCTTGAGAAACTTTTGTTGTTTATTGGGATTATACCCCAAACCAGCCTTTTGAAAAACACATCTTTGGTTTCCAAGCAAAATGTTCAAATTATCTCTTCCATAGGTAAATTTTGAAAAAGTGTTTTTCAAGTCCTCAATCTCAATTTCAAATGCTTTATATGATGAGCAAGATGAGGGTGTAGATGCATTATCAAGTGATAAACATGTCATACATGAAGAATTTGCATCAATCAACCCAAGAGTTTCATTTTCTAATTTAAGTTCCTCAATTTCCTTATTTAACATAGATATCTTGTTTTCAAAAGAGGAAATTGATTTCTTAGAAGATGAAACAAGTTTTGCAAGTCTTATAGATTCATTATGTAATTCTTCAAAAGCATCTTGCAATTCATCATAGGAAAGGGAAGAGTTTGATTCAGAGTTTGAAGATGTTACCTCTATGTCATTTTCATCTTCCTCTTCTCCTCTAGCCATGAAATATAGATTGGCTTTCTCATTATCCGAACTATCGGTTGAATCCATGTCATTATCATCCCAAGCTATGTAGGCTCTTCTTTCTTTCTTCTCCCTTGAGGATTTTTGGTGGTATTTTTCCACTTTACTTTGATAAATCGGGCACTCCATCTTCATGTGACCCAACTCTCCACATTCATAGCATTTAGGAGTGGATGAGGTTCCTTCCCCTTTGTGATAGACATTCTTTTGGGGAAAGGGAGGTCTTCTTTGAGCTCCACTCTTCTTGAAGAATCTTCCAAATTTATTTACTAGTAGAGCAAGATTCTCCTCATCTATTTCCAAGCCATCTCCACCATCTTCATCATCATTATCGTCATTAATCATGGAAGAAGTGGCCTTGAGAGCAATCCCCTTCTTTTTGTTGTCAACTTCTTCACTTTGTTTGAGTCTATTCAACTCCAATTCATGTTCTTGGAGCTTGCCAAAAAGTGTGGCTAAATTCATTGTAGCAAGATTTCTAGATTCCGAGATAGCCGTCACCTTAGGTTGCCAATCCCTGCTCAAACATCTTAAAACCTTATTAATAAGATCTTCATTAGAAAATGTCTTTCCTAATGAAGCTAAATGATTAACTATATGTGTAAAACATTTTTGCATTTCTTGAATACTTTCAATATGGTTCATTCTAAAAAGTTCATATTCATGAGTGAGAGTATTAATTCTTGATCTTTTCACTTCACTAGTACCCTCATGGGTTACTTCTAAAACATTCCACATTTCTTGAGCAGATTTACAATTTGAAACTCTAAAGAATTCATCATGCCCCAAAGATGTGGTAATAATGTTTTTGGCACTCAAATTATATTGGACCTTTTTCTTATCATCATTGCTCCATTCACTTCTTGGTGTATTAACCCTTACACCATTAACATCTTTTGCGGGGATAAAAGGACCATTTTCAATAGCATCCCACACATCTAAGTCAATAGCTTCAATAAAAATTTTTATTCTTTCTTTCCAATAAGCATACCCATCCCCATTGAAAAATGGGGGTTTATAGATAGAGAAACTTTTTGAAAACTCATTTGAGGAGGCCATCACTTTCTCTTGAAGCTGCTAAGCCCTTTACACAAGAGCCTAGCTCTGATACCACTTGTTAGCCAAGTGGCCTCAAACTCAAGAGGGGGGTGAATTGAGTTTATGAAATATTTTCGCAAATCTTTCGTAAGATGTTTGTTAAACAATTTTCTTTGAAACTATTGGATAATTAAAGTGAATAGATAAATGAGATTGAATACTTCACTCACAAATTAAATAAACCAAGATGAATAATATTCAAGCAAGCATATAAAGTAAATGCACAAATGTAAAGAGATAGGGTTGAGAGAATCAAACACAAGGATTTATCCTGATTCAGCCACCCCTTGTGACCTACGTCCAGTCCTCAAGCGAATCACTCGAGATTTTTCACTAAACTTCAAGCTTGAACGGGTGCTTGAAAACCTTTACACAATAGAGCACTCACCAACAACTTGGGATACCTCACCCTTGTGCTTTGAGCCTCAAAAACAGGGATGCCTCACCCTTTACAACCTTTTGAGGGATGCCTCACCCTCAAGGGATACCTCACCCTTTTCTAACTTTGAGAGATACCTCACTCTCTAAGGGATACCTCACCCTTCACTCTAGAGGGATACCTCACCCTCTCTTTTTCAGATTACACAAAGTATAGAAGATAGAAACTCTCTTAAAGAGTAGATAATACAAATTGAAGCTCTCACTACAGTAGATGATTACAAATTGAAGCTCTAATATGCTTTCAAAGATTTTTCACGTTTTTGACAGAAAACAGAGCAAGAAAATGATTTGAGGATTGATTCACGTTTGGACGTTTTAGTAATCATTTTTTGGTTCATGGTCAACCTCAAATAAAGACCCAACTTTGGTATTTATAAGTTTCTCAATTAATAGAGTCGTTGGGGTGGTTTGGGCATGCATTTAATGCATTAAATATAGCCGTTGGACGTTGTCAGGATTCTTATAATCGATTACTCAACTTATGTAATTGATTACATATGTTATTCCAACGTGTTCTTGACTTTCTGGGCTCTGTGTAATCGATTACATTCTTGGTGTAATCGATTACATGGCTTCTGACTTGTGTGTAATCGATTACAATATCTGTGTAATTGATTACATATGTTGTTCCAACGTGTTCTTAACTTTCTAGGCTCTGTGTAATCGATTACATTCTTGGTGTAATCGATTACATGGCTTCTGACTTGTGTGTAATCGATTACAATATCTGTGTAATCGATTACATGACTTCTGACTTGCTGTGTAATTGATTACAATATCCATGTAATCGATTACATGACTCTTTGAACGTGGTCATGCTTTTCTGGGCTTGATGTAATCGATTACATATATTGTGTAATCGATTACATGGCCTTTCGACTTGCTTGTAATCGATTACATTGCTCATGTAATTGATTACATGCCTTCATTTCTTTGTGTAATCGATTACAAACATCATGTAATCGATTACATTGGCCTCTCGAACACATTTTTCAAGTCAATAAAGCTTGTAAGTCATTTCTAACACCTCAAGACACTTGATCAAACATAAATCCTTTTAAGAGTGTTAGATTTAAGATTGAAACTCAAGTTTTATTGAAAGCCATGTTTAACTTTGAAATTTCCCACTTATTTTGAAATCATATATTGAAAAACTATTTGAGAAATCTTGAGAGCATTTAACATTAATGTTCTAAGTCTTATAACTAAATAAACATTCTTGTCTTCTTTCTTTGATCTTGATTTTTTCTTTTGCGCTTGATCTTCACTATTACACTTGAACTTCACTTTGGCCTTTGTTATCATCAAAAACTCATTTGATATGCTTCAAGACATAAGCATTCACAACATCTGTGTGAAATTTATATCCATTGATAAAATACATTGGCCAAGATGTCACACATCTACTAGGCCCCCATGCCAAATCATGCAAGTAAGAATTTGTTAGTGTATGCCCTAGAGGCTAATACATTTGTCTGTATTTACATACATTCTATTATGCTTATTTTAATATATGAGACATTTTATTTATTGTGTTCTTTTTTTATAAACGTAATAAAGTCCTTAGAATAGTAAGTTTGATGTCATAGGTTATCGAGTGGATGACTTGATCGTGAGATCCTTTTGGTTATAACACTATTCTTAAATGTCCCTAGTCAAGTATTATTATTAATTAGGACAACAATAATACATTGAGAGTAGTATGTGCATAGACTGATGACCACATCTCACGGGTCATGGATATGAGATATCAAGTATTCACATGGGTACATATTAGAGCAATGATGTATTGGACTGACCTACCTTGAGAACGCTACATGGATCGTTACGTGAGTGTCATAAGCGATTCTCATAGTGACAATGGTGTCTGTGGTCCTTTGACCTGAAATCACTACGATTCCTACATGAGGAGTTGTGTGTTTTAATACCATCAAACGTCATATGTAACAAGGTGATTATAAAGTTAGTTATTGAACATCCCGCAAATCATGCAGAGGGATGTGAGTGACCTAGATGGGATTTGTCACTCCTACATGACAAGAGTAATATCTTCGGGCCCCCTGATTGAGTGAGACTGCGAAATGCATGGCCATGCTCAAATGAGTCAATATGAGATATTGATTTCATTTGTTGTTACAAAGTCTACTCGAGTATCAGGAAATGAATTATTGGACTATACAAGAGTGACGCATTCCATGCCTTGTGTTCAATTTAGATATCTTGACAAATGGACTAAACGACACGAAAACATTAGTCACGGAAAGATTATGTCAAATCACTGACATTCTTATTACTTGGGTAGCAGTGATGTGTTGCTAGATACCGCTCACTGCTTGTAATATTAAAATGAGATTTTAATATTACTGTCAACGTAATGAGAACCTGCAGGGTCACACACATAAAGCAGACTAAAATTAGAGCAATGGATCCAAGTTGGACTCGGATTCAAATATGGGCCAGACTCATAACATATGAGTCTAGGGTTGCACAGCTTACCTTGCTGCTACTCACACTCACTTAAGGCAGTCACAATTATAAATAGTACCGCTAAGGAGTTGCTAAGAGACACAATTTTCAGAATCCTAGCCGCACCTACAGAAAAGTGAGTGAGAGAGCGATATGTTTCTTATCTTCTCTTCGCAGCTAGCATTGTGTGAGAGACGTGAGGCTCCTCTTTGCAAACGTTGGACGTTCGTGAGTCTGTTCATGTGGATACCGCAGAGACATCATTTCTATTACGGTGTTGGTGATTCACGTCATTCCTTTTGATCACGCTTTAAGAGGTAAATAATTTAAAAACTCGAATTATGGCTTTTCGCATGGATCCTCTGTGGGAATCCTATTTTTTCCGCTGCGTAATGTAACCATAATTCCCAACAGAATTATTCACCATATTTTGTGGATTGTGAACCTAGAAAAAAATATAGTTAATGTTAATGATCTAAATCATATATAATGATTGAGATCAACAATTTAGTAATGTTTAAATACTTACATAACTTCTGAACTAACCTATAAAATCTGCATTTATTCTTTCATTTGAATGTTCCTCAGGAATATTGAAATATTGTAAAAAAAATACTGAAAAATTAAAAGTTTATGATTTGATTGTTAGTGAGCAATACATTTGAAATTTAAATTAAATAAATAGTACTACTTACTTGAGGTATGGTTTAACTTCTTCACAATTTAGCAAGATGTGCAATGTCACAGATTTCATCTCAGCATCATTTAGCCACTGTATTTTTTATGTTCCATAACCTCTACCGGGTTGATTAAAAATTGATAAAGTCGATTTCATTGACATATTTTCATCTGTATCATCATTTCATCTAACTCTAGTTCTCATTGACTTAACATGAGGCCCAAAGTAAAATGACAAAAATGAGATATCTCTTGAATCAAATAAGCTTCACAAATAGAACCTTCAATCTGAGCTTTGTTTGTTTTCTTTATCTTGTTTAAATACCTCTCGAATGGATACATTCATCTGTATTGAACTGGCCCTCCTACTTTTGCTTCATAAGGTAAATGGACTGGTAAATGTTCTATGGAATCAAAGAAACCCGGTGGAAATATCTTTTCCAATTTACATAAAATCACCGGAATGTTCTGTTCCATTTGGAGCATGTCTTTTTCCTTCAAAATCGTTGGCCACAAGTCTCTAAAAAATTGACTCAATTCAGTCAATGACTTCCAAATTTGATCCGGCAACAAAGAAAAAGCAACTGGAAGCAAACTCTCCATAAACACATGACAATCATGACTCTTCATCCCAGACAATCGTAATTAATTCATGTCCACACATCTGGCCAAGTTCGAAGCATAACCATCTGGCATTTTTAAATGTTGCACCCATTCACAAACAATTTTCTTTTACTTTTTTGTAAAAATATAATTAGCCTTTGGTTTCATGATCTTACCATTTGGAAAATCAATAAGCTCTAATTCTGGTCGTTGACAATATTCTTTTAAGTCTTTTATTGCCTTCACATTATCCTTTGTTTTGCCCTTAACATCCATAACAATGTTGAATATATTATCAAAGACATTTTTCTCAATATGCATGACATCTAAATTATGTCTAATTAAATTATCCTTCCAATATGGTAACTCCCAAAATATGCTCTGCTTAGTCCAATTATGATAAACATCATACCCATGGTGTTTGCACGACTGCATTTCAGTTATTTTACTAAATGCACTAACAATATCACTTAATTTATGTCCAGATAATCTTGGTGGAGGCAAATCAGTCACCACAGTTTTCTTCTTAAATGCATTTTTATTTCTTCTAAACATGTTATTAACATGCAAGAATTGACGATGACAGTCAAACCACGAATTTTTCCCCCATGCTTCAAAGTGAATGCCTTTGTTTGATCCATACAGTATGGACATGCTAATTTACCAGCAGTATCCATCCAGACAACATTTCACATGATGGAAAGTTATTTATTGTTCACATCAATGCCGCCCTCATCATAAAATTTTGTTTGCTTGACACGTCATAAGTTAAAACACCCACCCATAAAATTTTCAGTTCATTGATTAATGGTTGTAATCAACATCAATCTTGCTCTTGGGATTGTTAGGGCTGGGAATAATGCATGTTAGGAACATGTATAGGACAGTCATACACATTTCTGGAGGCAGATTATATGGAGTGACTATCACAAGCCAACAAGAATAAGGAGAAGCAAATTGATTGTAGGGAGTGAAACCATCGACACACAAATCAAGCCTAACATTTCTAGGATCAATTGTAAATTCAGGATATGTCCTATCAAAATGCTTCCATGCTTCACCATCAGATGGGTGAGACATCTCCCCCAACTTCGTATTATTTTCAGCATGCCATCTCATGTGTGCAGATGAGCTCATAGAGGAATACAACCTCTTGAGCCTAGGAATAAGAGGTAAATAATGCATTCTTTTCACCGGAACTTCATTGTTATTTCCATTGCTGATTTTACAAAGTTCGTATCTTTCAGCACCACAAAACCTACATTGTCTGGCATTATCATAGTATAACATACAACCATTTACACAACAATCTATTTTTCTTGAAGCAAGCCCGAGTTTAGAAACCAATTTATTTGTTCTATAGTAATTCAGAGGAATTCGTGATCCTGGTGGAGCAACCTCTCTTAATATCTAAATGAATCAAAGCACACATGCATTACATTATAATCAGATTTGAGGATTAACATTTGAACTGCCAAGGATAACTCAGAATGAGTTTCGCAGCCAGGCCATAATGGCTGACTTGAAGTATTTAATAGATCATAAAACTCTTCGGCCTCTGGTTGTGGAGGCTCCTCAACATTTGTTAAAAATGACTCCTAAAATCCCCAAAGTCTGTTCCAGTCGCATCACAAATCATATTTTGATATCTATCAACCACGTCTTCCTCTTCTAATATAGGACTATTAGCAGTGTTCACATCAAAGTTTATATCTACACTAATTGGATCAGGCTCTTCCTCTCCATGATCTGTCCAATACTAATACCTAGGTTTGAATCTTTTTTTATATAAATGAACTTTCACAATCTCATGTTTCAACAATTTTCCACTATAACACATCAAACATGGACACCTAATTATTCTTTCACTTAAGTAATGGGAAGATCGACATGCATAATTCACAAACTCTTCAACTCTACATACAAATTCTTGTGTAAGTCCTCTATGACCCGAATGAGTCCTATTATACATCCATCTACAATTTTCTGAAACTACTATTTTCTACAATGATAATTTTACACTTAAATTAAAATACAAAAATGCAAAATGCACAACATATGTTATATAATTAATATATTTTAAAATTATGCTTGTATAAATATTTTAATTCAAACAACTATTATTTTCAAAATCTTGATATCTCTTAACATGGTATGACTCTATCCCATTCAAGAAGATATATTTTCAGCACTTGATTGATAGTACTCACAAAAATCACACATCGTATACTTGACAAAATTTCGGCAACATTTCTCATTGGTCTCCAAGTGCACGACTAGAAAATAGTGACATCTACCACGATCAAGTGTGCACCCACAGAACAAAAGAAAATGTTGTACAACAAAATTTCATCAAGTATATGGTATGAGATTTAAGAAGTAACTATAATCAAGTGAAGTAAAAGTTTCTTCCTAAACTATCCAAATTGGACAATTCAAGATTCAATACAATGAGCAGTACCTTCAAAAAGTACATGTGCTTACTAATATTAAATCTCAAACGGGAAACTAAGGCTTCGCTCGGTAATACGATTTACCACATGCATCATGTAACACCCTGACTCTGATACCTACTAATGTAACACCCTAGCTCTGATACCAACTAATGTAACACCCTGACTCTGATACCTACTAATGTAACACCCTAGCTCTGATACCAACTAATGTAACACCCTGACTCTGATACCTACTAATGTAACACCCTAGCTCTGATACCAACTAATGTAACACCCTAGCTAGGGCATCACATTTCTGACTCCCGACTCATAATCTGAAAATAAGTTCGCACAAAGTTTTAGTTATAAAAGATGGGTTTCAAAATTTCTTCTTTCTTGAAACGTTAATTTACTTGAAAATATTAGGTAATATTGAAAATCATATTTCAACTATTCATTATGCAATATTGACACCAATTAATATCACAATTTAAAGAGAAATATAAAATTAACATACTTATTTTTTTTTGACAGTAGCAAACCCCATGACGGGTCCTACTTAATAGCACGGTACAACACTAACGAGAAACTTTAACATACTTATTCCTTTTTTCTGTCCATCTTGATGCATCGACATCTGTTCCTTTGTCAACACTGCACACCTTCGAGTCCTGAATGTCCACTCCTTATTGTTATCACCAATCTCGTGAGTATCCATCGCCCGTTATGTCTAAGACAACTCGATCCTTCTATTATTTGATTTTAACAAAGATGAGACACAACAAAACAATATAACAAAGAGGTGAGATCACCTACACCAATACCAACATGGCAAAGATAGAGATAACACAAATAGCTATATCATACGAGATAGATCATACCATAATCATGCTATCGGCATTAATCAACTATCATCATCTAATCATTTATTAGTTCAATCATCATCCAAGTACTCAAAACAATTGTCATAACCAATAACCAATATTCCCAATTAATATATCACACGATATAAATGCTCGATTTATGCATATGTACAAAGACTCATTTTATCAAAAACGACTCCATGGAGGTTTTCACAATTTCGAAAAGAATACTCTGGTTAATTGTCAGCCTTAGCCCAAAGACAATCTCCCAGTCGTTGAAAAGAATCGTGTTCTTGTCGGGTATCATCAATGCGTTGCAACGGACTGCATCGCCAAGTGGCACAGGGTACTCGCCAGCTGTCCACTGGTCGACCGCCACGCCTCGACGCCCCCAAGATCCATCATAGACCTCACTATCAATTCTCATTCTCTCTTCAACCACAAGAGCCATAATAGCTATTAGCTATCTTTTATACAATACACGAATTTATCAGTGCAAGTCCAACCCCAACGGGTCAAATCTTTTCAATTTCATTTGTACAATGCACGAGTATATCAGTGCAAGTCCAACCCCAACGGGCCAAATCTTTTCAATGCATGTATAATGCACCAAATCCAAATACGGGCATCTCTTTCCAATGCATATAAAATGCACCAAATATCAATCATAGGCAAAACACGCCACTCTCTCATACAGTGTCCATACACTAGTTAAACAGTAATTATACTGTATTTTCAACCCAAAATCATGTTATCATGTTTTCATAGTTATAAAACACTTTCGCCGTATTTTCACAAGATTGCACAACATTTTCATTATGTTTTCACAATTCCAAAATGTTTCTGTTACGTTTTCAAAATATCGTAACACTTCTGTTACGTTTTTAAAATTCTGAAACGTTTCTGTTATATTTTCACAATACCATAAAAATATTCTATTACTTTTAAATCACATAGTAATTTTTCAACAGTACGTCAAATATTTAAACTCACGTAAAATATTTAAACGTAATTCAAATCACGTAGAAATATTTTAACATATTTTAAATCGCATAGGAATATTTTACTATATTCTAAATCATTTTTAAGATACGTAAATCATTTTTCACCACAATTCTATTACGAAAAATATTTCTTAACCTTCAAAAATTTCATTTCATCCTTTCTCAAAATATTATGACTTTGTACTTCATTTTTCACATTTTCTTACTCAAGAAAATCTTTTTCACGCTTTCTTTACTCAAGAAATTCTTTTTCAAATATAATCCACAAAATTACTTTTCCATTGATATAAATCAATGTTTCAAATCTTAAAATTTCCAAACGTACTTCAAAACTTGAAAATAAGTTATACTTGAGTAAATTCTCAAAATACCATTACATTCTCCATTTTTTCCCAAATCATTTCCAAATTAACCTACTTCAAAATAAATTGAAGTTTGAAAACATTTTCGTTTACAAAACTTAATTTTTCAAGTGAGTAAAATACTCGATTCCTTTTCAAATTTCTTGTATTAAATTAATTATATTTCCACTTGAAAAATTACTTTGTTTCATCAAAATCTAGGCATTACTATTTGAAAAATTATCAAAACATTTTTCCTTTTAAATTGATATGGTTTTACACAAACAAAACCATTAAAGTTTTATTTTCAAAACCAAAGTACCGATTGGTCATATAACAAACCCATTTGTTCAAATTCATTTTCACTTTCTTTGCAAATCCTTTTTCATTCTTAGTCAAAAATCTTTTCCTTAATATATATTTTCTCAAAATCACTTTTTATTGATCTAGTCCTACAAAATCATATTGAGTTGTTTTAATTATTGTTTCTTAACTTTAAATTTCCTAACGCTTTCCAAAACCCAAATAAATTCTTCGTGAGTAAATTTAAGTTACAAACATTTTCTTTTATATTTCTAAATCACTTCTAAAAATTGATTCTTTTTAAATTAATTTGAAGTTCAATACTTTCAATCTTCTTTTTCTTTTATTTATGAAAATTCCACTTCACTTAATTTATAACACTTAATTCCCTTTTCAAATCCTTATTTGAAAATTCTTGTATTTCATAGCATCAAAACATTTTTCTAAATTATCAAAACCTTATAGATGGTCATTGGAACCATGAAATATTTTTCTTCTAACTTAAATAAATTCCATTCTTATTTCTACACAAAATAAATCAATAAAATTTCATTCTAAAATTTGTGTTCATGTTTTCTTAAAAAAAAACAAACCTTTAGTTCATTTTCCATACTCCTCAAATCAATCCAATTTTATTCTTTCATAAACATATTAATTTGTAAACACCTATTTTGAGGTATCTTGGCCGAAATTCTCATTGTTCTAGGGATCAAAATTTAATTTCCTTGTTCTTGAAAAATTTCAACATTGACCCTCATCAAGGGCATCAAAACCGTAGCTCTTCCTTGGCCATTGGAACCAAGATCAATTTTCTTTCCATCCACACATCATGACATACATATATATATTTCATCATAAATATCACAAACATGTCATATACTCATCATGCATATTATAAGTATACTATTAAAGTCATAAAATCATGCAAAGCATATTAAGCATAGACAAAATAATCAAGGCACAAGAAAATAAAGCAAAGCTCATAAACACACAATTAATTATTACATGACCATGGATTGGAATTCTCACATGAATTCACAATTCATCAAATATAAGACCATCTCCCACCACCATAATTGGTTGGTGAGATGGATCTCCCTCTTACCTCTTGAAGATCCTCAAAGCTTCTTGATTTTGCTTCTCTTTCCAAGTCCTTCAACACCAAGGGCTTCTTAAATTCAAAACAAAATATATAGAAATTAGTATACTAAGCTTGATTAAGAGGAACCATGGATCAAACATGGTTTAGATCATGAAAAAGAAGAGAAGAAATGAAGTCTTCTTATACTTCACCTCAAAAATTCAATAACTTTAATCTTGAAGAAAGTCCATGAAGATGAATGATTTAGAGAAAATCTCCAACATGAAAGTTGCTTAGAATATCATGTAAATTTAAGATCTATGATTGGATGAAATTAAAAGAGATTGGATGGTGGTTTTGAGTGTCTTGACCGAATGGTTTCTCTTGAAGCACAAAGATGAAATTTTTGATTTTTGATAGAAACTTGAAGCTTGGATTTGAAGCTCAAGATGAATGATTTTGGAAAAACTCATAACTAGAGATGTTCTTAGAATAGTGTTTAGGTTTAGGAAATGATGTGAGTGAAAATTATAGGTGAGTAATGGTGCTTGTGGGTTGCTTGGCCGAATCATAAGGTGAGAAAAGGAAGGAAAATTGTTGTTTTGTGTTCTTGGAACTTTGAGAGAATTTGAGAGAATTTGATGAAGGCTTTTTGGTGAAATAGAAAAATGAATATGGAGAGTGTAACCAAAGGTGCTGCTGCCGTGGGAGTGAAAGAATGGAGAGATATGAATTCATTTGGCATAATTGAAGGCTATCACATGATGCACAAAGTCTTCCACTTTGTCATCTTTTTCTTTGGCCTAAAAAGGTTATACAAGCATGTCTAAACATGTCTCCTCCTTCCTAACACTCCAAAACCGTCCCCCTTCATCATGCACTCCAAAGTTGTCATAATTACTTGCTAATTGATTAGTTAATTCATTAGATTAAGTTTCCTAATCAATCTTAACTAATTTTTAATTACATAACTAATTAATTAGACATATTATTTCATATATTATAATCTCTAATTAAAATTAGGATATCTAATTAAGAATTAGATTATAACAATTTAACATTTAATTTAGTTTACTTGGCTTGTTAATTAGGCCATTATTTGAAGCATTTCTAGCCATTGATTAATTCAATGGTTAGGATTTAGGTAGACTTTTGATTTTTAGAAGACTAAATCTAAGCCATTGGATCCTTCTCCTTTAAATTCTAACCATTAGATGTGTCTCCAAAATAAAGGGTCAAGATTGCTTCTTCTTACTTTTAATCCAAGGGTCATAATTAGTCTTTGCTACTTTTTAAGACTAAATCTCCACCCTTGATTAATTCTTCATCCAATGGTCATAAATGGTCTTTGTCACTTTTTAAGACTAAATCTCCACCCTTGATCAACTCTAAATCCAATGGTTGTAAATGGTCACTTTATATAATTAATTTTACACCATTGATTAAATCTACGATTGATATTGAAGCTTGCCTAACTAAGTTTATTTTCACACCATTGATTAAATCAATGATGATTATCTTATATTTCTTTATTAACTTTATTTCTTAACCGTTAATTGAATCAATAGTGGATATCCAAACCACCAATGTTGACTTAAGCAATATAATTTTTATTTTTATCTACTAAAAATCTCACGAAAGAATATATTTACTGTATTTTTATCTTCCGATAAATAAATACAGTACAAAACAAATTTTCTAAAACTGTTTCCGGATTCAAGTTTAGTAAGATCCCCTGTTTTCGTCTAAACAATACAAATTTTTCTATGCGTAGAATTTTTTTTCACTTTGCGGGACCCACCTGGGCTCACGTATAGTCACCTGGGCCCACAAACACCTCGTGGGGCTCATAAACAGAAAAAAATTTAAAATCACACATAAAATCACAAAAATTAGAAAATGTATGAAAATCAAGTCAGATTGTTAAAAATAATTAACAGTCAAGAGAAATAAATATAGAAAGATTTTCCCCGGCCCGAAAATTATTATTTTCCTAACACGGAATAAATCACTCAAAACGATCAAATACGCTGACGGAATAAACAAAATAATTTTACAAGATCCAAATTACTAAACAAGAAAATTACATTGTAATCATCAAAATTATTGTTTATAGGATAGGAAATTTTGGGGTGTTACAATTCTCCCCTCTAAAAAGAAATTTTGTCCTCGAAATTCGAGAAACATGATTTCACACCCTCGAGAATAAATACGGATATGGTGCTTTCATCTTATTTTCAATTCTCATGAAGCTTCCTCTCTTACATCTTGCTATACTATTCTAATCCCACAAAATCTCTTTCTTTGATGTTCAACTTCTCCGATCAAACAGATATCTCGACTCCTATCATAGAGATTTTGTTGGTTATTACTGAAGATGTTGAATGTTACTCCAGAAAGAAAGAATTTCCATATCTCTGATATCAACATAACAACAACCGATCTTCATTCATGCCTAGAATAGTTTTTCTCAGATAACTTCCAACTAATGTAATGTAATGTTTAGCTAATGTAATGTATTACTTAAAATTTCCTTATCTTCGTATCACTACATATTCTAGATTTTTGCTTTTAACAGGAAATGTCTCACTAACTGAGTTCTTCTTTCCACAGCACTATACCGGATACTTCCGCAAATTTTTTTTTCTATGGTTTTCCATTACCGTCTTAAGTTTTCCCATAGAAGAATTGTTCCAATCTTTTGAAAAATTCACCACGCTTCTGCTGCGTTACTCAGATACGTTAACACGGATACAAATATAGAAATATCCTTTCTTGCAAGATATTTCTTCAGTTGCAGGAGATGAAAGAAAACATCATGGAAGATAACAAAACGAATCGAACCTGTTATCGAATATATCCAACAAAGAATTGGATGTAACCCGATTTTCAAAAATGAATTTTCTCTGGATTACTCACAGTCTGTTAAAATAATCTCATTGGATATGGCTGGAAAATAACCAATCCATTTTCAAAGACCATGTCTGTTTATGAAACAGATCAAACTAACACAAAAATTTTGAACAACAGATCAAACTAACACAAAGTTTTGATCTATAACAACAATTTGAATAACTTGAATAGCTCGATCAGCTAAGAATAGAAACAGAAGTAAACAAATCAGAGGATAACGAATAACTCTAACATATAATTGATCTACTCAATCATATGTCATAAGGAATAGGTTATTCACAGAAATATTCAGTATGATTTATAGGATTAGTTCCAATGACGCAATCTCCATTGATTAAATCTTCCGCTCGAACACTCCCGTTCATTCAGAGTAACAACTTCCCTTACTATCTAAAATTTTACTAACAGAAAACTCTGTTTTCAAAGAACACATCAGAGATTATATTCTTTGGAAATGTGTCCAACTTTTCCACAAATTATTTTCTTGACGTACATTCCTTCATTTAAGTACTTTCTTTCACATCACTTACTGCTTTTGGTTTCCTCAATTGTTGTAAATTCATCTTCTGTTAAAATCAATTACTTTCTCAATATCCTAAAAAAAATACCAGGTTCCAAAATTACGAAATCTTATATTCCAAGACTGATTCTCTTCCATCAGATCCTAAACTTCAACTTCCAGTTTCCACGAATGGCGATCATTTGTTCGTGCAGTCATCTTTCCACATTGCTCACGTTGCTCCCGTAGCTGCAACTGCATTACTAGTAACATGTTTCACTTCCACACAAGTATAACTATCCCGAGCCATTTCCCATTTTTTTTTCGAGGCGTGCGGATCGAAATACAATGGATCTAATATCCATTATAAACAACATTATTTCCCTTTGGGAAACAAACATACAGAGAACACAACACAAGCAAAATAGACCTAACCACAAACCCCAAAAGACTCAAACCGTGCTCTGATACCAACTAATGTAACACCCTGACTCTGATACCTACTAATGTAACACCCTAGCTCTGATACCAACTAATGTAACACCCTGACTCTGATACCTACTAATGTAACACCCTAGCTCTGATACCAACTAATGTAACACCCTAGCTAGGGCATCACATTTCTGACTCCCGACTCATAATCTGAAAATAAGTTCGCACAAAGTTTGAGTTATAAAAGATGGGTTTCAAAATTTCTTCTTTACTGAAACGTAAATTTACTGAAAATATTAGGTAATATTGAAAATCATATTTCAACTATTCATTATGCAATATTGACACCAATTAATATCATAATTTAAAGAGAAATATAAAATTAACATACTTATTTTTTTTTTTTTGAAGAGTAAACCCCATGACGGTCCTACTTAATAGCACGTACAACACTAACGAGAAATTTTAACAAACTTATTCCTTTTTCTGTCCATCTTGATGCATCAGACATTTGTTCCTTTGTCAACACTGCACACCTTCGAGTCCTGAATGTCCACTCCTTATTGTTATCACCAATCTCAGAGTATCCATCGCCCGTTATGTCTAAGACAACTCGATCCTTCTATTATTTGATTTTAACAAAGATGACACAACAAAATAATATAACAAAGAGGTGAGATCACCTACACCAATACCAACATGGCAAAGACAGAGATAACACAAATAGCTATATCATACAGATAGATCATACCATAATCATGCTATCAGTATTAATCAACTATCATCATCTAATCATTTATCAGTTCAATCATCATCCAAGTACTCAAAACAATTGTCATAACCAATAACCAATATTCCCCAATTAATATATCACACATATATAAATGCTCAGATTTATGCATATGTACAAAGACTCATTTTATCAAAAACGACTCCATGGAGGTTTTCACAATTTCGAGAAGAATGCTCTGTTAATTGTCAGCCTTAACCCAAAGACAATCTCTCAGTCGTTGAAAAGAATCGTGTTCTTGTCGGGTATCGTCAATGCGTTGCAACGGACTGCATCACCAAGTGGCACAGGGTACTCGCCAGCTGTCCACTGGTCGACCGCCGTGCCTCGACGCCCCCAAGATCCATCATAAACCTCACTATCAATTCTCATTCCCTCTTCAACCACAAGGGCCATAATAGCTATTAGCTATCTTTTATACAATGCACGAATTTATCAGTGCAAGTCCAACCCCAACGGGCCAAATCTTTTCAATTTCATTTGTACAATGCACGAGTATATCAGTGTAAGTCCAACCCCAACGAGCCAAATCTTTTCAATGCATGTATAATGCACCAAATCCAAATACGGGCATATCTTTCCAATGCATATAAAATGCACCAAATATCAATCATAGGCAAAACACGTCACTCTCTCATACAGTGTCTATACACTAGTTAAACAGTAATTATACTGTATTTTTAACCCAAAATTATGTTATCATGTTTTCATAGTTATAAAACACTTTCGCCGTATTTTCACAAGATTGCGCAATATTTTCATTATGTTTTCACAATTCCAAAATATTTCTGTTACGTTTTTAAAATATCGTAACACTTCTGTTACGTTTTTAAAATTTTGAAACGTTTCTGTTATATTTTCACAATACCGTAAAAATATTCTATTACTTTTAAATCACATAGTGATTTTTCAACAGTACGTCAAATATTTAAACTCACGTAAAATATTTAAACGTAATTCAAATCACGTAGAAATATTTTAACATATTTTAAATCGCATAGGAATATTTTACTATATTCTAAATCGTTTTTAAGATACGTAAATCATTTTTCACCACAATTTTATTACGAAAAATATTTCTTAACCTTCAAAAATTCCATTTCATCATTTCTCAAAATATTATGACTTTGTACTTCATTTTTCACATTTTCTTACTCAAGAAAATCTTTTTCCACGTTTCTTTACTCAAGAAATTCTTTTTCAAATATAATCCACAAAATTACTTTTCCATTGATATAAATCAATGTTTCAAATCTTAAAATTTTCAAATGTACTTCAAAACTTGAAAATAAGTTATACTTGAGTAAATTCTCAAAATACCATTACATTCTCCATTTTTTCCCAAATCATTTCCAAATTAACCTACTTCAAAATAAATTGAAGTTTGAAAACATTTTCGTTTACAAAACTTAATTTTTCAAATGAGTAAAATACTCTGATTCCCTTTTCAAATTTCTTGTATTAAATCAATTATATTTCCACTTGAAAAATTACTTTGTTTCATCAAAATCTAGGCATTACTATTTGAAAAATTATCAAAATATTTTTCCTTTTAAATTGATATGATTTTACACAAACAAAACTATTAAAGTTTTATTTTCAAAACCAAAGTACCGATTGGTCATATAACAAATCCATTTGTTCAAATTCATTTTCACTTTCTTTGCAAATCCTTTTTCATTCTTAGTCAAAAATCTTTTCCTTAATATATATTTTCTCAAAATCACTTTTTATTGATCTAGTCCTACAAAATCATATTGAGTTGTTTTAATTATTGTTTCTTAACTTTAAATTTCTTAACGTTTTCCAAAACCCAAATAAATTCTTCGTGAGTAAATTTAAGTTACAAACATTTTCTTTTATATTTCTAAATCACTTCTAAAAATTGATTCTTTTTAAATTAATTTGAAGTTCAATACTTTCAATCTTCTTTTTCTTTTATTTATGAAAATTACACTTCACTTAATTTATAACACTTAATTCCCTTTTCAAAATCCTTATTTGAAAATTCTTGTATTTCATAGCATCAAAACATTTTTCTAAATTATCAAAACCTTATAGATGGTCATTGGAACCATGAAATATTTTTCTTCTAACTTAAATAAATTCCATTCTTGTTTCTACACAAAATAAATCAATAAAATTTCATTCTAAAATTTGTGTTCATGTTTTCTTAAAAAAAAACAAACCTTTAGTTCATTTTCCATACTCCTCAAATCAATCCAATTTTATTCTTTCATAAACATATTAATTTGTAAACACCTATTTTGAGGTGTATTGGCCGAAATTCTCATTGTTCTAGGGATCAAAATTTAATTTCCTTGTTCTTGAAAAATTTCAACATTGACCCTCATCAAGGGCATCAAAACCGTAGCTCTTCCTTGGCCATTGGAACCAAGATCAATTTTCTTTCCATCCACACATCATGACATACATATATATATTTCATCATAAATATTACAAACATGTCATATACTCATCATGCATATTATAAGTATACTATCAAAGCCATAAAATCATGCAAAGCATATTAAGCATAGACAAAATAATCAAGGCACAAGAAAATAAAGCAAAGCTCATAAACACACAATTAATTATTACATGACCATGAATTGGAATTCTCACATGAATTCACAATTCATGAAATATAAGACCATCTCCCACCACCATAATTAGTTGGTGAGATGGATCTCCCTCTTACCTCTTGAAGATCCTCAAAGCTTCTTGATTTTGCTTCTCTTTCCAAATCCTTCAACACCAAGGGCTTCTCAAATTCAAAACAAAATATATAGAAATTAGTATACTAAGCTTGATTAAGAGGAACCATGGATCAAACATGGTTTAGATCATGAAAAAGAAGAGAAGAAATGAAGTCTTCTTATACTTCACCTCAAAAATTCAATAACTTTAATCTTGAAGAAAGTCCATGAAGATGAATGATTTAGAGAAAATCTCCAACATGAAAGTTGCTTAGAATATCATGTAGATTCAAGATCTATGGTTGGATGAAATTAAAAGAGATTGGATGGTGGTTTTGAGTGTCTTGACCGAATGGTTTCTCTTGAAGCACAAAGATGAAATTTTTTATTTTTGATAGAAACTTGAAGCTTGGATTTGAAGCTCAAGATGAATGATTTTGGAAAAACTCATAACTAGAGATGTTCTTAGAATGATGTTTAGGTTTAGGAAATGATGTGAGTGAAAATTATAGGTGAGTAATGGTGCTTGTAGGTTGCTTGGCCGAATCATAAGGTGAGAAAAGGAAGGAAAATGGTTGTTTTGTGTTCTTGGAACTTTGAGAGAATTTGAGAGAATTTGATGAAGGCTTTTTGGTGAAATAGAAAAATGAATATGGAGAGTGTAACCAAAGGTGCTGCTGCCGTGGGAGTGAAAGAATGGAGAGATATGAATTCATTTGGCATAATTGAATGCTATCACATGATGCACAAAGTCTTCCACTTTGTCATCTTTTTCTTTGGCCTAAAAAGGCTATACAAGCATGTCTAAACATGTCTCCTCCTTCCTAACACTCCAAAACCGTCCCCCCTTCATCATGCATTCCAAAGTTGTCATAATTATTTGCTAATTCATTAGATTAAGTTTCCTAATCAATCTTAACTAATTTTCTAATTACATAACTAATTAATTAGACATATTATTTCATATATTATAATCTCTAATTAAAATTAGGATATCTAATTAAGAATTAGATTATAACAATTTAACATTTAATTTAGTTTACTTGACTTGTTAATTAGGCCATTATTTAAAGCATTTCTAGCCATTGATTAATTCAATGGTTAGGATTTAGGTAGACTTTTGATTTTTAGAAGACTAAATCTAAGCCATTGGATCCTTCTCCTTTAAATTCTAACCATTAGATGTGTCTCCAAAATAAAGGGTCAAGATTGCTTCTTCTTACTTTTAATCCAAGGGTCATAATTAGTCTTTGCTACTTTTTAAGACCAAATCTCCACCCTTGATTAATTCTTCATCCAATGATCATAAATGGTCTTTGTCACTTTTTAAGACCAAATCTCCACCCTTGATCAACTCTAAATCCAATGGTTGTAAATGGTCACTTTATATATTTAATTTTACACCGTTGATTAAATTTACGGTTGATATTGAAGCTTGCCTAACTAAGTTTATTTTCACACCATTGATTAAATCAATGATGATTATCTTATGTTTCTTTATTAACTTTATTTCTTAACCGTTAATTGAATCAATAGTGGATATCCAAACCACCAATGTTGACTTAAGCAATATAATTTTTATTTTTATCTACTAAAAATTCTGTGAAAGAATATATTTACTGTATTTTTATCTTCCGATAAATAAATACAGTACAAAATAAATTTTCTAAAACTGTTTTCGGATTCAGGTTTAGTAAGATTTCCTGTCTCCGTCTAAACAGTATAAATTTTTCTATGCGTAAAAAATTCTTTTACTTTGCGGGACCCACCTGGGCTCACGTATGGTCACCTGGGCCCACAAACACCTCGTGGGGTTCACAAACAGAAAAAAATTTAAAATCACACATAAAATCACAAAAATTAGAAAATGTATGAAAATCAATTCAGATTATTAAAAATAATTAACAGTCAAGAGAAATAAATACAGAAAGATTTTTCCTGGCCCGAAAATTATTATTTTTCTGACACGGAGTAAATCACTCAAAACGATCAAATACACTGACAGAACAAACAAAATAATTTTACAGTATTCAGAAATTACTAAACAGTAAAATTCTGTTAGCTGTCAAAATTACTGTTTATAGGATAGGAAATTTTGGGGTGTTACACATCAAATATATTACAAAGATAACAATACCAGGCAGAGTTACAGTACATTGCAATAATCAAATTCAAATTGATCATGGACAGATAAATTTTTGAAACCCGATCGTGAGCATGTGATCAAACTCTAAATCTACAATTCACAATGACCCTCATGTTCCCAAACTGCTTTATCATATCACCTCAAGAATTACCCAAACCATCTTCTCAGCAAACAAGTCATTGGTTCAAATACTAAACCAACATCAATAGAATATTTTTACATCAAGCATCTTATAATACATAAAAAAATGAAAAGTGATGAACAGAGCAAGCAATGAACAGTGGGGTACCTAGTTAGTAGGTGGCGTCACGCGGACTGGTAGAGGCGTGGAGCAGTAGTGACCGGCCAGGTCAGTGGTGCCGCGGGGTTGGGGGGTCGCAAGTGGCAGTGCTGCGAGGTCGATGGGTCGCGATAGGGGGTCGCCGTCGCGGGGAGGCGGTGCGTCGGGTCGAGGCCATGGGGTGGGGGTGGTAGATCGTCCGGGTCGCAGGGGTCGTCGATCGTCTGGGTCGCGGGGTGGGGGTACCGGTGTCGAGGGGTGCCGGTGCGTCGTGGTCAGGGTCGCAGGGGTCGGGGTCGCGGGTCGTCAAGATGCCGCAGCTTGGGTTCGGGGTCGCGCGGTGATGGTTGTGGTGATCGGTGGCGGTGGTCGGTGGTCGGTCGGTTGTAAGAGAGAAAGGGGAGAAGAGGTTGAGAATGAAAAATGGTTCGAACAAATGAGAATGGAAGAAGAAGAGGAGATGCTAGATCTAGTTTGCAGCAAATTTTTTGCAGCAAAAATCTAGCGGTGAATTTTTTGGGCGAATTTTTCTACCGCAAAATCATTTTTAAAATTGCGGCAAAATTTTTCAGCTGATTTTTTTGCCACAATAATTTTTAATTTTTTTTATGTTTATATATTTTGCGGCAGAAAAATTCACCACAAATTTTTTTTTAAATTGCGGCGATTATTTGTAGCGGTTTTTTCCCCCGCAAAAAAATTTTATTACTTTTTTACGAATTTTTTATTACGTTATATATTTTGCGACGAATTTTTTCATCGCAACTTTATTTTTTAAATTGTGGCACTTTTTTGCAGTAGATTTTTTCACCTCTAAAAAATTTAAAAAAACTTTTGTGAATTTTTTATTAGTTTATCAATTTTACAACGGAATTTGTTCACCGCAAATTTATTATTTTATAAATTGTAGTAGATTTTGCGGTGAATTTGTCGCTGTAAATTTTTATTTTTTTTAAATTTTCCTCCCAATTTTTTTTATATTTTAGTAAGTTTACGGCAGAAATATCCTCCACAAACTATTTTTTACCAACTGCAGTAACATTTCACGATGGAAATGTCACCAAAAAATTTTTGCAGGAGACAATCCATCACAAAAATCTGCTGCAAAAATGATCCGCCATAAAATTTGTCATAAATTGAAACGAATTATAATTCGCCGTAACATCTTCTGTAATTGCGGCGAATTCAAACGCGTTGCAAAAAATTCATCATAAATTTGCTGTTTTTTTGTAGTGGGACCCCATGAGGCTGAACTCTTATTTGAACATTTACGTTTTTGCTTTGTTCAATGAGAACAAGAAACTGGGGCCTACTTCGGAGCGCAATTATGGGCTATTCAAGCCCGATGGCACCTTCTAGTAGCAAAATATAAGGTGGTTGTTCCCTCCCCACTATTTGGCAAAGCTTAATACTGATGGTGCAGCCAAAGGGAAGAACCTACGTGATGTTGGTTGTAGTAGAATCCTCTATTAAGATGATATATCTAACTTAAGAATTTATTTATATAAATTATTAATATATTAAGTCACTAATAACCGGCTACAACAGGTAGCTTGAAGGGTAGCATGGCTGCTCAAAAACTTTTAGAGAGCAGGGCAAAGAAACTGTCATGCCAAAACCAAATGATACCCAAGTCAAAGGCCCAAATAAATATGTATGACCCAAACAGATGACTTTGTTTCGTGATGACAGTGCCTGTGTTTCCTCCTGGCATGTCAATGCTCTTCTGATATTGGGGAAATCAATGGCCTGAGCGTGAATAGCATTTCCAGTTCAATACATGTGATTATTTTCTGAGATTTTTTACAAGTATCTTTCAAATCAGAGAGTTAAAATTAAGAATAAAATAACATCCTATACCTTTTTTTAGGAGTAGAACTATTAATATTTTTTTAATAGTATTGATTAAGTGAGAAAAAATAAAAATATATATATATATAATAAATAGTATTAAAAAGAATATAAAAAATATATATACATTATTAATGATAAGAATCTCAAAGTTGTATAATTAAATTGTCATATCCCTTGGTATTTTCATAGTTTTAATTATAAGAATAATGTTTTTTCATTATAACAATACTGAAAATGTACTCTGGCTTGCGAACTTTATTAACTCAGTTATATTAATACTAAAAGGAATATTTTGCGTTTTTAATAAAAAAAACTTTTGAATTCTTGATTAAAAATATCACTCTTGTTAAAATGTTTTGTGAAATATTTTCGTGGATCATATGTTCACGGTTATCCTTGGCCCTTGGGGATGGGTAAGAGAAAAAACAATTGATGGGGTAAAGAACCGTGAAAATGGTTAACGACAACATCCGGATTTGGAGTTTAGTGTTAACACTGAACATCAATGCATCACGTCTTACTTGACAGGCAAAGACTCCGACACATCAAACGGCAAGGGACCCAGCATGTGTAGCAGGTCATTATAGTTAATAATGTACGATGCCATTCAAATCCATACAAACTTCTCTCTCTCTCCCTCTCTCTTACTGCAAATCCATACAAATTTCGACCAAGTTTCTTTCTTTCTTACCACACATTTCCTATGTGATTATCAAGCAAAATCCAACTTCGTGCGTGATTGATTTCTTTATTTTGTTTTGTATTTTATATTTTATAATTTAGATTCATTTTTCACCATTTTTTTATTAAAATTCTTAATATGAAATAAATATATTTAAATTTGATATAATACCAATAAAAATATTTATTTTATCATTTAATAATACATTAGTACATTATTAAAAAAGTTATATTTCTTAAATAATAAAAATAATAGTCAAATATTTTTAATAATCTAATATTATATGTTTCGATGAAAATACAAAAATTTATATTTGCATCTATCAAAATTAAATTAAAAATAAAATTAATCTAGATCTAAATATGAACTTGTTTATGTTATACTATAATTTTTCAATTAGTTCAGATTTTACACATATATGCCTTTACATGCAGGTGTAAAAATTAGTATTCATATTTATAAGTATAAAATTATACATACAAAAGTTCATAAAATAAATTTTTATATTTACCAATTTTATTTTTAAATGTATATGGTGTTATATTATTAATTATTATTTTGTACGTTTACAATTTCTCTAACAATATTTTATTTATAAAGTTTAACCAGAACAACAAAATAATATATAAGCTCACCTTCAAGCTATAAAACCTATTGGTAAAATGAAAACAACCATTTTACCACCCCCCCCCTTTCCAAAAAAAAAATGAAAACAACCAAGACTTTTGTAAAGGATTTTCTCGACCTAAAATCAATTTATCGAGAATTAAAAATTTATGTAGTTTTTTTTTGACATAAAAATTTATGTAGTTGGGAAGCATAAAATGGTTGCTTCGCTATAGTAGTAAAGTCACGTGATTAATATTTAGAATGTTAGAAAATAGAAGCTTAATAAAGAGTACATTATGAATATGGAGGAAATCAATTTTTCTACATTGAATAAAAAACTTGGCTATTATATAGCCTTACCGAGCAAATAGAAATAATTGAACAAATGTGAAAATAGTTTACATCTAAACCACTCCTACAATGTAATGAGAAGACCAAATCAACAAATAACAGAATCTAAAATAAAAGGTATTTATAGACGTAGTGGTAACTAATCACTAAACTATAAGATAAACATAAAAACTAACATTTCCTCCCTTAAACTGTACACTACAAGCTTCAGTTTACATAAGTTTCAGAGCAAACTCTTAATTGTCCTCGCAGGTTGACAAAGGTATTCAACTTGAGTAGCTTAGTCATTACATCAGCTAAATATTGCTCTTGTGTATTGCAATATACTAATTCCATAGTACCATCCTTTGTAAGGTCTTAAAGAAAATGAAACGCACATTTACGTGCTTACTTCAACCATGCATTATTGGATTCTTTGAAAGTTTGATTGCAGAGCTACTGTCACATTGAATAACACATGAATTGATTTGATTTTGATCTAGCTTTCCCAAAACCCTTTTTAACCATACTGTCTGACATGCACATGAAGTTGTTGCAATGAATTTTGCCTCTGTGGTAGATAAACTCACTACTGGTTGCTTTTTTGAAGACCAAGAAATTGCCCTTAAACTTAATAAAAAAACATAACCTGAGGTGCTCTTTCGATCATCCAAATCTCTAGCATAATCACTGTCAGTGTAAGCAACAAGTTTATCATCTCCTCCCTTCCTATAGAAAATCCCAAAATCAGTTGTTCCTCTCAGATATCGTAGCACCCTTTTTGTTGCTTGTAAATGTAGCTCAGTAGGATTCTCCATAAGCCTACTAATGATACTCACTACAAATATTAGATCTGGTTGAGTTGTTGTACATGAGACTCCCTACTACTTGTTTGTAGTAAGTCTTATCTACCTTAATTCCCCCTTCATCTTTCACATGCTTACGACTAGGAACAATAGGATTGAAAACAGAGTTACTTTTATCCATTCCAAATCTGTTGAGTACCTCTAAAGCATACTTTTTTTGACTTATGAAAATACCATTTGATTTTTGCAAGACTTCAAGACCAAGAAAATATCTCATCTTGCCAAGATCATTTATATCAAACTCATGCTTCATGGAATTTTAAACTCAACAAACATTAATTCATCATTTCCAGTAAAGATTAGATCATCAACATATAAACTAATGATCAAAACTTTACCTTCCTTGTTAGTTTTGATGAACAAGGTATGCTCATAGTCACATTTTTTAAAAACTTCCTTCATGAAATATGCATCTATATAACTGTACCAAGCACGTGGTGCTTGCTTGAGCCCATAGAGTGTCTTCTTTAACTTATAAACCTTTTGCCCATTTCCTTTTTGCATATAACCACAAGGCTGCTTGACAATGATTTCTTCATTAAACTCACCATGTAAGAATGCATATTTCATATCTAATTGATAAATGGACCACCCTCTTTAAGCTGTAAGTGCAACTACCAACCGAATTGTTTCCATACGTGCCGCAGGTGCAAAAACCTCAGTATAATCTACCCCATCTACCCCATACTGTTGTGTGTAACCCTTCGCCACAAGCCAAGCTTTGTGCTTTTCCACTTCTCCATTTTCATTAAACTTAGTCTTGTAAACCCATTTTACTCTTGTTTTTCCTCCCTTATGTAACTCTATCAATTCTCATGTGTTATTTTTCTTTATCACTTCCATTTCTACATCCATAGTTGTTCTCCATTTCTCACTTTTAACAGCTTCTTCAAAATAAATTGGATCGACAGTTGCAAACATAGCAAGTTGGATTTCATGCTCTTCCTTAGAAACTCATTCTCGTGTCTCATAATTGCTTATCCAAATAGGTGGTCTTCCATTTCTTGCTCCATTTGAATTGGAATGGTTGTCTCTGTTTTGAATTAATAAATCAGATGTAGTGACTGCGGCATCAAATTTAGAGGCTGCGATAATAGCATTATTTTCTTTTGTGTCTTCTTCTATATCATCATCAAACTTAGAGTCACTTTCTCCTTCATTCACAGTTGCTTCTTCCTCATCATCACCATATTCCATCCAGATCACACATGATGGCTTCTTCATACTTGTTATCCTAATCCTAATTCTTGTATTATTCAAATACAACATCCCGACTAAATATGATCTCTTGTGAAATTAGGTCATAGAGTTTGTAAGCCTTTGATTCTTCACTAACTCCCAGCAAGACATAACTAAAACTCTTATCATCAAGCTTTGTTCATTTACTGTCAGGCACATGAACATGTGAAAGGCATCCAAAAACTCTAAAATAGTAAACTAAATGTTTGAGTTTACTCCAAGCTTCTTCTGGAGTTTAGTTTTGTACTGCAAAGGTTGGACTTTGATTCAAAATATACATGGTCTAATTTACAACTTCAAGCCAAAAAGTTTTGGGAAGTTTTTTCACTAATAGTATACTACGAACCATATTCATAATAGTTCTATTCTTGCATTCTGCAACTCCATTCTGTTGTGGTGCGTATGCAGCTATTAATTGTCGTTATATGCCATGAACATCACAAAAAAATTGTAAATTCCTAGGATGTGAACTCGCCTCTTCGATCAGTATGCAAACTTCTAAGAAATGAACTTGTTTCCTTCTTAACATGAATCTGAAAACTCTTGAAAACAGCAAGGGCTTCTAATTTCTCTCCCAAAAAATAAACCCATGTTTTTTCTACTAAAGTCATTAGTGAAAATGAGCAAGTACATTTTCTTGCTGTTTAAGATTGGATTAATCGGTCCACAAATGTATGCATGCAGTAACAGTAGAACTTCAGCAGCTCACCTGATGCTTTTCTTTGGAATTGAAGACCTGTGTTGTTTTCCCACCAAACAATCTTTGCATAGTTTAGAGGAAGGCTGAAATTGTGGTAATCCATTCACCATATTCCTTTGTTGAGGAGTCTCTAAACCTTGAAGACTCAAATGGCCATATCGACAATGTCAAAGCTGTAAAATGTCTTTTGTGACTGTGTAAAACAAGTAGATGAAATAGGCTGAGATAGAGCATGCAACACAAACATCTGATTTGAAGACATTTTGGTATCCATAATCAAACCTTTCTGTGAATGAAACACCTTACACTTGCAATGTTGAAATAGAATGGTAAACCTTTTTTCTTGTAATCCAATACTCAGCAAATTATTCTTCAATTCAGGGATATAAAAAACTTTTGTGATGATCTATGTCATCTCATTCACTTTCAGCCTTACATTTGTAACGCCCATAAAAATATGATAGACTTGTATATGATTACGGAAGTAACCTAATACCTGTTTATCATGCCTGTTAAGTTTTGTGATTTTTTGAGCATGTTTAGTCACTTTATTGTAATACTATGTATGAGAAATAGTTGTTATTAGTTTCAAAAATGGCTCAAACTGCTTAGTTAATGAAAATAAATGTGAAGAATTTATTTTTAGGTCACAAATATGTGAACTGTGCTACAGTTAAAGTTTGAGGTTGATCGGAGTTAATTTGACATTTTTAAGCATACTGGTTGTATGTTTTAATGTCGGTATGACTAGCAACTGATATAAAAAAATAAAGAAATGGTGAAACAAAATTTTTAATGAATTTTAGGATTTATTATGAACTTGTTGGAAGTTAAGAAACTGAATTTAGTGAAATCTAAGAGTTCTTATCATATCAAAATTTTTGGTATAACTTGGAGCTTATCTCTGAGAAGCCAAAGTTTGACTTCTTTTTATAAATATCATATGACAGAGGAAAGGAAAACAAAAATAAAGGAATGAAAATAGGAAAAACTTGAAAAGGAGGAGGAAGCAAAGGGAAACGGGAAGCTCAAGATCAAGAGTAAGGCTTGAATCTCCATCCTTGCTCACAAGAAATAGGGGTGATTGTTTCATCTTCATTTTTTTGCCTTTTCTCACCATGTCTATGAGTGGCTTACATGGGTTAAAAAATGGGTTCTGAAGTGGGTTTTTGATAGTTTTCTTGATGGTTGGAGTTAGTTGAACATGACCCACGTTTTGTTGATGTCTTGGTTGTGTTCATGGGACTTTTTCAACCTTGTTTTGAAAGCACTTTGGTTGGGAAGTGTTGTTCTTGACTTGGAGGGTGTTTGGGGGTGGACCTTCAACGTGGGAAAGCTTCTTTTTCTAGTTGAACAACCCAGACAACCGGTTGTCATGGAGAAGTAATCGATTATTAGGCTATGGAAGGGTGCTTCATGGTTTGCCATAATTGATTAGCATGGAAAGTTAATCGGTTATTGGAGTTGGCAGGGAGGCTCTGTGAGTGACTAAGTGTGATAACCAATTAGCAATCTTCCCTAACTGATTATCCTTCTTACCAAAAGTCATTTTTTTAGAAAAAGCCCTAACTGATTATCAAGAGTGATAACTGGTTAGGCAAAACACAATATGAGCTTATTTGAAGTTCCTAACTGATTACATAGGGTGGGTAACCGGTTGTGGTCTAATCCAAAACAGAATTTGGAGAGTTTTGGGCATGATACAAAGGTTGTTAAAGCTATGTAATCCATATCCATGGATTAGTGAGGGCTTTTTACAAGATTTGAGCTTTAGAGAACCTTAGTTCATTCCTTAAGAGTCGAAGTTAAGCTTTAATGGTTTGTGAACCATGAGTTGTTATCTTTTTGTTAAAGATGAGATGTGAAGAAAACCTAGAACATGATGAACTTCTTTTGAGATGAAGTGAGCTGAGTGTTCTTGTTTTCTAGTTTTGTTAGTACACTGAAATACAGATGTTGTGTAATATATATATATATATATATATATATATATATATATACTATATATATATACTATATATTTTCTCGAGACTCATACATACATACATGGTTTTATGATATTAGGCAATGCTAGTAGTAGAAAGTAGCATTCTCGGATTTAATCATTGTAGCATAATTCTGATTATACTATGGTTATTAGATTCGAGGTGTTACATTATGGTATTAGAGCAGTTCATCCTATTGAGCTGGGGTATGGACTGACTATGCTTAGACATGTTAGAAGTTTCTTCGTGTGTTGTGCATTTCTTTATCTCTATTTAGAGATGTTGGAAAAGAATTGCATGACTTACTTTAAGTTGAATGTTAGTAGCTATTGTTACACGGTTACATGATATTGAGGACTGACATACTCAATATGTGATGTTCTGTGTGGATAGGAACCTATGACTTCACCTAAGTGAACTAGGGGAATTAGGAGTTCTTCTAGTGAGGGTCCAGTTGGTATGACTGAACTAGCTTAGGATTTGTTTGCAACTACACCCTTTGGAATGATACCTATAATGTGAGTAGAGCACCTAGGTTGGATAAAGAGTTGATAGATAGAGCTTGTAAGGATTATGGACAGAAGAGTCCAAGAGTTTTGTGGAAAACAAATTTCTTAGGTAAATAATATCTTACATAGGTTTAGTTTGAGAGGTTTCTTGGGAGTTGGAGACTCGCATGATACAGGATTCTCTTGAGTTAATAATGATGAGTTAGATACCACTAGGGAAGGTGAGAATCTTCGAGAGTGATGTTTAATGAAGATCTTAGAACTTTAGTTGTAAGAGACTAAATGTTTGAGGCGAGTGAATTTTAGGGACAAAATTCTAAAAAAGATGGGAGAAATGTAACATCCGTGAAAACATGATAGACTTGTATATGATTACGGAGGTAGCCTAATACATGTTTATCATGCCTATTAAGTTTTGTAGTTTTCTGAATATGTTTAGTCACTTTACTGTAACACTATATGTGATAAATAATTGTTATTAGCTTCGGAAATGGCTCAAACTGCTTAGTTAATAGAAATAAATGTGGAGAATTTATTTCCAGGTCATAAATGTGTGAACTGTGCTACAGTTAAAGTTTGAGATTGATCAAAGTTAGTTTAACATTTTTAAGCATACTGGTTGTATGTTTTAATGCTGGTATGACTAGCAACTGATATGAAAAAAAATAAAGAAATAGTGAAACAATATTTTTAATGAATCTTAGGTTTTATTATGAACTTGTTGGAAGTTAAGAAACTGGATTTGGTGAAATCTAAGTGTTCTTAACAGATCAGAATTTTTTGTACAACTTGGAGCTTACATCTGAGAAGCCAAAGTTTGACTTCTCTTTATAAATATCATACGACAGAGGAAAGAAAAAAGGAAAAACTTGAAAAGGAGGAGGAAGCAAAAGGAAAGGGGAAGCTCAAGATCAAGAGTGAGACTTGAATCTTCATCCTTGCTACACAAGAGGTATGGGTGATTGTTTCATCTTTATATTTTTTCCTTTTCTCACCATGTCTATGAGTGGCTTACATGGGTTAGAAAATGGGTTTTGAAGTGGGTTTTTAAGAGTTTTCTTGATGATTGGAGTAGGATGAACATGACCCAAGTTTTATTGATGTCTTGGTTGTGTTCATGGGACTTTTTCAACCTTGTTTTGAAAACACTTTGGTTGGGAAGTGTTGTTCTTGAGTTAGAGGGTGTGTGGGAGTGGACCTTCAACGTGGGAAATCTTCTTTTTTTTTTTATTAAACAACCCAGATGACCAATTGTCATGGAGAAGTAATCGGTTATTGGACTATAGAAGGGTGCTTCACGATTTGCCATAACCGATTAACATAGAAAGTTAATCAGTTATTGGAGTTGGCAAGGAAGCTATGTGAGTGTGATAATTGATTAGCAATCTTCTTAACCGATTATCCTTCATACCAGAAGCCATGTTTTAGAAAAAGCCCTAACCAATTATCAAGAGTGATAACCGGTTAGGAAAAACACAATATGAGCTTATTTGAAGCTCCTAACCGATTACCAAGGGTGGGTAACCGGTTATGGTCTAATCCAAAATAGAATTTGGAGAGTCTTGGGCATGAGACAAGGGTTGTTAAAGTTATGTAATCCACATTCATGGATTAGTGAGAGCTTTTTACAAGATTTGAGCCCTAGAGAACCTTAGTTCCTTCCTTAAAAGTTGAAGTTAAGCTTTAATGGTTTGTGAACCATGAGTTGTTAGCTTTTTGTCAAAGATGAGATGTGAAGAAAACCTAGAACATAATGAACTTATTATGAGATGAAGTGAGGTGAGTGTTCTTGTTTTCCAATTTTGTTAGTACATTGAAATACGATGTTGTGTAATATATATATATATATATATATATATATATATATATATATATATATATATATATATATATATATATATATTCATTCAAGGCTCATATTTTTTATACATACATGATTTTGTGATATTAGGAAATGTTAGTAGTAGAAAGTAGCATTCTCGTATCTAATCATTGTAGCATAATTCTGATTATACAATGGTTATTAGATTCGGGATGTTACAACATTCCCCTTTCCTAATACTGACATACTTGTGTTGTTTCCAAGCTTCACTAAATCTCGAAAGGTTCCATCAAAATATGAGAAATAATCATTTTTTCCACACATATGATTGCTGCATCTAGAGTCAAGAAACCACACATCTTCTTGACTGGTTTTGTTTAGATCCACATACGCCATCAATAACATCTCCTCTTGATTCTCTGCATAGTTTGCCTCTATCTCTCGGCTTAGACATTCCCATGAAAAATGTCTTAGTTTGTGACAATTATAGCACTGTACTGTGGCCTTATAAAAAAAAATCTCCTGTTGCGCCCTCTTCCTCTTCCTCTATAATTTCCATGACCATGACCTCTGCTTCTGGAGTGATCTCCATGAGTAACTTTCAAAGCATGTTTTTCTTCTAACACATGAGAGTTCATGCATTGTTCATGTACAATAAGACTACTTTGCAACTCATCTATGGTTAAAGTGTCTAAATATTTAGACTCTTCAATGGAACAAACAAGATAATCAAATTTGGAAGACATAGATCGTAAAATCTTTTCAACAACAGCAGTTGATAACTCCACAAAGTATAGTTATTTGTGCCCTATATCTGTGTTATATTGGTTGCTTAGTCATTGTCTGTATGCATGAATGGAAGATTTTAGCATCATACTTAGCTGATTTCATTTTGATGGCTTCCATTGTGATTTTGAGCTAATACTTTCAAAACTCTGATAAATTGAGTACATTTACATAAGTTATTGAATTGATACTTTCTCTGTTATAGGTAAGGCTCAAATAAAGCATGAAAATGAAGAACTTAGAGTAGTTTTGGACCAAGAAGCCCAAGAGAAAGTCAAAAAATTGAAGATCTGCACTCAATGCTGCGACGTGGGCATATTAATGCTGTGGCATTGAGACTCCCCTGCTTCAGTACATGAAACCCGAGGCTGAAGCGTCGCGGCGTTGATAGTGGATGCCTCAGGTGTCTGTGACCTAATTAAATGAGCGTCGCGATGTGATATGTTTTGCGCCGCGACATGACTCTGTTTTATTCAGCCTATAAATATTGTTGTATCCATTTTGTACGAGAGTTTTGTGTGTTTTTTAGAGAGCAGCTGCTAGGGTTTTATATTTTAGACATAAAGGGAGCAGAAGCAACCAAGATTGAGGGATTTCTTCACCTTGGAGGAGGATTGAAGCTTGAAGGATCATCATTCTTGAGCTTTCTCTTCTCTGTCTTCTTCTTTCTCATTTCTTTTCCATGGACATGATATATTTTGTGATATTTTCGTGCTTCATGGCTGGCTAAGCTGTGTGTAGGGTTTACTTTGGATCCTCCTATGGATGTTGAATAATTTTGTAATCCTTTGAGTTTATATACATGATATGGTTTTGTTTAATTATATAGTGTTTAATGCTTTTAAATGTTTGATCAACCTTTGAATGATTTGTTAAAATCTAATGAACCTAAACATAGGAATTTGGATTTGAGATCATATGTATGATTGATGCATGTTCTATTTCATTCAATTGGTTTGGATGAAATGATTCATTGATAGGATAGAAATATACCTATTGGTCATGTATAGTAATTATTGGGAATAGATCTTAATGAGTGGATTTACACTAATTCTCATGGACACATAGTGAATTAGGTAATTGAAGCATGGTTAATTGACTTAGACATAGGCTTTTAACTAGTTTAGATTCTTAAGCTAACCTAATCATTTCGTTTGTATTGCTCATAAGGATTACTTGTTACCAATTGAAGTATGAGGTGAAAAAGGAATCTCTAATCTCTAATTCTCAACTTTAATTCGATATTAAAGCTTTTAAGTTCTTTTAATTAGTTTAGACACTTGTTTCTCAATTTATATGCCCTTGAACAGAAATTCGTAAGCTTTTAGTTTATACTTAGCACTGATTTTAACGTTAGTCCTTTTGGAAACGATATCCGACTCTTAGCTATATTATAAGTGCGATCCGTGCACTTGCAGTAAGCAAAAGAGCGAACAACAGTATTTCCTTTATCCTTACCATTGACTTTCATTTTGTTGACAATGGCAAGAGTGCGAGAGAAATATTCGTTCATAGTTTCTCTTGGCTTTGTGTGAAGAATTTTGAATTCCTTCCTCAGACCTTGCAAATTTCCACACTTCACTTGTGTGGTACCCTGATATTTATGCTTCATCGAATCCCAGATATCCTTCGTGGTCTTTTTGTTTAGAATTGTCTCTAGGATAGAACGATCTAACACCTGAAATAGATAGTTCTTTGCCTTCAAATCCTTTAACTGCTGATCTTCAATGTGCTTCCTCTGTGCATATGTGAGAACAATACCTTCAGCCACTGTAGGAACTCCATTCTCCACAAGTCCCCAATACTCGTTTGAACGCAAGAAGTTTTCCATGAGCATTGTCCAATGATCATAATAGCAATCAAACTTCGAAACAGTTGGCTGGACAAATGAACTCTCTATCTATCGTCATTGTTCAAGTAGAACACACGTAGAAGATTGCTGCTTCTAAATAATCAGACCCCTGTATAGGGCTTTGATAACAAATGTTAGAAAATAGAAGTTAAATAAAAAGTACAAATGAATCTGGAAGAAATCAACTTTTCTGCATTGAATAAAAAATTTGGCTATTATATAGCCTTAAAGGGAAAATAGAAATAACTGAACAAATGTGAAAATAGCCTACATCTAAACAACTCTTACAGCATGTTGAGAAGACCAAATCAGCAAATAACATAACCCAAAATAAAAAGTATTTACAGACATAGTAGTAACTAACCACTAAACCAATAAGATAAATATAAAAACTAACATAGAGGGAGAACAATTTATGCATATATAAATATAATAATAGTGCTTTTTTTTAAAACAATTTGACATGTTTGATGAAGACTGATTCAAACCATCACTTTAAATTAAACTGATTCATAAATACTCCTAATTAAAGTCCCATTCTAGCATCTTCAAATTTACAAATCTAAATGCAATATAATAATGTATTAAATTTATTATTTTCTAATGTTTAATTTGATGTTGCATTGTTACATAGAAAATAAGAAAATACTACTTACATAATTGTTGGATACATGCTTGGCTGCGATTATAGGTGTGATTATATAAAAAAATTAGTATAAATCTCAAGAGATCAACTTAAAAAATAAACAAAAGTAGCATTGCTCAACTTAAAAACTATAATGCTTAATTATATGAGCAATACTAGTGCTTCATTACAACGATGACAATTCACAAATGCCGCAACTATTTATTATTTGCAGTAGTTGATTTAAAGATAGTTAAGTGGACATTTGATATTCATAAATAATTGATTATACACATATAAAATGGGATATAGATCTTTTCCTGTTACCAACAAATAGGAAAGGTCCTGTTACTTAATAAATGAGAGTTAGGAAGATAAAAAAAAAAAGCAACTTGGATATGGATATAAGTAATAGGACATCTCTTGATTTTTGTCAACAAGAGAGGATGTTTATCCTATAACATTGATCAATCAAACCTCAAAGTGTCTCTAAATTATCATGTGTGAACAATCTAATGGCTGAATTGATCCGCAACAACCTTCCCACGTTCCTAGCCCCCTTTTTAAAAAAAAAAAACATGGTTTATTAACGGTTGGTAAGAGTTATAGTTGTAAAAACAGGCCGGTACCAGTTTGGGCTGGGTTATTTTGAG
Organism: Ormosia semicastrata; assembly: GCA_029884595.1. Classification (NCBI taxonomy): domain Eukaryota; kingdom Viridiplantae; phylum Streptophyta; class Magnoliopsida; order Fabales; family Fabaceae; genus Ormosia; species Ormosia semicastrata. Next base: position 9,986,948 of record JAQQTO010000054.1, on the reverse strand, counting down.
ACAGGTCAAATCGAGTTATGTAAGTTTTAAATTGATATTTTATTAGTTTAACTTAACTCTATGTAATGTTATTGGGTTAGGTCAGGTCCACCGAGACCATTCAGGCCCAGCCCATCTGAGTTGACTAATTCAAATTATTTTAAATTTTATGTTTATTTTTATTAGCTTAATATGTTCATTTTTTCAGACTATTCGAATCGATCTATCAGACTTGACTCATTTTAATAGTTCTAACAAATATCCTAGCGTTTATCAACTTCATCTCACCAAAAACCATCAAAATGCTTTTAAGAATTTATTTAAAAAAATTTTTTAATAGCTATTTTAAGAGTACTTATTAAAAAATTATTTCTTATTTAAAATTTTCTATTTAAAACTTGTTAAGTGCCTTAAGTATCTTTAGAGTATTTATTATGAAAATTCTTAAATAAAAATTTAAATTTTAAAAATTTAAATTTTTTAAAATATTAAATATTTTATTTTTATTTAAAATTTAGTATTTTAGTTTCGGATACTTGTTAACAAACTCTTCATTTGATTAGTCATACATTTTGTAAAAGAATTTTCTTCTTTTTATGTTTTTCAGGAGGAAGAGTTGAAAGCCTAAACTCAACTCGTTATTGACGATGACAATTTCTTATAATAAAAAATCATAAAGAGAAAAATGGGTGGCTAAAGAAAACTAAAAAATGAATATCACTGGCCTGCAAGTCTGCATTTTGCAACTGTACACCAACAAGAGTGAATGGTTGGGACCCAGTTTAATTTGTCGATCACTCACACTCACATCTTTCGTCGTCGTCCGCTGAATTAATCACATTGAATAAATGATTAAGCGTTGGATGCACTGATTAAGAGCCACGCGGTGCAAATCCTAAAAGAAGCAGAGACAGGGATGTATGGCTGTTCTGTTTTCTTCTGTAAATGTGTTTTCTTCGTTATCACGGTGTATATCCTTTCATTTCTTGTTTTGTTTTGAATGACTGCCCTAAACGTATTGTTGAAAGAATCAAAATATAATAAATAATAAATAAAAAATAGTTAATATATTAAAAATTTTAAAAAAAGTATTTTTATTATTATTTATTATTATTTTTTAATAAATATCCTTAAAATATTTATTAACAATTTTTGTTTTTCGAATGTTGATTGAAATCATGATCATATTTATTCATCATATAAATAATTTATTAAAACTTGTGATTGAATAATAAAAATGAAAAGCGTAACAAAACGCGGACAGGTGTCTTGAACCGCTTTGGAACAAACAGTAAAAAGGGCGAAGTTACATCAGCAGAGTTGCACGTGGAGAAAAAAGAGCTTTCTTTAGCTTCGTGCTGTGGTTAAATAAATTAAAAAATAAAATAAAATAAAATAAAACCCCTGACCCTAGGAGGATAAGGTAGTGCCCAAATCCCAATCCATCCTAATAAAAAATCCAGTGTGTGCTTTCGCTGTTGTTTGGATGATTGTGGCCGAAAATCCAAATAGTCATCATGTTCATAAGCCATAACACCTAAGTTCTTATCCCTTTTATATCCTACCAAGGTTATTATTAAAGATAAAGGTATGGATAAACGCAACCCTTTTTATTTTATACACCAGAAAAGAACGCAACTCTTTTATTTTACTACGATTATTACGAGGCTAATTGATTGGGCAGGTAATAATAGCAGAGTAGTGGTCACTCTTAAGGATCCGGCTTCTCTCCAGTAGCCTCTAGTAATAATCTGAATCGTTGAATAAAAATTTAATAGTTTAAATTAAAAGATATTAATTTAATATTAATTTTTTTTAATATTTAAAAAAAAATTGAACCGTTGAATTTTCATCCAACAGCCGAAGCTCCTGTTGCTGGACCTCGAGCAGCTGGAGAGAATCCATTTCCCACTCTTAACCTCGTTCATTTACTATATGCTCTCTCCTTCCCGCACACGTACCACCAATTACCTTTTTCCTTTGGAATTTATTTTTGGATATATTTCTTTTAGAATTTAAGACATCTTTAAATTAGATTATTTTTTAAAAATAATTATTTATTTTTTAAAAAATTTCTCAAAAATTTTTAATTATAAATTACTTTAAATACAAAATAAATTAATTCAAACACATATTTTAATCAAAAGAGATAAAAATTCACGAGTAATATTATATAGTTTAATTTGATATAATTATAAAAAATACTTAAATTTTTAAAATCTTATATCTATAATTTACACAAAAAACAATATAACATTTTAAAAATTTAAATTTATGCAGTATTTAATAATTTTTATTTATTGTTTGTTTTACTTTTAAGTCTTATTTACATAAATTTATCTAAAAATAATTAACTAATATTTTATTGGTCAATTTCAACTACAATCGCGCCTGAACTGCGCGTTTCCTGAAGGTAGAAATGATAGTCTTTGATTAATTACGCGTAGAATCAATGGTAATTACATAGATTAGGTGTAGTTTATTGTATTAAATAAAAAATAACCAATCAGATCGAATCGAATCACTCAAAATAAAAAGTTGATGCGCGAAACTTCTCACCACACATGCTCTGACTGTTAATCACCTGGTCAATCTAAACTTTTCCTTTAACCAAGCCCAAAATCTCCTTTACTTCTCTCTCTCTCTCTCTCTATCTAATTCAAACATTTGTTGACTGTCAGTCTGTCAGAATATCATAGGCATGTGATGTGAGCCAAAATAGGAGCATGATAGCATGAATTATGGTTTTGGTATTAAAAACACAAAAGAGATAAAAAAAAAAGAAAGAAAGGGAGTAAAAGCGTATCAAAGTTTTGACATAAATAGGGTGGTTGATGGAAGGTGCCTCTCTACTTTCTCTTCTCTATACCTTATCGTGAAAATGAGAAACGAATGATTCACATTAGCCAACGCCGTGCGCCTCTCCCTCTTTTCCACGGATTCGGATTGTCTCCAGCCGCTGGAGGTGCGGCTGGAGCATCTCAACCATTGATTTTTTATCTAACGGTCAAGATTTTTATTTTATATTTTAATATTTAAAATATTTATTAATTTTAAATTAATATTAACCGTTGGATGAGAGATAAACGGTGGAGATTTGCTCCAGCAGCTGCTGGAGGTGCAGCTTGCTGGAGACAAACCGGATCCCTTTTCCACACCATAAACACTTGTTTCTTTCTCTCAATCACAGCCAAACACTGCCTCGCTCACTCACTCACTACTCTTACTCTCTTCACTTGAACTGTAATCAACCAAAAGAAACCCTTTTTGAGAAAGTGATAATTGAGGTGATACTATGGCTTCGGATGAGACCATGACCTTTCACTCTTCTTTGCAAGATGAAGATTTTGACGATGATATTGATGATGGGTTTGATCATCATCAGCATCCACACCCCCACAACTTGTCCAGGCTTTCTGTTTGTACCAGCAGCACCTTGTGTGGCGTTGATGATGTCGATGATGTTGATAATGCCATGTCCATGTACGTTTCACACTTGTCCATCGAAAGCTTCGAAGGTGATGGAGATGCAGATGGGGAGTTTTCAGATGGGAAGGAGTTACCACCAGGGTTGTCCTCTGACTCTGAAAACGAAGTTGGTAGCTGTTATTCTCTGCCGGCTACACCCCCAAGGCGGAGGAACCGGGTCGGAGTGGCGGCTCAGACACAAGTTGCGGTGAAGGACTATGCCAGTGAAAATGAGGCTCAAAAGGGTGTATTGAAAACAAAGAAGAATGATCCAAGGAGGAGGAGGAGGAGGAGAACAAGAAGTGATAGATGGGGGTTTGAGCGAGTTAATAACTGGGTTAACTCAGAGAAGAATTGGATGAGTAAGAGGAAGAAGAAAGAGGAGGAGCATGTGATTAGTTGTGAGAGTGATCAGAGTGGTGGTGGTGGGAGCACAGGGACAGGGGTGATGGTGATAACTAGGCCTAAAGGTGGGAGAAGGTCTCTGTGCATGGACTTGGAGGAAGTTAAGGCTTGTAGAGATCTTGGGTTTCAGTTGGAGCACGAACGCATGCTGGAGATCCCCTCTCGTCTCTCTTTCTCCAATTCCACACTAGACACTAGCAGTGGTGGCAATTCACCCATCGACAATTGGCGCATCTCTGCTCCTGGTATGTTTTTTTACTCTCTCTCTCTCTCTCTCTCTCTCTCTCTCTCTCTCTCTATTTATATTTATGTTACTGCCTCTGCCTTTCACATATGAATCATATATCTATCTCACACGCACTCGTGTCGTGGCTGAAAATTGGGTTATTATTATTGTTAGTTATTACCACTATTTTGCTGAGTTATTAACCTATATATCATGGACCATACTAATTACTAAACAAATTCAGGAGTCTTCAAAGAATATGCACAATAATACATTCATTTTCATTGTAGAACATTATATTTGTGTTCCTAACACAGTTGATAGTAATTGAATGCTGTTGTCATTCTGATTTTAGCTAAAACCAAATTTAACAAGAATGACATAATTATCATTTGTCTGAACAAGGAAGAAGAATGAATGAACTGATGCCTCTCTAATCAAGTTGTTTATTGCCAAATTTTGTAATTTAGGTGACGATCCACGAGATGTGAAGGCTCGGCTCAAAGTGTGGGCGCAGGCGGTAGCTCTTGCATCTGCCTCCAAATACGGCACATGACACCTAATTTTCTCCTAACTCATTCCCACTCCCTCTTTTTTTGCGATTTAGACTATATATTTTGTAAGCTTTTCTTTTCACTATGAATGGTTACATAATTTTATTTTAGTTTTCAGATATTTCTTCATAATTTTTTTCCCCTACGAGTGTTGTTGGGTTTTCAGGTTGAAGTTCTCATTTTGCGTGATGTTCAGATGGTCACTTTTCCTCTGTATAGTAGAGTTTGAAGATTAATGATACATAAGAGAAAATAGTGCTCATCAATATAAGAGAGGTGTGAATGGCCCCAAAAAAAATTGTGGAAGTGTGTGAGAGGTTTGGATTTATGCCAATTACTAATTGCTGTTCTGCTGTAATGTTTCTCGAATGCTGAGTGCTCACCCCAAGTGGAGAAATATTTGTATAGATTATGTTTATATTGTATAGATTAATTTAATCATCACTTGAATAATCACTTGAATAAATACATAAATTTTTGTTTCATATAATTATTTTATATTAAAAATGATATTTTCTTAATTATTGATTAGTTTAATCTATATAATTTGTGTAAATTCTATACAAGTATTTCTCCACCAAATGACATTACGCAGTATTTGGGATAACTGTAAAAATTTGATTATGCTTAGTAATCGATTATTGTATAAAAGTTTTTTATTATAATCGATTATAATTGATTCATTTTTATGTTGAGATGCATTAGTTGTAAAGTGATTTTAAGTTAATCTGATTCGTTTGGATAATATAAAAAAGAATCGTTTTTATGCATTAAATTACTAAAATAGGTATAGAATGATTAAAAAATTTATTTGATTGAGGACAAAATGGTATTTACATATCAAAATGTAAAGAATAATCTATAAGCTAAAATCATAAGTTTCAGTGTGTGTTTGGGATAGCTGCAAAAATTTGATTATGCTTAGTAATCGATTATTATATAAAAGCTTTTTGTTATAATCGATTATAATTGATTCATTTTTATGTTTGGATGCATTAGCTGTAAAGCGATTTTAAGTTAATCTAATTCGTTTGGATGATATAAAAAAGAATCGCTTTTATGTATTAAATTACTAAAATAGGTATAGAATGATTAAAAAAATTATTTGATTGAGGATAAAATGGTATTTACATATCAAAATGTAAGGAATAATCTATAAAATTAAAATCATAAACAATCTTCAAAGATTATAAAATCAGCTTTAAAAAGCTTTTATTTTACATTGAATTTCGTATAAAAGTTGAAGCTAATTTTACCAAACATGATTAAACACTATTCAAACAGCTTTTTTCCCAAAAAAAGCTAATCATAATCCTATCCAAACATGCACTCAATCTTCAGCATTATAAAAATTAGCTTTAAAAAATTTTTATTTTACAATTGAATTTCGTGTAAAAGTTGAAATTAATTTTACCAAACATGATTAAATACTGTTACAACAGTTTTTTTCTCAAAAAAGACTAATCAGAATCTCTACCAAACATGCACATAATGGAATAAAGTGGTTTATAATGAACTGGAAACACACTGAGGACATATAAAACGGAATGATATTTTTTTTTCTTTATTTGAAATTTGTTTAGGTGATTATTAATGAAAAATGATTACAAATTTCAAATTGTAGCTTAACTCCCATGTTATAAAATGTATACAACATAATAGAGGATAAATAGTAAAATAATAACTCTAACGCTGGAAATCTCAGTGTATACTATACTCGCAAATCAATGTACTTAAAAAAACACTCCCAATTCAAACGCCTTGAGTCCCACCTTTTACCAGAGGCATTCACCCCTTGATGTGTGCAGTAGAACTGGAGATAGACTTTGTTGAGTAAGTATGTTTGGAAGTCTTCTTATCTTCGGATTTTAGCACATTACAATCGTAGTTTGCAATGTCTCAAATACTATAACACTAATACTAGAATAGTCCAAAACTAAATATAATTAATAAGGAAAATTTGAACTTATGTACCATCCTCATCTATTAATTTCTCTCCTAAATTATTATTTTCAACGGATTCCATCATAATTTATTTTCTTATAATCAATAGTTCTTTTTTGATTGTATTGTTTGTAAATTATAATAAGTGCTGCCATTGCATAACTTCATTCGACTCTTTTGATTTGAAAAATCATTATATTTACTAATTTGCCTTTGATAATAATTCCTAAATTGAGGTTGATAAACGAGGTTGATAAACAAGGTCTAAATCTTTATGCCCGTTTCCAAAAGAGTCACATTCAGTCATGTGATGATTGCTTTTATTTATTAAATAAACGAAAAAATTTAAATAACATAGAACATGATAATGAGACGATGAATCAAAGTGGAATGTGGCAAATTTAATAATTTAGAGAAAATAATACAATCAAAGAGATAATCACTCAAATTACGAGATGACTCAAGAATCCTTTTGTTCTGACTCCTTTCATGTCGTGTCAAATTCTCATACACTAGCGTGTAATTAATAAAATAAAGTTAGAAATACTGACGCTGTATATAAATAGGTACATAATATATATGATTATATGTATAAGAAATTAACCATATGTGAATGCCGTGCTTTGAGCATTTTTTTAAAGGTTAATGATAGATTTAGATGGTCAAATGCTATTAGAAACATTGTTAGCTAAACTAACAGATTATGAGGTCATAATCAAGAAAATATTGTCATTGAACTAATTTATAAGCAGAACAACAGCAAATGATCCCCCAGGGGGTATCAATGGATTTAATTCTGCGCATGTATTGAGATTATATTTTCTGGATAAAAACAAGAGTATATAAATTCTTTTAGTTTCATTATCATTATAATATAAGAAATTGGTAAATTTTTTTGAAAAAATCATATAAAGTAAATTTAATATAAAATATAATGTAGGTATAAACTGAGTTGGATAGTATATTACTCAGAAAAAAATTCCTTTAAAGTGAGACAATAAAAATATATTTATTCTTAATTTAATTTAAAGTGCATTAAGATCTTAACTCACTAAAGTTTAATGATAGATACACTATTACTTACTCACTTTAGATAATTCGTATCCCTTACTTAGAAACTGATTCTAAACCTAAGCGAGTCCATAAAAATGACCAAACTCAAATCTACACTCGCTAAATATGAGTTTTCTTGTTGTGAAATTCTTGGATGCTATTAGAATAAGAAAATTTTCTTATTTTGTACCATTAAATATGTGCTACATAAACTTTGTAAATTGTTATTATTTTTCACTTTAACATTTGTAATACTATAACTGATTTGTTATACTCAATAATAAAATATTTTTCTTCCTATGAGAGTACCTATTAATCTCAGTTGCCATATCCATCGACCAAATGTTCAACTAGTAACCTACATAAACACGTTGGACTTGGATTTGCATAAATGCTCCTTGAACAAGTGTCAAATATTGATAGACTTGTCGGGAAATTAAGAAAAACCAAAACAACCAAAAACAAAATATTGAGTAATTCTATATCTTCTTACCTAATCTTCCTAATAATTTTCTTAATATTAAATGAAAAAAATATTAAATAAAAAAGTAAATGCATCTAATGTCTTAGAAATATAAAAAATATTTAATATTTTTTTCATTTAACAATTAGGAAGATTAGTAGGAGAATTGAGTAGTAGGATAAATCATTTCTCCAAAATATTTGGTACACTATGTAAAGCTTTAATGCGTGATAATGATAATGAGGTTTTAGGACAGATCGATTGACTAGAACAACGAACTTATGGCGGTTCATTAATTTGATGGGGTTATTTCATTTATGTTGATGTCAACAAGTCGCGAACGATCATGCAGCAATATTAATCATTTTATTTTATTTTATGATCTGAATCATTTTAGTTCTTTAGTTCTGTAAGTAGTTTACTGTGCAGTTGGTTTCAATTTGTTAGGAAAGTTATTACTGATTTTTCCTCAAAACTCGTATTGATCAAGGGATAAATGCTATTGAGAAAACAAATTGGGAGTTTCAGTCTACCTTTCCTTCTTTAATTCTCTTTCCCAATGAAGACTATCTCACATTTATGATAAGCTCGATGGAGTAAATAAATTAAAAAAAATACTTTACAGGAAACAAAAATGTTAGAGCAGGATTTTTACCAAATTGTGTCATAATAATATGACATGCTTGTTAACTATTGGATAAGTAATAATAAGTGAAGATGATTTCCAATGATATTTATAACCTACAGAAAATAGGTATTTTAGAGAGCTAACAAGTACTATAAGAACATTCGTTAAAAAAGTCAAATAAAAAAGTTTAAATATAAAAATAAATATTTTTAATTTATAATATATTAAATGCACTTGTTAAGGATTTAAAATTAATTTTTTCCATAAAAAGTAAAATATTCAATATATTTAGAATTAAAAAAAACTCTACTTTTCATGTAAAACTTTTTATTTTGAATTTTTTACAAAAGCACCCTTAGAACACTCGTTAAATAAATCCTAAAATTTTTTATCTTGAATTCTTTAATAAGTGCCACAAAATCCTTCAATTTATGTGCATCGGACCCAACCCCTGGTCCATGATTTGAAAAGGAATCACGAATCATGATTTGAATCCTTGATTCGTGGACTACTGACCAAATACGAAAGAGCCCAACTCAATAAATCCGGCCCACTCCAGAGGCCCACCTTAAACGAAGCCGGTTGTAATAAACTAGAAAGACTGAAATAGACGTGGTAAACAAAAAAAAAAAAAAGACTGAAATAGAGACCCTCTCTCCTCCAGATATGAACCTTTTCCATGACAAAAAAAAGAAAAAAAACCTTTCGAACTCTAGTATCTACTCAATAAGAATAATCTTTACCTATCCACGTGGGGTTGGTCGTAATGGTATAAATAAACTATGCTCCTACCAGCTTGTGGAAATCTTTTGTCCCGAAAGCATTAGTTAGAGTGTGGAGATAATAATAATATGAAAAACCAACAAATCTTTACCTAAACAAAAATGAATAAAAATATTTTTAAACACTCAGAATACGACACCTGCCAACACCGTGCCCCATATGAGTAGCTCATTATTCTCATATATCATATGAATAACTTCCAGCTGTTTACCATATCCCGATGTAATTGGAGTATCGTATTCTAGGTATTTAAATATCAGAACACTTACCTGAATTGTGTGACCTTAAGGGAACCAACCATAGAAGCCGAGTATGAGCCAAGCCCAGGCGATGCATATATAGTAGAACCATGATCCAACACCGAACTACACTCTCACTGTTCCCAACTCTATGGCAGAACGCCTAGCTTTGCCTTTGTCCAATACATGTGTAACTTCTGCGTCAGAACAGGAGTCCCTCACAGCTGAAAGAAAAATTCTCATTTACCAAAGACGGACATTCTCTCCCTTGGCTGGTTTAAATACACTAATGACAACCTTAATGTCCAACGAACTCGAGATTACAAAGAGAACCATGCCCTTGGCTATTCATTGATTAGAGGATTGAAGGAAGTACCTACAAAGTTACAGGCTGAGTCCAGGCCTTGTGTTTGATCAATAGCTGACATAGATAACCGTAAGTGACTTAAATAGAAGGAAGATTGAACAGGGGATAAACGAACCTCCCCATAGTGGATTTGCTTTTTTGGGCTAAAACTCTCCATAGTGCACTAAGAACATGTAATTGTAATTGGCAATAAAGCACTTAGCATATATAGGCCAGTAAAAGTCAACCTCGTGGAGCGGGAGTATATCATGGTAAATGTGTCATCACTGCAAAGGAGGAAGATGAGAATTTCAGTCCCACTGAGGAATGGCAAAGATGGCGATCATAAGGAAGGGAGGGGTAAGATAAAAGTCAACCTTGTGGACTGGGAATCCACCATGGCATATCTACCAACACTGCAAAGCAGGAAAATGTGAATTTCAATCTCACACGGGAATTGGAGAAAAAGACAAAGGGTGCAATTTTTGGTATACCTAAAAGGGACGAAATAGGAAGAAAATCAGAAGGTTGTTCTTTCTCTTAGTTGGAAAATTTCAGTGAAATCTCATGCCGTCAACAACTTATAACACTAACAATCCAGTGTTTGCTGAGTGCTGTCCAAATCACCTACGTGGCGTTGGAAAGGACTTAACAAACCGTGGACTACTCTGGTCAGAATATTGGACTAGCCATGATGTTTAAGGGCCCAAAGGGTGAATTACAACTGAGAGGCTCGCAAGTAGAGTTGTTCACCGTTTGGTTTAGATCGATTTTTAGTCAAAAAAAAAACTAATCGATCTAAACAATATTATTTATATCAATTTTGATTAAATTAAACTTGTTACATTTTAAAACTGAACTGATTCAATCCAATTTAAATCGGTTTGAATTCGATTAGTTCAATCAGTTTTTGACTTAAAAAATTTTTAAGCAAAAAGTTTTATGAGTTAAAAGTAATTTAACTTATTAAAAGGAAATAAAAAGAAATAAAAAATAGAAAGTAGAAATAACTTATTTTATATTTTTAAAATAATATTTAATCACAAAATGAGAAAATAGTGTGAGAAATTAAAATTATTATAAATAAAATATAAATTCTATAATAAACAAATATATAATATAATAGTAATCGGTTTAGATTGGATTAAAATCGATTTTGAAAATCAAATCTGAAATCTGATCCAATCCGATCCGATCCAATGGGTTTTCAAAAACTCAATCCAAAAAGAACCAAATTTATTTGGTTTTTCGATTCAGTTTTTGATTTGGTTTTCAGTTTGGATTGGATTTGAACACCCTACTCACAAGACATGGGAATTCACCTTTAAATCACCAAGCTTCTTCAGTACACACCGAACAATACTTCAAATTCAACTCGAGCCCCAACAAGCACGGGTAGTCGGGTATAACTTGTATAGGGAAAAAGAAAAGGACTAAAACTGAAATATATCCCATGTTTCCGAAGTTCTACCAATGAATTGTAATGACTCAGGTAATCAATATAAGGCCTTATCATTGAAGTTCATCATACATAGAATCCTATTCGTAAAGAGCAAGTATCAGAACTCAAGTCAGGACCCCTTCAGGTGGTGCCTTTTCAAGTGCAAATTCTATGAAACTATGATCCTTTCTGGAATCATGCTTCAATCTTTTCCCTTTTTCTTTCTACTTTTCATACCATTCTATCATTTTCCAGGAAACTTGAAAGTTGTTATTAATTGAAAAATGAAAGTACCCTTAAGGCGTAAATTTGGGGTCCTTTCTAAAAATTAGTGAGGGAAAATATAATATCTTCAAAGATAGAAAGGTGGCAGCAGAAACACAAACACATTTGTCAGTTTTGGATTTCTAGCCAAAAAAATTTTATTGATACAACTTATTAGTGAAAATGATGATAGATCTAATGAATTGCATCCTCGGCCAAGAATGGTATTTTCCATAACAATTAATGAATGTTAAATGCACAAATGACAATCACAATGATGAAAATGTAAATATCAAATTACCATATGAGGAGACAATAAACTTTCACTCACTTGAAGACCAGATTATGGCAGGTGTTGTCACAAGGGTAAGCACAGTCAATAGCTTTGACAGGTTCTCGATCAAAATACCAGTCTCCAACAGCAATTGCAATTGGCTGTACAATAAAATATATTAGCTTATCAGATGATTATTTTCTGAGAACAATAAATAGAAAAGGGGGAGGGGATGAAGCTTGAGTAATGAATATTTCATCCAAGGCATTAAAGTCACTTGTCTTAGACTCAGCAAACTTAAGTCTGCAATCAAAAGAAGGCAATATATTTTTTGAATTGGAGACCATACCATACTACAAGTCACACGGTTTAGGTATCTTAGATCTATCATACAAAATGATGGAGAGATAGAGAGAGATGTAAACCATAGGATTTTAGCTGGATGAATGAAATGGAAGAGTGCTTCAAGAGTTATTTGTGATAGAAAAATACCTCTCAAGTTTAAGGATAAATTTTACCGCACAACTATAAGACTCGCGATGTTATATGATACTGAATGTTGGGCAGTAAAAAGTTAACAAGAACATAAGATCAGTGTCGCTGAGATGAGGATGTTGCGCTAGATGTGTGGCCATACAAGACAAGATAGGATTAGGAATGAATACATTAGAGAGAAAATAGGGATAACATTTATTGTGGAAAAGATGAGAATAGTGGTATAACATTTATTGTGGAAAAGATGAGAGAATCTCGCCTTAGGTGATTTGGACATGTAAGGAGAAGACTCATAGAAGCCCCTGTAAGAAGAGTAGATCAGGTGGAGGATAACCCAATAACTAGAGGTAGAGGGAGACTAAGAAAGACTATAGGTGAAATGATTAAAAAAGATTTAAATTTGTATGGCATTTTAGAAGACTTTGTGCATGATAGGGTACAATGGCGTTGTTTGATCCAAGTAGCCGACCTCACCTAGTGGGAAAATGCTTGATTATTGTTGTTGTTGTATTCTTTTCCTTCCCATGAAGGGTTGACTATGATGTATGACACCTTGACTGTCCTGAAGCTTGCAGGTTATTTTTCTTAAACACCTATAAACTGTAAATGAAATAGCTTTATGTTGTCCACCACATCAGCAATGTTTCAATAGTATCGAACTACTATGGTAATTAGTCAACAATCCCTAGCACCCTAGAAGATTTCTCTGCATATAACTGGACATCTTTCCACATTACACATTTTTTTCCTTTAAAGAAATGGTAGCTGCAAGGATTTCATTCTAAATGAATCGATGCTTTATAAAAAGATGGTATTGAACCATAATCATGCCATGTTGTTATTAAGAGCTTTTGCCATACCAAAGGTTTTTAAGAATCTTTTGGCCTTTAGAGTCTCTGTATCCAACGTCTCTCTTTCAAAGTATTTCCAATACTCCCAGTTAGAAAAAAGAGTTAAGAGTTTAAACAAATCTAATGTGACATTCCACCTGCACTGTTTTAGAAGCATAGAAATCTAAATCAGGCATACCATGCTCTTAATAAGCGGAGAGTCATCAGCAAACCATGTATCTTGTCTCTCAGACTGGCAGTGAGCAAAACAAGAATTTATGAATAATCCAGTTTGAGATGACCTTGAGAAGTCTTTCACGTCATTTAGCATTTGATTTCTGAAGTCTGATTCAAAGAAGAGATATAATATATTACAAGGAAATCAGATAATTGCAGATATACAACAATTGCTATGCATAATTTACATTAGTAGAGATCAAAATCACCTTGGAGGAACTGAATTTGAGATGAGTTACATTTCACATGATTTGATTTACATTCATTCCAAGAGCCATGGGGATCAGCTGAAGGTGGGGCTAAACTTTCTTGGAGCTGATGAAAACAATTACGAGAGATTTAGTCCATATCATAAAGAATTCACTGGTAATCAGGTTGCAGCAGCCAAAAAGGGATCAACATCAATAATTATAATAAATACAATTCCTGGTTTGCTTGCCCTGGGGACTTTTGCTTAGACATAAAATCACTAACATTTAAAACTCTAATTTAGTCAACGATGGTTGTATTCAATTTGACTGCTGGGCCCAGGCTTTTATTTGGGGCTGGGTGTTGGTAAAAATCCAAGTTATATTTATTTCCTTCTTGTACAAAAGAAAAAAGAGGAGGAAAAAATTACTTCAAGAACCATTTGAGACAAAGGGAAATTCTAGACAACAAATTAGTCAAACTAGAAAATATGGCATCCATATGATAGCACTTTGAGGACAAATAAATAGATGTAACCTTGTAAGCATATAATTAGGCACATCATTAACATAAAACTACAGGAGAAACAGTGTATATTACCTGCCATGCATCATAAGCTGCATTCAGTAGAAACAATGGAGTCTTAACATGGTCAATCAAATTCTGAGGAAAGAAGCACTGAAGAAAGAGAGTTTACAAGTTAAAAATTTGCAAGGCTAGCAATTTCAAGTTATGAATAGAATGACATTCAGAATAAGAAAATTACCGAAGTTGGGTCCAGTTGGTTGAGACAACTTTTTGGCAGATTTTTTTGCACTTCCTACAATTTAAAAAACATCAGTGACATGATATATTTGTACAAGTTTTCCAAACCATATATCAGAGAAGTAAAACCACTTAGGAAAGAGTTTATGGCAAGGTTGAACCAAAAGACTCCTCAAAATTGAGCTCAGAACAACATAAATCCACAAATATTATATTCTATTTAGACTTTTTTTACTACATTAAATACTACCTGTAAGTTAACTACACCTCGAAACAGATTCCTCAGTGTATGCCCCCCGGATACATCAATTCTACATGATTGAACAGATAATCAATTATATCTAAGTTTCTAGGCAAGGGTACAGGCTAGGAGAAGTCATATAAAACAAAATATGTCACTTACGCATCACGAAAAAATCCTGCATCACTCAAACATTTCACTTTGGTAGATTGTGGAAACAAGCTCCGGAACTCATCACAATGTATTATAGATGCCAGACCGCCAGCAGAGCATCCAGACAGAAGGGCCTGATATACAATTTTTTTTATGAGCATCCATGCACATTGAAGATTAAATAACAATATAAAGAGACATGGGAAACCTGATTGGCGTTCTGCATTCCCTTGGACATCAATTCCATCATTGCAGCTAGCCAAATTTTTTGTCCTCGAAATTGAAGCTGTGCAGCCTGAAAGGAGAACGAATTCACATATCAATACAATCATAAATTTGAAAAATGAAGAATCTTTCCATAATCCATAACGACCAACACACCAGCAATATAGGATATATAAGAAGGACCTGTTCATTAGAAAAGATATGTCCTCCATACCAGCAAAGATTCACAAAAACAAATAGATATGTTGATTTCATGTTTTCAATAATTTTAAAGTACAACATAGTTTATGTTGAAATTTGAAAGATTTAAATGTCTCCTTTCTGCCATAAGAAAACTGTCTATATTTGAAAAAAAAAATATAGACATAAAAGTATGTCTACTTTCGGCAATAAAAGTATATATATATTTGAAACTATGAATCACTGTGTTGCTGAAGTTTCCTGCAAGAGATGCAAACATGGCATATATGACTACAAGAATGGAGTAATGCTAGCACCATAATTTTACCTCTCCCCACCCCAACAAAAAAACAAAACTCCGCTTCATTGCCATTGATGTGTGAGAGTGAGACAATATGTCAAATAAATGGCACAAACCGAGTTATGTTTTTTGTGGCCAAAAATTCACGGCGCCATCTATTGTATTAGATATTTTAGTAATTTTACTATATAGCTGCTAAATACTAATTGGCTGAATGTATCTATAATTATATAGATAAAAGGGGAAAAAAATGTTCTATCATACTCTCACTGACCTCGTTTTGACTATCTCCACTGAAAGATGCCCCATCACAGTACCGTACTTTGACTCTGTTCCAGTTAAAGAAATCTGTGCACAAAAGATAATGTCCAGAAAATGACAACACACAGGCTTGAGTAAACATATCTTGCAACCTCCAGAAGTGCAGAGTTTAATTTGACTAAGTAACTAATGTATGCATGTGTAGGGTAAAGAGAAAAACCAGGGTTTTCTTCAGCTTTATTGCTCAATATCCCCGTGAATGGTAGTTGCTTTTCCATGTATTTTGAGGAACCACGACGAGTAGTTTTTCTAAAGACACAACTTTTGATGGTATTACACCATCCTCCTCCCTGCAGCAAGGTAAAAATAAGCAAGCCAGGTAGGCAGGTATTCAAAAAGGTATACATAATAGCATGACTACAAATTAGCACAGAGTTGTATAAAGGGGCCAAATATTTAGAAATTGTTAAACCTTGAAAGTATTGTTATCGAGACTCATGATCAAAATACTTGGACATTCTTTTACATACCTCTAATTGAATGAGCCAACTATTTGCGCCAGATCCAAATCCACGATGCAAGTGGTAACCAGGCATTGTTCCATCCAAACAGACTGGCATTATAGGACAAAAATATAAAACTTAATGACCCATTTGAAGCCAAGTAAGAAATTTATGCATTGACGGTCTTTACAACAAAATAGGCACTGCTATTAACTATGAAGAATTCAACTAACCTAATACCAATATGAAGCATATAAAATATTAAAAACATTGCAATAGAAACAAACATTTTTTTTCAGTCAAGGGATTACCAACCCACACTGACTGGTTAATAGGTTTTAAAGCATATGTAGGCAGTAGATTATAGAATAATGTCCCATGTCGAATTCTCCCACCACAATATGTCATACAATAGAATTATGATTGGGAAATAATTAATGATGCCCTATTTTATAGCCAGCACGTAATCAAAAATTAATTTGGAGGAGAAAAGCAAAGCAA